>VZTJ01003755.1:351238-378325 GCA_013397795.1 Orthonyx spaldingii | reverse complement strand
GGCGGCATCGCCCTGCACGACTTCAGCGGGCAGCTGGGCGAGCAGCGGGTGCACTTCCACGCCATGCGGCTGCGGGACTCGCTCTTCCTCTGGGTGGGCGCCGCGCCCGCCCTCGCCAGCCTGGCCGTCGCCATGTGCAGCCCCCGCGTGAGTGTCGCCGTCCCGGCTGTCCCCCGCCGCCCCTAAGCCGCGCTGCCGGCACTAAGCCGTGCCCTGTGCTGTGCTCCGCTTGCAGGACAGCATCCCAGTGGCCGCCTCGCTCCTGGGGGACCCCTCGGACACTGCCTCCTCCTGCCTGGCGCAGCGCTTGGGTAGGTGCGGGCGCGGCGACTGCGCGCTCCCGGCGGGCGGGGGTGCGGGGGAGCCGCTTCCCGCCGGGAATACACGGGTCGGGACCCTCTAGGGGTCCTGGACTACCAGCCCGGGCTGGGTGGGCGCAGAGGGACGCGGTGCGCGCTGCCCCGGCCGCAGAGCCTCCACTGCTGCAGGTTGCGGCAGCTTCCATCCAGTCCACCGATTCACTTTTTTTTTTCCCCTTCGTGTACGAGTCTGCGGCACCTGAGTCAGCGGCCTTGGCACGCTGTGCACTGTCAAGAGTGAATTGTTTAATATCCTTATCCTGGCAGGGGCAGCACATGCTGCATCTGTCGAGTGGGGTTTCAAGTGACCTCCTCTCTATAAACCTGTGACACTGCCGTGCTGTGGGCGAGGTGAACGTCATGCCAGGCACGTGCATTTTACCTGAAGATGAAGCCAACCCTGATCACATCTCGCACCTTTTAACCCCCACATTCCAAGAAGTACTGGCCTGGGAAGTCCAGGGTTGTCTCAGAGATGCCTGTGCCTAATCTGACTGACCCTAATGGGCACCACCCGGGATGCCTCCTTTTCCATCCCGTGTAGTGTGCTACAGCTACTGCAATGGCTGAAATCCTGAATCTTAATGACGGCTTGCAAACTCTTGTGTCCCTACTAAAAAGATTAAAGATATAAGGCCTGGTGCACCCTAGCACCTTCACAGCTCTGACAGCTGTGTCATGCTGGTTACTCATCATCACCCACCAGTGGCTGATGCAGCTCCAGCTGGTGAACTGCTGATGTGCTTGTTACCAGGTTTAAAAGTAACATGCTGAGCTGCTCAGTCTCACCTTACGTCTTCTGTTTCAGATGGAAAGGCTACAGAATTATTAATGATCTGTGTGCTGATCTCCGTTTCAGGCAGTATGTCCAGAGTTTGTATTGTCAGGCACTTCCATGAGTCTACACCTGCTTCTCCTCCATGGCCACGTATAAAAAAGGGTCGCTCACAAGACTGATCTTTGAAAAACAGTACTAGCATCTTTTCTTCTTCACGATAACTTCTCTTTTAATAAACGCTGTTTTAGTCGTCCCTGGTGGCACCATTTTCTCTCCACATCAAGCTCAATCCTTTCCACTTTTAGTAATAATTTTATGGAGTACTGTATAACACATTTTCTGTATGTGTAATTAGTCCCTTATCCTTAGGAAGTCAGTTAGTAAAAATGTGGTCAGAGAGGATTTACTTTGGATAAAGTGGAATAGTTTATTCCACTTTCCATTTGGTCTCCTTGTCACTTGTTTCTTCTGAATGTTGCTCTAATCATCTGTGTAGCATTGGAGCCCAGCTGACAGCTCTGAGTTATCTCAGTGATTCCGACACTCCTTTTGGGTTTTTTTTGTGAGTGTGCTTGCTATCTTCACTCTTAAAGATTTATTACGTATTTCACAGCTGAAGTTCATAATAACTTGCCTTTTCTTCCATTAGTTCTTTCAGTGTTCTAGGACAGAGGCTGTCTGAGTCACCTGACTTTTCTCCTAGTGAGTTGTCTCAGTTTTGCTGTTTGTCTTGTCTGTTTTTTTCTTAAGGCGTTTTTATTATTCCCATTACTAATTTCCCATACTTTGTTACTGAGAACTGATACTGTTGCTTGGTACTGGTCTATAGGTTACTCTTTATCCTTGGAGTATAATTCTCCTTATTTCTTTTTCTTTGTGTGCTTTAGGTGTCTTTTGCTATTTCATCTTAAACTTCTGAGCCAGCTGTGGCCCAGCTAGGCTTTTGGTCCACGTTTCTCTGTAACCATGCCATCTATCCACTGGGTTTCAGGTTACCTTGCAAGTCAGTCCCTTTCATATTGTTTATATATACCATTCTTGCTTGTGTGATCCTGCTTAAGGTATATTATTTTGAGGAAGGCCTGTAGACATTTTCCACCTTTGGTTCAAAGGGGAAAGTCAGTAATACTTTGAATAATTATGTGCTTGCTCTTCACCTGAGCTTCTGAGAAAAGAAATACATCTTTTTGTAATCTCACACCGTAGTATTTAGGCTGGCTTTTGTCAGGCCAGCAATTTAAGTCAACTCATGGTCACTGAGTCCAAAATTATTTGTTTATTTATTTATTCTCCTGAAACCGGATCGGCAAGATCATCAACAAGCGTCCCTGTGTCTTTGTTTCACTAAGTGCTTGGTAAGGAAATCTGTGTTCCACCTTGGCTAGAAATACCCAGCTTTGCTGTTATTGGTGTTTAGTTTTCCTCTGGGAATTGAAATCCTTGTTACTCCCACAACATCTGTAAGAGCAGAGATGCTATTCACAGCCAAGTCTGACTTGTAGTTGTACTTCCAAGGTAGCCTTTTTAACCGTCCTGACATGTGGTAACCCTCCCCTCCCTTCCCCTCCCCTCCCCGATCCTTGTCACCATTCTTTCCATGCAGTTTCTGTTCTAGTCTCCACAGGCACTAGCAGGAGTAGCATAAGATGCCATTTTCACATAACTATTTCAATTTCTTATACTTGCCAGTCACATTCCATCATCTGCCATGTGTTCCTGCCCTGGAGCAGGAGTTTCAATGTTGCTGTGTATCAGTGCACACATTCTCCTTTTGTTTTCTTTATAGCTTGGTAGGGGCCCTAGCCACAACAGCTACATTTCGTGTATTGGCTCTATCTCCTTCCTTAGTTATGATTTTTTTTCTCTTTTCTGTTGCTGAAGACACGTGGGCCTCATTTCTATTTATCTATCTATCTATCTGTCTGTCTGTCTGTCTGTCTATCTATCTATCTATCATCTCTCTGCTTAGATAAGGTGCAGGGACTGTTTCACACCACCTTGCCTGATTGCTTTGGCACAAGATGTGTCTCACCAGTCAATAAACCCAAATTTTAAGAATGTTTCCTGTAGGATACTGGAGGCCAGTTCCTGAGGAAGTCCTCGTCCATTAGTGCCTCCCTTACCTGCATATCCTGAAATCACAGTGCTTTGGGCTGCAGTACTGAATAGTGCCATGTCTTCAGTCTTTCTTCTGTAGGGACTGGCAGACTTGTGGTGAAGATCACCTCAGCCCCTTTGAGTATTTCTCAGCTGGATGCTGTTCTTTTCCACCACCTCTTGTGCAGCATGAATCGTCTACAAACTTATGCCTATCACTTGTTCTGCCCCTTCTGCTCCCACTGGGCTCCTCTTCAAGCTTTGATTTGGGCCTTTGCCCTGTACATGAAGTTGTAGGAGCAGATCTGTGCTGCTGTAGTTTCTCCTGGCACTGAGCACATCCCGGATGATGGCTGTCAAGGATGTTTTTCCTCCACTTCCAAGAACCAGTGGAACAGGGGTTATTAACCAGGCTGCATGGGAAGCAGACCTGCTGGAGGGCTTTTTAGGTAAGCCTTGTCCTTTGCAGTTTTCTGCTTTACTCTGAAGTTGCAGATGGTCTTCCACAGAGCAATAAGATCTGCCCTCTTTTGTCCTTTCCACAAGAGTGCACATGTCCAACCGAATCCTCAGGAAGCTGGGACAGAAAAGGTCCCACTGCCCCTCAGAGCCAGGGCAGAGGTCCTTGGCACAGGCCGCCCAGAGGGATTCACAGATCACACTGTTCCTGGGAACTGGAACAGCATCCTAGAGACTCTATAGGCAAACGTAATTAAGAAGTTGAGTTTTGACACTGCAATATATAGTTTTGTTAGCTAGGATAATGGTATTAATTAGTTCAGAATTAGCATAGCATTCATTTAGGGCATGATGATGAAGCGCTAGTGCTTACAAAACATGCTGCTTTATACCACAAAAATCTAGTGCCAGGTGCTAATTTTTGCAATCAGAGCACCACGCTGCATTATATCAGCATTTTGTAGTGCCAAGTCTTAAAAGGCAAATAAGTCCTTGCATTTCAGAAGCAGCTCCACCTACTGAGTCAGGAAGTTGGTAACCTGTTAGAATGGAAAATAAGAATAAATTCATTTGCATAATGAAAATGCCTCAAAGGAGTTGTTTAACTACATTTTATTCATACATATATATGGTTTTTCTGTAGTTAACTATTTAGTTTCCTATTTAGAAAGGATTGAGATCTTAGAAGTCCTAGTGTCTCTATTTTGAAGTTTTAAAAATTCAGATGATATTTTTGAATATTCAGCAGGACAGTCTGATTCGTGTCTGGGATCATTAGCTCCCAGCTTGTTCCCTGACAAGAATATCTCATGACCCAAATACTATATTTTGTCTTCTATTTTACACAACTCAATTTAAATTTAGTGCCTATTTCTCCTATATGGTGCTTACATTTTTCACAAAGTTTAGCTTTTGTAATATATAAAGAGAGCCACAAATTCCCCATATTATTGTGATAGAATCTAAGTAGGATGGCATTTTATTTATAAAACACTGCTTGGTGTTATCTCTTCTACTCTGATAATTAAGTCTTCTTGTCCCACTGGACAGTTTTTTTTGTCACTGTTAATTAGCTCTGTCATGGAAGGCAGCTCTTAATTTTGTAGCACCTCTCTCTAGGTACTTGTCATTACAGTAGCCTGGAACTTGTGCTTCACTTCATCCTGTTCAACCAAGGCTCTCCAGCCTCTTGAAACATTCATGGACACTATATGAATAAAGGTTAAAGGAAACAAAATTGACAGCAAGCTTAGACAGAATTGATGCATAGCTTTTTGGGGCCCTTTAAGGCTTATGAACCTTTTAAGGTTCATAATAAAACAGAACTTAGTCAATTTGGGCCCAATCACTTTCTTGTGTGCTTTCCCTCTAATGTTTTACACAGCACAGATTTACCAACTCTGAATTTCAGTGCTAAGAGTCCAATACAGTCTGTGGTTTCACTTACAATGTAAGATACTTAAGAAGTGTCCAAAAATCCACTAAAAGCAATGCAAGGCTTTCCAGTGACAAATGATGTCTTGTGTCAGGTCAAAAACTAGTTGGCAGTCACCAGTCTTATGTAGTTCTGTGATGTGCAAAGTCTTGTCCAACAACCCAATGGTCAAGGACTTGTTCTGCTGTTCCTTTATAACTGCACCCAGCAAGCAGGAGTGGAGAACATTATCTTAAAAATCTGCATGAAGTGTGTTTTTAAGAGGTTTGCTCAAATACCATAACCACTTTCATATAAGAATAAACTAGGGCTGACTACTCTGCTTTGTGTTTTAGCCAGCAAGACGAAAAAGCAGATATTTGTCAGCTACAATCTTCAAAACACAGACAGCAATTTCACCTTACTCATAGAAAACAGGATCAAAGAAGAAATGACAGCTTTTCCAGAGAAGTTCTGACTGTGCTTCATTGTAAAAGAAGATGAAGGTTTTGTTTCAGAAAAACTGCAATTTTCACACTGACATTAAGTTAGTATATTTCTTTTGTATTATTTTGATTGAATTTGTGGTTAAGTATATATTAAGTATATCTATTAAGTATGGATACACTTGACTTGGATTTTTTTTTCCAATAGAATTTGAATTTTCAATTTCAAAGCAAAATTTTTTTTGCTACCCTGCTAAGTAGGATAGCAAATGGATGCTGCAATGGATGAACACCATTGTAAAAGTGCATGCAGTGTTTGGCCTCCACACAGTACTGGGATCTGATGGGAAATCAGTCCCAAATACTATCTGTACAATTAAGCTACTGTGTACTAGCACTGAACATAGCAGCTTTTAGTGTTTAAATAAAGAAATCCCACATTTTTGTATGGTAAAGCTGTGACATGAGTGTTACTTTTCTCCTTTTAGCCTCTCTTAGTCGTAGTACTGGTGCTAAACACTGGATTTCCTTCCATCCCTTGGGCACTAAGAACACTAGAAGGGTTTCAGAAAGGGTTATTTATGCATTCCTTGAGGACTACATAAAAGGAAAAAGCACAAGCTGAGTTCTGGAGCAAGAGATAAATCTGTCAGGCTGCTAGAAGAGCATCACATGTAAATTGAGCATATACATAAAATCAGAGCAGTCTACTATCATGACCATCAGTGAAAAGCATCCTGCTGCTACATCTCTGCATTTGCTTTCAGGTAGGATGGATATCCTTTCAAAGGCAGATCTGTGGACTATTTTGTGTAATGAGATGGCAGCTAGGAGTTAACTGTCCAGGCTATTTTTTTCTTTTCATTCCGTGTTGAGCCCTGACTCAAGCTCAAGCATCAGCTTCTGATGCAAACCAAAACTCCTAGTGCTGCTGCTAGACAACTGTCCTGAACACCTACAGAAAAGTGATACATTTACCTTACTGTGGTGCCACAATTAAAAACTGTAACTTCCACAGCTGCTGCTGTAGAAGGCACAACTGCTGCTGATTCTCTTGCCCAAAAGGGTTTGAACACCCAGTGGCTTCAACATTTCAGATTTGGTGTGAGTGCAGAGCGCCCCTCCTTACCTGGTGGGAACAGCTGCCTGTCCCTGGCCACAGTACAAGATCAGAATAGCAAAAAGCAACTTGTTGAAGGGTGTTTTCTTTTTAATTTACACCACCCAGGAAACAGAGTCAGCTATGCTTCTGTAATTGACTATAAAGGATAATTAGTTGCAAATCAATGTGCTGTTTTAATTAGCCTGATTTACAAACAGCTCATTCTGTTTGTAGAGCAGGATAGGGCTGTTTGCTGAGGCATCAGCTGCTGCTGGGTGCTTGAGAAGTCACTGCAAGGGAGCCAGACCAGGCAGAGCAAACTGATGGGACAACGTCATTTTATTCTGTACATTTACATACAAAGTTCTTCTCAGTAGGTACAACAGATGTAACATCATGCAGACATTTAGCTTGTAAGACTGTTTTCAGTACTTGATTTAAGCTTGTGCTATGAGGAAGCACCACCAGACTATTCATGATCAAAACATACAGTAACACGATTCTTTAAAACTTCATCAGAAACTGAAATGGGGAGGGAGATCTCGCCCACTAGACAAAACACACTGTACTCCTTTCCCGAAACATTTTACACAATACATTTAAAATGAGGTTTGTAATTTCATTTTTTCTTAAAAAATAAAGTAAAATTAAAAAAAAGTTACAGTGGGGGAGATCATCCCCCCACTCAATAGTGTTGTCTTATGTGCCAGCTACAGGCGCAACTTGACTTGACATTCACAGAGTTCAGTTAATGGCACTTCTGCTTCCAGTTTGGTGACCAATAAAGTGTTTGGCTCCAGGAAGTGGCAGGAAGTTAAGTAAAATACTTCCACTAAAAAGAACGATAACAAAAAAAGCCTGCTCAGTGAAACCCAAAAGTAAATCACACAACCCCCTTTCGGAGTGGCCACAAAACACTTGCAAACAGGCGACTGTCGTTATGTGTTTGCAGTGTGTCTGGCAACAAAAGCAGTACTGAAACCTTAAAGGGGGGACAAAACCCCCAAGATCAAGCATAATGTCACTTCACATTTTTGTTTGAACTTACAAAGATGGAGAAAGCCCTTAAATGGTAAACCCAAAGAAAAGAAGATCTACTGATGGGCTTAGAGGTTACTGAAGGTTCACAGAAAAAGGCCAAAAACAGACAAGACAGCTTGGACTGCTTCCCCTGTTGTGGTGGCCAGAAAGCTGCCTGAGAAAAGCCTTTCCTGGTGATGGCTGCAGAGGAGACATGGCTGAGGAGCCAATGGTGCAGCAGGCTGGGACCCCAGCAGACAGCCCTGTCCTGCTGCAGGACTACACAAGGCAGGGCAAGCATCCCCACACTTCCTTTCTACCCTGCTGCATCACCTGGTACCTGACTCCTCCACACGATATAGGTTTAGTGAAAGCTTTACAACTCTGTGAGCATGTGTGGAAGAACATAATAATCACAGAAGTGTTCATGTTTTCAGGAAAAGGAGCAAAACTGGAACTGCAAAGGCAGGAAATTAGTTTTTGCTTTATTGTCATGACAGAGGGCCAGACCAACTAGAGAAGCTGGGGCTCCCTTCATTGCAGATCAGTACCGACTACATGGTTTCAAGCAAAAAAACCAAAAAAGCAGCAAATCAAATCAGCTTCATAAGATTTTTTTTCTTAAAAAAAAAAAAAAAAAAATTGCTGCGTGTTCCTGTCACCTAGTGTATTTACTATCTAAATGTTGATATGTTTAAACAGCTATTCTTTTCCCTGTGCCTGTCATCGGAGAGCAACCACCAGAATAGGAAACGATAAAGCGCTGTGGACAACAGCGGTGAGCTCACCAGGACCACTGACAGTGCTGGAAGCAGCCAGGTTTATAGGCTTGTGGATGGTCTACAAGAGCTGTACCGCAGCTTGAGCACACGGGCCACGAAGAAGATCACAAAGGAAGGAGCCACTGGCTCCACGGCATGATGGATGGCAGGACGCTGCTTTCTGCCTCTGCGCTCGCACCTTCTCTGCTCTCAGGCCCTTTTTCTCTTCCCTTAAGCTTTGTTTTGCTTCTTCAACTTTTTGTCATGAGCCCATGTTTTCGTCCCCGAATGTGTGTGGGGCTTGCAATGAGCATCTTGCATCGAAGGCAAAAGGTATTGCACAAATTTGGCATGTGAATACTGCACGAGTGGGGAAGGGCTAGCTTCTTTCCTCAGGTGAACACAGAGTGCAAAGGTCTCAGCACAGAACAAAAAGAAGCAGCTGCACTCAAGCCTGACAATAAAACTTCAGTGTAAGGAAGATCAGGCTCTTGCTGTCACAGCAAGTCTAGCAAAGGTGAATAAAACCAGTAGTGTAACTCTGGGCGAAACTACCATCAACTGGTCCAGTGTTTCTTACCAGGCTCAAGAAGAACGCAAATGTCCACATCATCCTCTGTAAAAATTAGCAGCTTTAGGACAACATTGTTACTCTGAACACAACCACCTCTGTCGCTTCTGCAGGTCTACCTGTCCCCTTGCATCCGTCAGCATCTGAGGCTGTGCTACTTTACTGCATGGCCTGCCGGGGAGCACGGATCTCTGATTTATTGGGGACTGTAAGAGGACGTCGGCAGCCTAATGGAGGATGGAAATCATTAGGTACAGTAGTTAATCGACAATATATACAGCAAGGGAGGAAAGGGAAGGGAAGGTAGAGGAGGAAAGTGCAAATGAGCACTTCCCCTGCATACGAACGCAAGATGTACATCAAACAAAGTGGCAATCATACGGACACTCGGTACAACATTGACATCCTGCTGCTCTGCTTGAATGTCTGCACTACCAAGCAATCACAAATGGATGGCCTGAGTGAGAAAGGAGAAGAGGGAGGGAGAGCGGGGGAGGGGGTTAACTACAATGCAAGAAAGCTGTTTGTTTACAAAGTCCTTGCATTGAACTAGATCCTCACGATATTCTCTTGAGTGAGAATCAAAATCCAATGGCCAAAGGAAATAGTTGGTTTGGGGGCTGGAGGAGAGAAGCCAAGCGGCCACTATCAAAGTGCCATCTGCACAGCAGGAGGTAAACTGGATGTTCACTTTGTATAGAATTGATGCAATTTAAGTAAACGTTTTTCCTGAACTAAAATCTTACAAGAACAGTTGGGAAAGTGCGGAAATAAGGGTGAGTTCATTGTATATTCTTGGGTCAAAACCAGAACACATCTCTAAGAGCCCAAGACAGCTCAGTAAGTCATTATTCACAGGCTAGCAATTAATTCCTTTCCAACAGTCATTTAAAGCAGTTTGTCCACTTAAATTGAAAACCCAAACCCCGGTTCTAAAAACAAGTAAGATAATACCAAGACACTCATTTCCCAGGAGCAGAAATCCCAGCTCTGCTGCCTTTTGAAATAAAGGTACAGATCATAGCCTGTGCTCCTTACTATTTATCCCTCTTGGTCTGTGCTCTTTTCCTGGAGCAGTCAGAGATCCTGGGCCTCCTGATAATTACAGCCATTCTCTGCAAAACTAATTTTTGCATCATTAGTCAAATCATTTGCATCATCTACATTACTATTAAAGACCAGTGGTAACCACCTAAAATAGATTAATATACTCTTTTAAAATGCAGTCAGCTGATTCTCATTGAAAAATCAGCTTGTTTGGGTAGGATTTTCTTCAATGCATTTGGTGAAAACAAAAAAGGACTAATTTAGAAAGTAACTTTTAAGTGCACGTGGGCTATAAAGACAAATATAAGCTGCCTAAAATGCAGTCAGAGTTTGAGTCACAACAGGTTTTGATTTGCTTTTTCTTCTTTTTTTTTTTTCTCTTTTTTTAGTGTATACAAACACAGCAGGCAATCTGGACACTTGGACTTTCTAGACAAGCAGAAGAATGTTGCACAAGTCTAAGTTTAAGTCAATTCAACTTTGCAGTGGATCCCTCTTTCCTTTAAAGAAACACAAAAACAAAACAGAAAACAACACTCCCCCTCCCCCCATGGTTTCTTTCTTGGAATGGCTGCACCTCTTATAAGATGGCTTCATTTTTGTGATCTATGAAAGGAAAAGGAAATAAAGTGCTTCTTGAGAATAAATCAAAATAAATATACATATTTAATGGCAGGAAAAAAAGAGTTCTGAAGGGCTATCGCCAGCCAGGTCTTTTCTCAAATGAGTCTTTTCCCCTAAAACCTTTTCAAGAGTAATCTGCACAACAGTTGAAGATGCCAAAATTTACTTTAGTAGCAGAGTTGAATTCCTCTAAGTTTGTGTCTGCTCCATCACTGGTTTGTAAAATCTGTGCAAAACACCTTTGCCCAAAGTGCTACTCCTCCTGCACAACAGCATCAAATAAAATACAAAAGGAAGAGAAGAAATATAAGAAGGGGAAATAAAATCATAAAAAAAAAAAAGGAGAAGGAAAAAAATCCACCCAGTTACATCGACTTCATGCCGTTGGCAGTGGTGTTCTCCGAGATCCCGTCACTCACAACTGCTGAGTCATGGAGACCAGAGTAATCCTTGAGTTCAGAGTTTGTCAGGAGCAGGGGCTGCTCCCCCTTCTTGTGCGGCAGGAGAGGCTGCCGGGTGTAATGTTCCCCATCCGGGATGTTCTCAGGCAGGTTCTGGTTCTTGCTCTCTGGCAGCAGCAGGATGCAGATGATGCAGATGAGTGTGCAGCAGGCGAAGATGACGTGGTGGAGGAAGTAGCCTTTCTGGTTATGGAGCTCCATGATGGGGGCGGTCAGGCGGCCGAAGCCCGCGCTGGCCAGGACCAGCCCCAGCCCGCCTCCCCTGCAAACAGAGGGGGAAATAATTATACTCAAGTGTCATTTCACACCCATTTAAGAAGAAGAGAAGCTCTACCATGTGAGTGTGTAGACAGCACTCTCTAGTACTCCCAGTTCCAAGTATTCACACATCCAGTGAGGGAAAACCAGATTTTGCTTAGCATGCTACCCTTCTCCGCTTAGACAAGACACATCAAGGAGCAGCAAGTGCAGAAGTCAGTTTTGGCTGCCTCTTAAGTATCTGGCACCATGCAGCAGTGGAGGCAGGAGATTAGACTTTACAAGCCACTGCCTTGATCCGTTATATCAAACACTGAGTGCTGAAATATTTTCTACACGAAATCATGTTGTGGCTGGAACTTCTCAACACACTGATGATGTAATAAAATGCATAATTTTCAGAAAAAAAAAAGTGTGAAAATAGGCTCATCTTCCTCTAGCTAGAGGCACAGAAGCTGCTTGTGAAAGCCCAATTCAGTACTCACTCCTGATGCTTGGCTCTGCAAGCAAACTCTTTTGCAATTCCTTGTCTTGCTCAACAGCATCTCCCCAGGCCCTGGTGCAGGCAGGCCTGGAACACCTCACAATGCCCAGTTTGTCTCTACTGGGTGACCCTCCACGAAAGTGGCATTGCAGGTGTTTCTCTGGGGCAGGCCATTCCCTCCTGCTGTGGCATGACTGACATCTCCTGCCAGCAGAGTGTCACCCTTAAATGACTCATTTTAACAAAATCTGTGAGAGTGGCAGCTTGTCCTTCATTTTCCAAGACACTGCTGCCTGCAGAGGGAGACCTTCCTGCGAGTTTAATCACTGGCACCCTCCTTCCCTACCGAGCCTGTGCGGGCAACACGCTTCCTACAACTCCTCTGGGAGATGCCATCTATTCCCAAACCCTCTGGAGATCAGAGGAGCTCAGGTGTTCAGTTCCTGGCCCAATGCAGAAGTGTTATTACCAACAAAAACTGGCCCTTACAGAAGGTGACTTGCAGAAGGAAAATGAACTGCTTTATGTCAAATACTTGGAAAAAACAGTTTCACTGACTATTAAGCATACTAGAAATCGCTGTACCATAAACCTACAAATGCCAAATTCACTCAGCCAACCACTGTGTTAATCTTCACTCAATCCTTTCCAAAATCCACTGCTGCTTACTTGACAGCTGAAGGACAGCAAAGATAGGTTTTAAAAGATGCTCTTGGGACTCTGACAGGATCAAAAATTCACATATGTATGTTTCAGTTCTTCAGACTCAGCAGAGCATCTTTCACAGACAACAGTGACTTCCCCACATACTGCAAAAGCCCTTATTAAAAACTTGCCAGCTTTCCAATGGCAATTTAGAAACCCAGCTGAATGCAACTATTGTGCAACTGGCCTCCCTGCAACTTCATTAATACACTCACATGAGTAATTGACACAACCAGTCCCAAATGCACGGCAAATCTCTCTCTAAGCTAGCTCTGGAGCGACAAAAGCCCAGCTCATTTACATCAGTGATTGCTATGGCTAAATTGTATCTCAAGCCCCCTGAGAAGGACCTGAGGTGAGTGTTAAATGCTGCTGTAGAAGTACATCAAGCAAGCTGAAAGAAAACGGGAAAAGGCAACAACAAAGACGGCTCTGTCATTTACGGGTCAAGTGGCTTCAGATTTGCAGGGGGGAAAAAGTTTTTCCATATGACGTCAGTAATTAGAGTAGGCATTACTTTTTCCAGTGCCATCAAGACCTGGCAGAAGAAGGCTTGAGAGTACATTTTGGTATGTGTCCTAAAAGGGTTTTCTTTGAGGTTTAACTACACTGCAGATGTGAAAATGTGAAGGGGAAAAAAAAAGAGAAAACTGAATATACTGGAATTTTTTGTTGTTTCCGTGCACATCGGAAAAACAGCTACAGGATAAGAGAGGCAGCATCATCATAATTCAGCCTGTTTTTGCAGGTGACATGGGGCAACAGGTGGAAAAGAAAAACATCCTGAGTGCTTTGGATCATTGCTCCTCCTCAGCACAAGATCTTCCATGGCAGGGGCCAGCGTCTGTACTTCAAACACCCTCCAGACGCAAAGTGGAGACTGGAGAGGGAGTGCAAGGGCTGCTGGCACCCACTGTGAGTCCCAGCTTTCTCCCTCTCACCTCTGCCTGCCAGTGGCTGCTGTGGGGGGCTTTCCCATAGCATGGCCCCAGGAATGATCGAACAGGGTCACTTCCCCAACCCCTGTTCACCCACTGACAGTGAGGAGGGATGGTTTGCATGAGGTTTATGGTCCCAAGGTGGGCAAATCGCAAAGGGACCTTGGTTCAAAATTTTGTCCTCAGAAAGGTCCTGCTTGTTCATAGGGTAGAATTCCTTGCTTGCTACCTCAGTGTTTTTCCAGAGAGCAGCAAGACATCCTTGCTGACATCCTAAAGGAAGGGTCTTGTCCTCCTCAGCACTCCTCAGGAGAGCAGAGAATTGTTAATCCTGCCTTCAGACGATGATGTCTGCATTGACCAAATAGGCCAACACATGGCATGGCTCAGAGCACAAGCAAGCCAGAGAGATGCCCAGGCTAAAGGAGGCTTTGGGAGATCACCTGCTCCAGCCTCCTGCAGAAAGCAGGGCCAGCACTGAAATCAGACCAGGTTTTCCACCTCAGCCACTTCTCGAAGTCAGTCCCTGAAAACCTCCACAGTTTTTCCCTGCCTGTACATAAGTGACATTTTGTGCACTCAGTTCCTAGGCCAGAGATTCAGTAACACACCAGGATACCCTTGGCCTCATGGAGCAAGGCACCACCTTTGAGGAGCCAGGCCTTGTTCAGGTCCTAGTAAACAACCCTTCATACCACTGTGTTGAGGAATACATTCATGCAGCTAGCTGGGTGTGCAAGATGCTGTGTCAACTGCAGGTTGAGCTCTGGGAGGCAGGACCCCAAGGCAAGAGGCTGTGAACTGGTGTGGAACCTCTGTGTGAATGTGACTGCCGAGTGGATCCTGGGTGGTCAGACAGGAAAGTTTCCTCAACAACTGAAAATTTGGCTTGATGGAGCTATTGATGTGTAAAGACACTAATTCAGCCATTGCTGCCCACTCTTAATTTCTTTGGCTGCGTGGGCACAAAAGCAGGACACTCAGAGAAAAAACCAGAACCATCTTCCACTTGATTGTATCTGAGTATGTGGAGGATGAGAAGAGGACATGCTGTATTTTGTTCAGCCTTTTCCTATTTAGTAGACATGCACGCTATAGTGGTGTGATTATTCCATACAGTTTATTGGTGACACTTGGTGCTTTACTTAAGCACTTGGACAAAGGTCTGTACTGAAGTCCCGAGTATAAAGAAGGGTAGCTCCTGGGGAAGCCCCCCTGCCTACTGCCAGGAGACCAGGGTGCAGTGCACGGATCCGAAAGGACCCCTCTGTGACACATGACAGTGTGGAATGTTCATGTTGCTGGAGCAGGTGTCACCTCTTGGTGATGAAGATCTGGCTGTTTTCCTCCTATACTGCTGGAACTGTTCATCTCAACACCACAGAAGCAGAGATGGGTGGGTGCTCTGGGTTTATTATCATGCCAATGCTGCTCCAGGTAATGGCAGTGCTGTTTTCTGCCCTCAGGGATGGGGGATTGCAGATGGATTTGATCAGGGAAACCCCAGAGACAACTTCAGTCCTCTATTTGCCTCCCTTTTCCTTAAGGTTGCTTTGAGATCCAACCAAAAGCATATTAGTATCATAGAATTATTTGGGTTGGAAAGGACCTTAAAGATCATCTAGTTCCAACCCCCAAAGGGCATCCAGGGTGGCATTTTGGAGAGCAGGTTATGAGGGAGTAGCCAGATCCCACCAAAAGACAAGACAGAAGGCAGCTTAATCACACCTCTGCCTGAGACAGATTTTTGCACTGTCCTGAGCTACACCTCCTAATTACATCCCTGAGTGGATCTTATCGTGATGGTAGGATTGCAAAGCAATGCAGAGTGTCATCATTTCTATAAATAAACAGGGACCCTGAGGCATATCTAGCTGTTGTCACTTGCCTGGTGTCACCCAGCACAGTCAGAGGAAGCAGAATTTCGGCTCCCAGCCAGGATTTTGACCCCCTCCCTGTAGCAACATAAGTGATTTAAGGGAAAAGAGCTTGCTAAGTTCAGACTGCACATCTGACCCTACTTGGCAGATTCTCTTCTGGCTGACATAGTCAATTCCTTATCTGTGTGTCTTTCAAACAGAGACAAGGAGAAAATTAAAGAGGCATAAAAACACCAAACTGATTGACATACACATAAATAAATAGCTGTTAGTGTTTCAGGCTGCTGTATAATCTCACTGCTCACACTGCCTTTTCCTGTGGAAATAATGCTATCTGTAAAACACATTCACAAATTTAGATAGCCTGAAAAAAAAGGCCATGGAGCAAGGAGACTCTGGCTACTCAGATGACAGTTTTGCAAAAATACATTTGCAAAGTTGTTGAAAAGGCATATAATTTGGAGGGGACAAAAAAAAAGTATCCTCTTTGCTCCACTCTCTCTCCCTCCCACCCATATGACCTACATTCCTGGGAAATTCAGTGGAGTCAGAGCGGACTCCTGAATTGCTGTGGCATTGCTGAAAGCATAATTCAGGACACAGAAGCACAACCTTTGTGCTGTGAAAGATAACAGTGCATGTATAAAATGATGCAAACCCCTGACCATACAAAGATATGTTACAGGAAACTCTCCAGCAAAGATCATTTGTCTGATTTCTCCTATTTCCCAGCATGAAAGCGCTCCTCTTTAGAAAAACTTTGAGCCTCTGCTAAGATAGATCTGTGTATGAAGAGAAAGACAACTTTATCTGCAACAATAGACAGAGAGGCAGGCTTTCAGAGGACCTCTATGCACCAAAAGCATTTACACCACGTTTCAACACCTCCTTTCTACCAAAGCACCCCTGCAGCTGTCCTGGTTAACCTGCCCTGTGGAAGAGGGATTGCTGGTACCTGTGTCCTCTACATACTCTTGGAATTTCTCCTTTAATATCAAGCTGCAGACTCACCCAATCACTGCTTGAACAAATCCCACAGAGTTAGTGAGACAATGACAATGTTCAACCACACAAACTGGTTGAGCTGAGTATTTAAGACCCCACCACTCTGCAATTCATGTGCTTCCAGGCCTGCTGATCATCACCACGATGGGACACAAGGTGGAGCCATGGAAAACAAAGCCTCTCCATGCACTGACACGCATTTACTTAGGCAGACCGACTGCAGCAACTGTAAAAAGCGTCCCCCGAGCTGCTGTGAGGTCTCCAATTATGTGGGGTTTCCCCTCCCATACAATGTGTTAAGTTGCACAACCCATTATCAATTAAATGAGGATAATTTGGTCCCCGTGTTTTAAGGGGAGCTCCAATGTCTCACCTGATGACTGTGGGTGTGATTTCAGCACAGAAGAACACGCTGAGGCTTCCAACAGCATGTGAAGAAAACATACCCACGATGGAAAATGCAACAGAGAATTTGTCTTTGACGCTGTCACTCATACCTGACAAGACAAGTGTGTTCATAAAAAGTAAGAATGAGGTCAAACTTCCAAGGAAGAAAACAAGTAAAGAGGTTTATATTACTCTTCTCCCTTGACAAGAATTTGAGTAATTTTGTAATAGTAATTTAAAACTGGTGTTTATAAAATCCATTCCCCAAGAACCTGAGATACAAACACACATGAAAAAAATCGTGTCATGCCAAAAAATAGCAGTGATCTCTGAATTTTTTATGCTCAGCCACCATAGAAGAGGTAAAACCCATGAAAAAGCAGATTTTTGGGCAGTCTTTTAGGCCAGCCTCTTCCCTCTCATGTTTGACAGACAAGTGGAGGCAGGCAGCATTCCTCAAGCTACCAAACATCTTGTACAGTGGGGCTTGGGCACTGGAGAGGCTTCCAGGACAAGAGGGGAAAGAAATAGAAGTGCTCCCATCTCTGTGCTAAGCCCCTGCATGTGATCTGTCTGTGAGCTCTGTTGTAACTTGCAGCTTGACAGCCTTTGCCTAACAACTCTGGGCGAGAACAGCCAATGCCAAGGACAGTGAAGCATTCCCTTCAAGTCAGGGCTGTTTGCTCAATCATTTCATGGCTGGATGGCAGCAAGGTTTCCGGGAGCAAACAGTGTCTATCAAGCACTTGCAGAAACCCCAGTAAATCTAAACAAAGCTAAAGGAAACTGTCTCTGGCCATGATGACTGTACATCTTGCACTTGACCCCCACTCGCCACCTTCTGTGGGCAGGGGGCGGAATCTAATCAGGGTTGTACAAGCTCATGTGGCCTGTCCTGGCCAGAGAGGAGGCCACATCACTCACAGAGACCATTGCACCATACAAGGGGAACACATCATGCCTGCCAGGAGCACTGGGGAAAGGACTGGAGCTTGCCAGTCAATGCTCCCTCACCTTTCTACAGTCAAGTCCCAAACACTGTCTGAAGAAAGTACTGCTCATCAGTGTGCAGTCCCAAGCAGGCATACTCTCTGGGTTTGATCCAATGAAAATTAACACCTGCTTTTGTTCTTGCTGAATATACCAGCTGTCAGGAGAGCAAAAGGTATTTGTGAGCTCTTTGGTTACATCTTCTGAAACGTGCTGCAGCCTGCTCAGGGTTAAGCCCTTCCTGCAATGCACTCCAAGTCTGGGGGAGAGAGCAAATTCTGCCAGCTGATGAGGACGTGAGCACAGCACGTTGCAAAACATGGGTCTCTGATCACTCTTGCATAGCAGGTGAGGCAACATCACTGACCCCCTCAGGGAGTCATGGCTGCTCAACAGAACAGACCTTGAAAAAGCTGGGCATGGACAGGTCCAACAAATCTGATACACAGAGGTAAATTTTGTTCCCCTCTAGTTTGTCGCAGCATTGCTCTTACAGTACTTCAGCTTGGGAAAGTATTTTTTAAGGTGTTTAAGTCCTGTTATCAAAAGCATGCTTAAGGTGTTTTAGTCCCCTTTTGTTTTCTGGAAAAAAAAGTAAATCTGAGATTCCTGAACTGGGAATGCTGCTTCTCAGGAAGAGACTTTCTGAGAAAGCCTTACCCTGTATCTCAAACCTTAGGGGACCTCTGCACCCTCTCTTGACATGCAGAGGTGAGCCTATGTGGAGGGGATGCTACACCAAGAGGCTGCACATAAATGAGCAGGCCTGCCCATGAGTGGGGTCTCAAGACACCGCATAGAAGTGGGCTTTCCCCCTGCACCCCTTTGTGACAGCAGCTCTGCTCTGGGTGCTTCAGCCCAGGCCTTTTGGATCTGTCTGTTCCTGGGGCAGTGTTTCCCACATGACGCAGATTTGTATATAAACCATACCTGAGTCTGGAAGTTGACTGTATTTTCCAATCACTGGATCCAAGACCACAGAAGTCAGAGAAAGGTGAAAAAGAGAAAGGGAGAGAAAACAAGAACATACTGTTTTTATATGTTTATTTATCAAAAAAAAAAAAAAAAAAATAAAAAGGTAAATCTCACATGCCACCCCCACTCCCAATTCTTTCCCATGCCAGAACTCTCACATCTTTCCCTGGCCACCAGATATGACGTGCTGTTTCCAAGCACATCTCAGCCGGAGAACACATGCGTGCTAATGAGACAGTGATAACAAACCAGCAGCAAAGCATATTTAAAAGCCCCAGAATTACCATTGGGATTAACACAAAGGCCTCTTTGTTGTTAATGAAGGGGGAGAAGAGAGAATGCCCTCCTGCTGCAGCCCCAAGAGAATGGCCAACAGAAGTTTGGGTTAGAGAGCAAAATCTGGGCATCAGTGTCATCACACTGGTGGGAGACCTATTCCTCTCCCAAACCATGAGCTGATGGTCCATGTGTCACACTAGCCACCAATCCTAACCACACAGGAGCACATGGCAGCACTGGGCAGCAAGGGGAACGGCAGCAGCACAAGACAGGCACAGCTCTGCTGGTTATCTCCCACCAGAATTCTGTGACTTCCCAGGCAACACCCGGAGGTGTCAGAGGAAGTGTCAAACATGGTGAGCTTCAAGGTCTGCTGCAGGTTTGTGGCTAGTGGAGAATACCCCTCTGTCTCTCTCACCATTCTGAAATTCTGATTCTTTTGCCAATTACACCCAAATTAGGCTAAATTAAAACATGCAGGATGCTGTGACAGATTTCATAATAAGCAGAGTCAAAGCTTCTCTCCAAACAACTCTTCTGGAGACGAGTTGGGCATGGTAGAGAGTGGGGGAGTTGATTGGCTCTGAAGTTTGAGGCTGCCTTTCCCTCCTCTTCCCACAAAGAGTAGAGTCAGAAAGGCTTACGGGGGCACCACATTGAGAGTGCCAACATAGCACAAAACACCTAAAGCCATGCCTGATCTTAGTTTTAGCAACTTGGCTCACAAACCCACCCAAAGCTATCATGGAAAAGGTTGTAATGGGTCCTACAGGGTGTTGTTTCCCATCTTCCTCATCAATTTTTTTGTTGCAAAACTGCAACCAGATTTTCATGGCTCTGGAGCAGACTAAAGGCTGTGACACACCTTCTCTCAACTAAGCAAGCGTGTGTTTATTACCTCAACAGCCTCAACAAACATCTCCCATCCTCAAAAGAAAAATTAAAATGGGCAAATTTAGTGTAGAGAGAGCCTGATGGACACCATCAGAAGAATGTGGAGCTTTGGGAGGTTGCACACATGCACAGTGTGAATCTGCAAGTGAATTGTCTCAGTCCACCAACAAACTGGTGACGAGGTGGGGCTGTGAGACTTCTCCCACTCTCAACTGGGATTGCTGGACATGGTAAATATGTGCTCAAAGGGAATGTAAACATCTGTGCCAAGCTGGGAGCAAACACACACGATGCTAGAGTTCCCTCCATGTCATGAAAGAGGTTCCCTGTTTCCCTCCTACACTCCCACAAATAGTGTGTTTGCTAAAGGTTAACTTAGTAAATGCCTCCAGGAAACATAGTCTGTAAATATGGACAATTCCAATTGGTGCCTTCAGTATGCAGGAATGTGAAAACTTTCCATCCCCAATGCAAAAAGCTCTTTCTGATTAAGGCCCTCAATTATTTCTAAACTTAGAAATCAAAACCAGGAACATCCAGTGTTCTGGTGTTCATCTCTCATCCAGTTTGACCAAAGTATGTCTCAACCCTCTTTCCTCTTCCTTGGAGTGGAGTTTCATGGCACAGGGCTCTTATCATTGACAACTGTGAGAGTGGCAAAGCACATCCCACCTTCCCTCTACTTCAGCACCTCTCTGATTCATCAAGTTCAACCTTTTCAATCAACAAAAAAAGAAGACAATGAAATAAAATCAAAACAGGAAAGGGAATACATCTATAGCAGTTTTAATAGCTGAAGCAGCTTGAAAGGGCCAATCAAAAGTTACTGCCTGCAAAGGAAAAGGTGAGACATTCTTACTTTTTGGCAGGAACAACCCATTTGAAATGCTGTGTCACCTCTCAAAACCATGTGTATACATTCACATGGACTATACACACACACACACACACACTGTGTTAAAAGTAGGGTCTTTCAGCTGCACAATTTCCATGCTACCTGTATATTACTTATTCATAGCAAGATGCTAAGAGCAGGCAGAGGACATATAGCCACTGCTCTAAATTCTGCATGGTTTAAAGGTCACTTGAGAAGCAGACTTGAGGGGGGAAAGTTTTCCCTTCCCATTCCCTATTCAGCTCTTTCCCTGGGAGTTATTTCACTAAAATAAAATTAAAAGCATTTCTTGTTTCCTTGTTTATTTTCTCAGTGACAACCCCGGATACAGCACCGATGCTCAATGAACTTCACCATGGGAATCATCCAGAATACAATGCCTTTTGTTAATGAGCCTGAGAAACAAGTGTTTGGGGAAACCTTCAAACAAATTCCGCTTCTTAAACTATGCAGGTGTATGACATGACAGATCTGGGAAAGGCAAAGGAAGTGCTAGTATTTCCTGGTCCCTTATTTGCATGTCAAGCTTGCGTGGTCCTGAAAAGCTCTCATTTCCAACTTACAGTTGAGAAGGCCCAGCTGCAGAAGTGATGCCAGAGCTGTAAGTATCATGAAGAGCAGGAGTCCTCCTCTCCTCCCCAGAAACCCGACCACAGGGCACATGGCCAGGCAGGATGCCAGTGCAATCCCAGCCATGGTGTAGTAGTCCGCATAGAAATTGTGGGTAATCGCCATCTTCGCTTCATGCCCCATCATGCTTTTTGCAAAACAGTGGTGTATGCCATAGCCAGTCAGCCTGGGGGAAACAGGACAGGGCAAGAGAGACCATTGCTGAGAGGACAGAATAGACACTGCAGCGTAATTCAGTGTAGGGAGATGTTAATGCAGGAAAAATTTCTTCCGCTGCAGGAATACAACACCTTAAGTTAAGAAACTTATCTCTAGGTGTTACTATTAAAATAAGCAATGATGAAACGAAGCAAAAGAAAAAGTATCTATTCAACCAAATCTTTGCTGGCTTTATTCATATGGCTGCTGCTCATGGTATGATCAGGGCATGGGTAACTTCAGAAGAACTCCTAGTGCGTGATAGGTTTTCCCACTGTATTTGAGAAATCCCATTCCCAGAGAAGTACATCTCTCTGTTCCCAGTGCATCTGCTGGCAGCCACAGAGCCAGCACTGCTGCAATTAAGTAGCCTGTGTGCTTGGACAGCAAAACACCAGGAGCACCCACCTGCCTGTTGCATATGGTCATATTAAATGCAAGCATTACATCTCACTTCCCAAGCTAGCCTGTTAAAACTGAAAACCCCTGAGAAAGGAGTATTTGAAGTCATATGTGCCGCAATGATTATTACAATTATGGAACAATAAGCTCTAATTCAGTCCACACATTTACACCACCCTTCATAGCAATGTGTCTCCTCCTCTTTGAAAAGTTTCTTTGAGATGCCCCTGATCAACGTCTTACCATCACATTTACTCCTCTTTCTCCTGTCTCACCCTGTGCCTCCAAAAAATAGAAGGAAAAAAAAAAAAGGAGGAAGAGCAGGGGACTGGAGATACACAACTCAGATGAGAAGTCCCAGCATAGCCCCTGATGTGGTACAAAATAGCAGTAGGGTTGCAACAGGAGAGGTCAATGCTCTTAACTGCATCCATGACAGCTCAAGCACCTCTGCCAGGAAGAGCCTCCTGTCCCTGGCACTTACATAAGACAAACCTCATGGCACAAATTAGCAGTGCTTGAGAGAGTGGGAGGTACAGATCCAGGCCTCCAAAAAAAAAAAAAAAAAAAAAAAAAAAAAGAATGTTCAAAACCCCACCCTCAACACCAAACACCTTCCCCCTGATAAAAATCTAGTACAAGAGCTTGCTGTTACACAAAAATGATATTTGCTTAGGATAACTAGATTATAGTTGACTCCTCCCATAAGAGAAATATTAATCAGGAAAGCAATAGTAATAAAAGGGCAGAGTTAACCAATGTTTCTTCTGTCTTTCTCTTCTATGCATGCGAACACAGTTGTGGAAGTTGCGACTGAGGCCATGACCTATAAACTAAATTATTGTATCATTTGGACTTTGCTTTCCAGCCTGTTTCCTAAGAATTGCTCTATTCTCTTAACTTGGAGAGCAGCTCAGAATAGTTACTTTAAAAACTAAATCCTTGTCTCCCTTGATTTCTTAGTGTTCCCTGCAAAAGGTTCCTTCTCCACATACTAAAAATTCAGCACAGGCCTGTCTAACAGGAATAACAGAAGTAAAACCAAATATTTTTTTTCACCCCCTAAAAACAAACATGGAATCTATTTCCTCAGACGTACATCTGCTTCATGCTCTGCTTGGATGGCAAACAGCCTCCATGTGCTAATGCCAGAAGTTATTCTTCGGGCTGCCTAGTTCTGGTTTAGGGAATTTCCAAATATGCAAATTAATGTGGGTGAGGGAGAAGGGGAGAATTCCCCACATAAACAGTTTTCACAAATACATTTAACACTGTCTATTAAATGTACTTGGTGAGCCTAAGGAGAAAGCACTGTTTCAGAACAGAGGGAGTCCCTCACTGGTGGGTGGAGGAGAGACACAAAACTCATAAAACCAGAGTTGGTTCTGCAATGAATGACACTGGAGACTGACCCCTGAAGTGTGCTTCTGGGTGACTATTTGCCCAGCATGGGGGCTGTCCCCTCTGGGTGATGACTGATCCAAAAGCCTGTTAACAGGAGGGCTGCAGAGCAGAGCCCTGAAGTGAGGAAGAAAAAGCCACAAGAGAGCTACGTACTTTGAAACCTAGCAGAGAAAGGAGATTCCCCGTCTTCTCCACCCCCACCTCCCATTTGAAAAAAAAAAAGAAAAATTCAGATGGACATTTTATAAGATGGAGATGCTGGTGCCCTTCCAGAATTTGCAAGCCCATGTATTTGCTCTTTACAAGGTGCTCAGTTCTGGACAGAAGATCTCAGAGCCTGTAAGCTGCAAAATCCTCAGGCTGATGCTTGTTTTTGCCCACATGAGCATGTCCAAACCAAAGCCTTAGGAGGCAAGCATCACATTGTTCTATGTGAGACTGCACATTCTCCCTGTGACCTCCTGTACATGATTTGGGAGTGCTGAAGCACTTTGTAATCTGCCTTTGAAGACCCACCAAGCACCCTGCTATACAAGGGACCAGGCTTGTGTTTTACTGGCAAGCAACAACTTCCTCTGCACCACAGCCCTGTCTGATGTAAACAACTTGAACCTGCACTCCTGTGGCATAAATGGTTTCAAAACTCCCACCTGGGACGCCGAGCAGATGTCTGTATGCATGAGCACCTACCAGCACGTGGCCACATAAGATCCCTGGTGATAGCAATGCACTTGCAGCACGGCACCTGAGAAGATGTGGCTCTGCTGCCTGAAACAGCCAATGAGCTCCTCCACATTTGCCATAAAAAAATTATAGTTCCCTGCAACAGCTGGTGTTTTTCCAGGATCATTTATCAGAGATGTTAGTGAAGGGTCTCACACTAGGAAAGAGTGGAGCTCCCTCATCACTTCCCATTGCTGTTCCAGTTCAATGACCACACAATTATTTAAACAAATACTTACGAGTTCACACACAACACTACGATGTTTTTCCACAGGTTCCTTGTTCCCACCACTTTAACAATGCAGACTTTCTTCGGTCTCCTGGTGATTTCCTTTTCCAGCTCTGAAACAAACCAAATCAGAATTATCATTTCACTGAGGACAATGAGAAGGAGAAGACTTACTTGTGAGCTAAGATATTCTGAGGGGTGTTCTGCAGAGCAGAAGACTATTGAATACACTAACAGGAACTATAAAAACGCTGAACTGCCTGCCTAAAGTCCAGCACAGGTTCCTCCTGTTCTTCCAGGCTTCCCTTAACCTTCTTGGGGCAAAAGAACTACCTAAGAACTCCTTTACACTTCAAACATTCTCCCAGTTAAAAATGTGTATGTAAAATGGGAGCAGTATGGAACTTGACCTCAGCAAGCACGATAGCAAATTTCTTGAAGAACTTCAGGATTCTGTTAATTTTTAAACCCCTCCACAGGGAGAACTGCACTCGTGCAGCTACAAGCTCTGCTACCTTTGTCCAATGCATACCTAAAAAGCCATGGAAAGAATTGGAGCTCAAACTCATTTTTCATGGGGAATCTTTTGAAGTTTGTTCAAATGCAGGTTCCAGAATGAAGTGGCTAGGACATTATGTCAGCTCATCCATCTTCCACTCCATTCCCTTTTCAAATATTTATAATTTTTCTGATGGATGGCCTAAACATTAAGACATTTCCTTAAAGAAAAATCCTTTGATATCAGCAGCTATGGTGTCTTTGCATTTCAGAACTAAAGCTTCACCATGCCCTTCAAGTGCTGGGCAGCTTCAAGATAACTTTTCTTTGCAATGCTGAAATTACGCACAAGCCTTACAAACATTGCATTTGATACCCTTGCTGGCACAGAACAATAATGAAGGCCACTTCTTATTTCTCAATTATTATTAAGTTAGAGCTTGAACACCTACCTAAGCGTGCCAAAGCAACCACTGTTTCCAAGCTACCAGATCAGTGAGCAACAAGTCCAATAAAAGCAGGAGAAGCTGTAGCTATAAGGAAGCATCACAAAAATAATGCAGTCCAAGACTACAGACTAGGACTGTTTTTTGGGGTAAAGGCTTGCACTGCTGCTTTCTAGACTGACTGTGTTCAAAGGCAGCAGCGTGGCCCTGTTGTGAAGGGTGCACATGTTCCCTTCGTGCATAGACAATGAGCTCGGGTGTCCTCAGTTGCCCACACTGGCCTGCCCTGACCTCTGCCTTACTCTGCTGAATAACAATTTCCTAAAGAGAAGCAAGACAGGAGAAAATAAAAACAAGCTGGGGNTTACAAACTAAACGAAAACCACATTTGCCAGCTATTATTTGAAAAATGAATCATAAAAATAATAAATCAAACCAACACTATTTACATGCAAATAATTGAGCTATTCATTGCTCACAGGTCACTCCTGGTCTCTCTAGAGTAACTACCGGGAAGGCTTCCGACAAAATCAGCAAAGGGTATTTTATGTTAGTGATTGTACTTAAGCAGAATATTACCATACTACTTTCCTTATGACCTGATAAGGGCCATTTCTCCCCAGAATCTATGCAGCATGAAGCTCACAAAAGCAAAAAAACTGAGGTGGAGCAAAAGAAGAAATTGGTTAAATTAATATTTGTATTGCAGAAGCCCTCTGCAGGCTCAGCAATGGATGGGGGCCATATTAAAATATAAGTAATAAAAGAAATGGAACCTAATCTCAAAGAACAAGGTGAACATAATTTTTGTAGCAAGATTCTAGGAAGGAATAAGTGGGAACAAAATAATTCAGAACAATGGAAGCAGTTAGATAAAACATTATTGTAAAGTCCATAATAGAGCCTAGGCTAAACCTTCTACAGCAAAAAAAAAAAAATCAAAGCAAGCACTAGAAGAAGTACAAGTTGGTGGATGTTTACTATTTCATCTGAAGAGCAACAAGGCAAATCACTACCCAGACAACACATATTGCACAGATTTCATGTGGACAAAAGGTTTCATTCTCGAACTGTCTAAGAATGACCAGATCTGGCCCATAAAGTGAAACACCTCATCCTCTGTCAGCAGAAGGTACATGTGCCACATTCTTTGGATTTTCTTAATCTGTTGGGGTTTTTTACTTGCTTGTTTCTCAGGGAAATGTTTACTTTTTTCTTTCAGGACAAACAGTAGACTTCATTGTAAATACATGCTTTGTTGAGCCACAACTTAATAGAATTAAGAGAAGTAGCACTTAACTTGGCTACACTTTTCTTTGGAACCAAGCATTATTTTACCCTCTGCTCTTGCTTTGTTCATACATCAGGGATTCCTATAATCCATATGTTCTTTATTTATTGTCATAAATCCTTCTCATGTGCACTCAGGCCCCCCGTTTTAACCCTTCTCATAAATCAATGCTTCTGAACTAGTTCCCACCAGTGTTCTTCACTGAACTGCTGTTCTGCCCTCAAGTAAGGGCTCACTTTGTTATGTGAACTGACAAACTCCTCCTCTACTTCAGCTGCAGTGAGGATCACACGTGACAGGGGGTTCACCCCTCCTCTGCCCTGCCTCATGCAGCAGTCTTTCTTCAGTGGACCCTTGCTTCTGCTCTCATGGGGGTTATACTCCATGGATACATTGCAACATTACATAAAAATGTCTCAATTCCAGATGTAACAGCA
>VZTJ01003755.1:262630-351210 GCA_013397795.1 Orthonyx spaldingii | reverse complement strand
GGGGGGGGGGGGCGGGGGGAAAGGGGACGGAAAGAAAACCAAAGAAAAAAAAGAGGGAAAACGAATCTGGACTCAAACCTTACACCAAAGAATGCAAACAGAATTTGACTTTTTATTGGGAGCCTTCTGGCTACTTATGCCTCCATCCCTCTACAATCTTGTTAAAACTCCAAATCTAAGTCACCTGCTTCAGATGAATGACCATCTCCAAGTCTTCAACACCATCCATCTTTCTGATGACTTTCTCCCTCCTTTGTTTCTAAATACTAGTGAGATATTGAAAAAAAATCCCCACCACACTGCAAAATCAATGACTTGCAATAATCAAAATATTGTTCCAATAAGAACAAATAAGCCATGTGACTTGCAAAAAAGTCATCAGCTGCAGAACTGGCTCTCATGTAAGTGACTTACTTTCCTTGGAGGGAGCCTGGCTGCGTGAAAGGACCTCCTCTGACTGACTGTGACAAGCATCAGGAGAGTGACAACTCTGAGGCTGACTGATTTCATAGGTCAAAGTTAAGGTGTTAAAAGTCAAGCCAAAGCCTATTAAAACCTCATGGAAGCAAGCTATTGTTCTTTCAGGACTAACACCAGAAAAACTCCCTGTACCCCCAACTTACTCTTTGATTTTACACTGAAGTCACCAGTACAGAAAGAACTTGCATTAAATGCTTCAGTTTTGATTTACCAAAAGGGAGAGTGTGGAATATAAAAATATTTCTATCCATTTATTCAGAGGCCCCTAATAAGTTTTCCCATACTCCAGAGACCACACACACTCTAGGCTTCCTATTCAGGGACTCAGTAGGAAAACTGTCAACAAACTAACTCTTTATATTTCAGTGGAAATTAAAACTATTCATTGGCAGACTTTAAAAGTCTCATGGGAAGGGGAACCCTACCAGCTTCCAGCTTGCAATGCTGCTGAATTCTCATGGGACCCTCTGCAGCATGCCTTTCAAAATCAGAAAGTATCTTTAAAGTCTTCAGATGAAGCCACCCATTTCTGCATCACTTGGCATAGACAAAACAGACAAGAGCCCAAATCAAGCCACTGAAAAATAATGTCCAAAATGACAAGTGTCCTGTGGTGATGGACTGCTGCTGGATTTTTCTGGCTGCTAAATGATACTGTCAGTAGCTCTTTGAACATGAAAAGAGGTATGGAAACATAGCACAGAGGCTCAATCAATCCCTGGAGCATGACAGCTCTGCAGCAGGAGGTGGACCAGACTGAAACACAAAGCTGAAGCAATCTACTCTCAGGCAGACAGTTACTGGTATACAGGTTTATTTATACCTTGCAGAACTTTTGTCCAGCTCTCAAGTCATATACAGAAATTATGAGGTAGGTAAAATACTGGCTGATGGGCAGAGAGCAATAAGGGATAGAAAAATGGAATTCGTAAGCGGATGGCAGGACATTAGTGGTGAGGTGACTTGTCTTATTTAAAAAAAAAAATCTTGTTTAATAACCTGAGTAGAGAGCTTGGCAAAAACCTCAGAAATGTACCAATAGGGTCTGCTGGTGACAAAGTGAGGCATTACCTTACTATCAGAGGTAAGTACAATACAAATGGGCCATTAGAGGGAACTGGGTGAGCTTGAGATCCAGTGTGTGGCAAAAGAAAGTGAAAATGTGAAATACAAGGCAAAATTCTCAGTGATCAAGGGGAAATGTTTCTGATGGAAGATAAGTAAAACCTGTGTTGGACTTGATTATGTACAACTTGAACTCAAGTGACTATAGGGCACCAGTTTATTGCAGCCATGAGGTATTTGCAATTCAGACAATGAAATACTAGAATTCTTTTACAATTCTGGTTATCAATATTTGAGAAACTAAAGCTCCAGCAAGTCCATTTATAAAAGGAGAGGAGATAGAGAAGAACTTCATCTCAGTGCAGGAATGGGGCTGCTCTCTTCTCATATAGCAAGAGAAAAGAGAAAAGGAGATTTAAGACAGGCACAGATAGGAGCAAATGGGAAAGGGAAAAAATAATAAACCCAGACAGCTATAGTGCATTTGAATTGAATGCTAAAATGTACCTCCAGTACAAGAGGAATATGGAGACTGGAGTGGCTTTCTAACAAAAGCACTGGACATAAATACTAACAGCATTTAAAGTGAATCTCATTTCATGAGAGTAGCTCTGTAACTCTATAACAGCTAAGGACTGATTGCAATGATTTATTTCAAACCTGTATTTCTAATTACACTCAAAGAAGATCAGAAAGTCAGACATAAGGTTGCTGTTGCAATCTTCAATTGCTCATGTGCATTATGATACAGCATTTAGATGATCACACACAACTTTTTCCCCCAGAATGCTCACTGCAGTCAGCCAAGGGGCAGGTGTTAATGACATCTTTGCCTTTTCCATTCAACATGTGCCCCTCAGCCTCATTATCCAAAACTCCCAGTGAGTACAAAAAATCATAGATTTCCTTAGAGACATTCCTACAGTGCTGTCAGAATAGACATGTATTTCATAAATAGTAATGAAATCATCTTTATCACTTTCTTGTAAGAGTAAGGGCAAAGATTACTCCTGTTTTGCAGGCAGGGAGATCAAATAGAGAGGATTTGTGTCCAGAATGAGAAAAAGTCATGCAGCAATATGCCTTGTAGGTGTTGATATAAATGCTCCCAGCTTTCTGTAAATCAAGTCCCAGAATTATATGCTAGAGACAGACAGTGAAGAAATTGTTATTAGTGACAGCACTGAAAGGACCTGATTCCAGGGAAATCTCCATCATCGTACAAGAACATCCCTGACAGACCCTGAGAATGAGTACAGCTCTTCAGGAGGTATTCAACTTCATTTCCCCAACACTGTCCTCTTTCCTTCTGCACCCCTCTGCCTCATTCACTACACACCTTCCAAATTCTGCAACAAATGAGGAACAGACAACAGCTTCATTCCCACATCATCGTCCATCCTATGCACTGATTCGTCCATCCTATGCCCTGTGGAAAAAATAGGTCGTAATCATGTTATTCAAGGCTGTATCATCATGCCTTAATGCCAGGAGGCCAAGCAAGGGTTGCCCAGGCAACCTGACTTCTTGCATTTCCCAGAGCATGATTTTGTCAACGCTTACACTCTTCTAACATCATCAACATTAAAAAAAAAAAAAAAAAAAAAAAATAAAAACANAAAAAAAAAAAAAATCAACACAAAGAGCACCTCCAATGTCATTGTGTGGAGCTGTGGCCATCAGGAGGTTGCAGGTACCCAGACATGCATTGCTGCTCTCTGTTGTGGGAGCTATGGAGGGAACCTCAGCAGGCTGAGCAAGTGAGTTGGGCAGCAGGGAGGGGTGAAGCACACATTTTAGGAGTGGATTTCACAAAAGAAGAGTTCTGAGACTGAATCCTTGGGCTTGACAGCTTGCTCTGGAAGGAGGGGGAAGTAAATGATTGCAGCCCCTTTGGTCTCCATGCTCTAGCTCTCCTCTGTTCTTCCTCTACAGAATGTTCTTCCTCCATTATTTCCCCCCAGCCTCTTGTTGCCGTTGTCTCTTTAAGTCCCCTCCAGCTATCTTTATTCTTTGCTCCCACAACTTTTTAAAGTCTCTTATTTCCTCTCTTCTTTGTCCATAGGTTCCCTCTTACTGCTCTCCACCTTCACCTGGTTTCTGAGGTTCCTGAGGTTCCCTCCTACCCATCACATCCACATTCAGACACACTAGTCCTCTCCCCTCCAGTGCCTGTGGGCTGGGGAAATGCCAGCAGCACCGGGGCTTGCTGCCAGCCCTCTGCACATGGTTCCTGCCCTGTAAAGCTGGCTCCTCTGGGAGGATAGGTAGCACTGTGGACAAAGAGCCAGTGTGCCAGCGGGACACAAATCAACAGGCTGAAGTGCAGCCAGTGAGTCTGTAGAGGATTCAACTAGTGAGAAAGAATCATTCAAACTGGAATAGAGGCTGACAGCCTATTCCTCTTTTTTTTGTTTCCCTTTAAATTTTCTATCATATTTGGCTTTTCCCAGTGGCATCAAAAGGCACATTCTCAGTAGACTGCACCCTTTTTCCCCTCTTCCCTCTGAAACCTGATACTGTGAGATATCACTACCACCCTTGCTAGGGATACACTTAGGGGACACACGGGCTCTCATCTTCCATTCTTGTAGACTTAGACAGGAGAAGAGGACCTAACTGACCAGTTTTATTCTGGTTAATCACTATCATGTACAGCACATCCTGAAAGAGTTGCACGAACTCCATCAGTTCCTGCCACTGGAAAACAGGGACCCAGCAGGAGAAAACCAGACCCTCCTGAAACTGATTTAACATACAAGAGAGCAACAGAAATCACTGACTGGTTGGTTTTTTTTGAGATAGAAATCTCTGTGGCTGACACACAGCCTTCAAGCAGCATCTTGAACTGTTTTAACTACATTTCCCACATTTACCTGACCACTCTCTGGGAGTTGCATGGAACATTTAAGTTTAGCACTGTTAAACACTCAAGAAACAGGATCTGGGAAAGGAGGACATCTAGCAGGTTTGTACATCACAATCACACGGAATCACCTACATTATGGGGCCAGGAAACTTGCTTTCCTTCTCCAGCTAATGCACACTGCATCTATCACAAGCTTTAAGACAGCAGTGTAGTGATAGGTGTGGTGGTCTAAGGATATGAGTAAAGCTTTATAAGGAGAGACCGACTTTCAGATATAAGGCACTTTCACCCTCCCCTCTGCTATTTACCCAGTGGAAAAGGAAAAAGCATATAATTACATAGAGCCAAGCCTCATGTTTAGGAAAAAAAAATATAACAAAACAGAAAAATAGCTCATGGTTAAAGAAAAGTCATGGCAGCATGTTGTTCAGCAGCAAGAAAGGTGAAAGACAATTTTTTCTTCAGAGGGAAATTCCCTGAAAACCACAGCTGTCCTAACTGCAATCCACACACACACACACAGAGTACTTATCACCCCTGTATCCCTTCATCCTCCACGTGTTGTGTCCTGTATGCTAAAATATTGGTATCTGAGTGCTTTACCTTTGCTGTCCACCTTTTGTGATTACATCACTATTATTTCTCCAAGCTTAGAAAGGAACCTTGGGAAGGAACAGCTATAACCTCTCTGCCCACAGGAGCACCTCTGGTTTGTGTTTCCATCCAGAGATGAGCAGAAGGGAGCTGTGTTTTTCAGCCTGGCCAAGCAGTTATTTTTATGTTAAGGAACACCTGGAATGTCTCCCCACACAGGGGAAGCCCAAGAGAATCACACAGGGGTGGGTTTCCATGGAAGCATCAGGTGTGACTCTTGGGTAACTGCTGATACAGCGGCGTCTCAAGCAGAGCATTTCCAAGCAGAGCGTTTCCCAGGACACCCAAACACGGCAGTGCTGGGTGCTGGTGCAGCCAAAGTCACCTTGCAGCAGACAATCCATTCCAGGCAGCAAACAGACCCTTCACCCCCACATGAAGAAAAAGGATGTATTCTATAAAAGTAATGAAAGCCATCTAAAGTGTAACACACCTTTAAAAGGTGTAAGGATGGTTGGTGCTTTGGGATTTCCAATTTGCCTAAACATTCTTTTCTCCTGTTTGTTAAGCAATCTTCATACTTACTTAGCATTTATGTCACTAAGGCCAAAATGACTGTCCTGCAGCTGCACTGAAATGTATGTTTGTTTCTTGTTCCACTGGGGAACCAGGAAGAGATGGTGAAGTTTCTGGAGAAACTAGTAGTGAAAAACCTGTACTGAATTAATATTATCAAAATATTTAATTTGCTCATGATTAAAGCTGACTTTTTTGGGTAATGCTTTGAAATATTTGTCAACAAAATTCAACAAGCCTGTTTTAAAAATGACATTTTAATACACACTTGAAAAAAAATCGTTTTCTTGGTGTAAAAACAGATTTAAACATTTATTTCTAAAAGAGGGCAAAGTTTAAAGTCAACTAGTGAAATTTTGAGACAAAACATACTAGGAATAATTTAAGCAGGTCTAATTAATACACCTATGTTTCTTAAGCATTAATGAAGCAAATGCAACCACATAAACCCAACAATCTCATTACAAAGGCAGATTATTCCTGTCCAGAATTACAAGGTATACCAAGCACTCAAAAATAAAACCACTTAAAGCTGCTGAGGAAAAAGGTCCCTGTATGCAACTAACATCAGCCCTGGGACAGGCTACGGAAGACAATGTTAATTTACAACACACTAGGCTCCTATCAACATCCCTTGTCTCACTTGAATTTGTTTCCCATGTAAGCACACCCCCATTCCATTTTGCTGGCTGGGCATTGCCCATCAGCTGCCCACACTCATTTCCTCTTGGCAGGGCTTGTTACAGCAGCTGCTGGACCTTTCAGCAGCTGGACGTTTCAGCTGGATCACTGTATGGACTTTTAGTTGTTGTCTTTAGAGACATCTGCCACGAGAGTACTGGCAACCACTCCAACCGAAAGGACTTTCAAAACCAGCAGATAAATTTTGCTTCCTTTTTTTTATTTTTTCCCCACCTAACACATGGGCCACCTCCCCATGGAGCAAACTGGCCCTACAGACAGTTAATGGCACTCTCCACTACGGGCAGTATAGTCAAATGGATGAGCAAAAGCTTTCAGCAGGCAGTGGAAATGGTGTGATTCTTCAGAAAGGAAAATCAACCTGCTCATGGCTTGGAGAGCAACTCAAAATTAAATTTTCCTGCATCCCTTTGCCCTCTCAAACACTGCTTCTTTTTATTATGGTATGCATATCAAGTGCCAAAATAGGCATATATAAAAGTCCTCTAACTCCTGTAATAATCTCTTATATCGGATATACTAATTTGACTGGTATGTATGAGTAAAATTACAGTGGGATTTTCAGCTGGAAGGGACTGCAAGTGAGCAGTTTATCATTTAAATGTATTGGGAGTAATTCAATCACAGGAGGCTGTTACAACAATGCAGCGAGGAATAACAAATAGCAACACAATGGCCCCTAACTAGAGCAAAACAGTTTCCAGTCCTTTCAGATGGAAAACAAAGAATAAAACAAAACATAAACAAAAACCCCTCCACACAGATAGGAAAGCTCAACAATGGAGTCAAGGGAAAACAAGGGATATCTGCATCAGGCTCAGTGGCATCCTTTCTCCCAGACAAGTATCAGCTTTTTACCCATTCCATGCTAGACCAACTATGGCATGTTATTATAACACACAAGCGCAGAGAAATGGTTCCTCCTCCTTCCTGACCCACTGCAGCACACAAGGCCTTCAGTTTGATCACATTCCTGATTCAAGAATCCTACTGTTCTCCTGTCCTCACTCAGACCATCAACACCCCCATGCACCCACAATGAGAGAGATGGTCCTTCCTTCAACACCTTGTGGTTAGTCTTATTTCATCCTTTTGATACTGCTCCTTTCTTAATCTCCCTACAGAAATGCAGCTTCCCTCCAGGGCTGCATCAGAAAAGCATTAAAGTGTGGGGCTGCAGAAATCATTTAAAGTGAAAAAGCGAGGGAAGAAATTATAAAAAACCCCAACAATCTCTTCATCAACAAGGAGGCAGAAATAACCACGTTTTGATTCATTTATAAATTGCAAAAGGTGTACTGACAACTACTATATCTAAATGTATTTGCAGTCAGAGAATCCATAGCATCAAGACATCAAATGCTCTGTTTTTTCACATGAAAGGGAGTCCCCTCCTTACACAGGAGTGTTCTCCTACCATGAAACTGCTGGGAAAAGTAATCAGTCACAAATAATTGTCATAAAACCATTTTGACATTTAGCATTCCTCCAAGGGCAATATCATTATACATGGCTAAGATAAATCCCTCTGGCACTCAGTTGTGTCTTTATTATTTTCCTTAGAGGAAACTCAGGTAATTTGTTTTTTCTTTCCCCAAAAATACATTTTATTTCATCTGCGAATTCAAGCAGCTGACTGACAAAAGTCAAATATAGGAATTGTTTGGTAAACTCCATGGCCAATTGCTGCCTCAGAGATCCATCATTTCTAAAGAGCCATCATTTATTCTGAGGAAGACCTGCAAAAAGGAGGTGGGGGGATGCAGATCAACAGGTTAATGACTGCTCACATACCCCTACTGCTTTTCAGAAGTTTACCAGAAAAATGTCATTTACACTGCAAAGCCATGTTGTGTGATGCAGATCCAGGAACTGTAACCCCAGACACACAATTACGTGCAAGCCAGCTAATTAACGCCACTGTGTCAACTGCACCAAAAATCACACCAATGACCTGGGTCTGTATACCAGAGATCTTGAAGTGGGCTTTTCATCCCTCACTGATGGAGACTGCTTTATTTATTAGGCACTGATGTTAATGGTGACAGTTTTCTATCCTGGATGATGCCTGTTCCAGTGCTGACTGGTGCTTTTAACACCGATGACTGAAACTACAGTTACCTCACAGACCTTCAACATGGATCAGACAAGTGCAGAAACATCACTTCCACCAACTGGCAGAGCGATTGACTGAGGTTTCCCTGCAGTCCCTAGTGTCAAAGCAAGTAGGGTTGGAAAAGTGGGGGGAAAAGGAAATATTTCCACCATTTTCTGATACAGATTGCAAGTGACAGTGCAAAATGGGTGTTTATGGGCAGAGTCAAGCCTGTGAGAAGGAAAAGGGGAGCCTGAACCAAATCTGACAGGTGCACTGGTGAGATGAAGATCCAGAAAATCTTTGTCTTTGTTGTAATTAGACACACACACACTCACACACACACACTCTCACAGAGTCTCTTCTGCAAAGTAACCTGCAAGATAAGATCTTGGCAATTTCAGTGGCAATTTTGGTGATGAGGGGACCCAGCTCTTTCTAAAAGCAGCAGCAAATGAAGGAATCAATAATTTAGACTCTCAAGCAAAAACTGCACCCTACCACTGCCACTCGCAGCAACCTCCCATCCCTAAAGCAGCATCTCTCAGATGATACAGGAGAGGAAACCAAACCAGCCCTCGGAGCTAAGCTTTAAAGAGAAACTGTAATGTGGTTTAAGTTTCCCATGGGGCTGGCACTTTAGAATAGGGGGTTTGAGTGCTGCTGCTTCTCCAAACCAACAGAGTAAGTGTTGGGTGATGGGCAGGATCCCAGCAAGCAGCTTCCTTAAAACACAGTTTCCAGAGGCACACAGAGCTGAAGGCGCACTCTTGTAGCCATGGTAAAATTCTTCAAGAGATGTCTCTAAAGACACACGGCACTGCAAGACAAGACTACAATTACTAGGACTGTTCAACAGGCCATGTAGTTTTTAACACAGTGCTGGAGTTAGGAATGGATTTTCAAGAAAAGCAGAATGAATGAATGAATGAATGAATGAATGAATGAATGAATGAATGAATGAATGAGTGAATGAGTGAATGAGTGAATGAGATGATTTACAGGCAGTAAATAGATAATTTAATTCTGGGCAGTAATGCCACACGCAGCCTCTAGAGAAGAGCTGGGAGATTTGCAGTTGTCTGTCGTACTCACCGGGCACCACTCCCTTGATGTCGCTCTCTGTGTTCATCCTGTTCTTGTGCGTGAACTGAAGGATCAGTTCCTTGGATGCCTCAAACTGTTGTGTAGCCATCAACCACCGAAGGGACTCTGGGAAAATACTTTAAAGATGGAAAACAGATTAGGGTTTCTTCCAAGTTTCTGTCAGAGGATGAACTGGTGGAGTTTTAACTGTTCATTTCAACACTCAGAAGCTATGTACTTATTTCAAAGTACAGAATAATAACTTATGAAACAAAAAAGATGGAAAAGTGTTTCAGAACGTGCAAATTAATGATATTTTCTTTCGCTCTGATTCACAAATCATAGAGGAACTATCCTATCACATGGAAATATGAGACATTGGAATTTTATACTATATTACAGGTGTTCTGTCCATTAATATAACTCGAAAAAAGTGAGAAGAAGAGGCAGTGCTGTCTGGAATAGACATTTGCTGCCAAGAAGGGAGTGAATGAGATGCGCAGTTCACACACGGTAATTCAGACCGAAGAAAGAAAGCAGCTGACAGAAGTAATTTGGGTTCTCTTTTATAGACAGATGAAAGAGGAGAATTTCTTCTTAGGATGATAAGCTTCCCCTACTAAAGATAATATTATGTTAGTTGAGTTGCCTTAAAAATATATACATGCACAGAGTTAAAAAAGATCGTTTTCCATTCAGTTATTTCTTTCAAGTGCTGATATTAACCAGATTCATGAGCTTAACTAGTCACTCTTTCTTTTTTTCCCAAATGAGTTTATTTTAATACAAAACCAAAAGAAATACGTAGCTCTTAGAACAAAAAACCAAAACCTCCCATACTTCTACAGACATGAAAACTCTCAGCTCTCACTCCAAGTATATTATTTTTCGTGTTAAGACCTCATTTTCAGCACTCTTCCTAAAGACCTTACTAAGAACAAATTTAACAACTACTTTTGACTTCAAATACGTAATAAAACCTCAAATTTCCTTCACAAAGCACTGATCTTTGCTCTGTGTGCTGCCCAGTTCTTATACTTCTAAGCAGTCAATTGCACCATCATTGTTCTATCTCTTAGGGCTGATATAATTTGGAAGACACCTAAGCAAAACCTCCAACTGAGACAGAGAAAGTATTTTTGGAAGAAGAAATAAAAAGCAGAGAAATCCCACAGTGCAATGTAAATTATATCAGCCAATAAAAAATATATAAGAACTAAGATGACAGTCATTCAGTTTGACAGCTTATTTACTACCCTCCTTGTGCTGCACAGATGCTTTGGCACATCCTCCTGCAGAAAGTCTTGTAAAGCAAAAGCATTTTTTTTAAAAACTAAGAATCTTTTGAATGCAAAATGTCTGCATGCTTGGCCCTGAAGAGGGTACAGCCTCAGCCACTAGCCTAAAAGTTTTAGATTTTGAACAGTCTTCTTAGAGGTTTCAAATGAGCCCTGTGATGACCACTTGTGCCTAGGGAAAGGAAAGGAGCCACAAGGATGGGCATCACAGGCTGGGGACAAACATGCCCCTTATTTTCTGGCTTCTGGTTTCTCAAACTGGAAGTGCTGAAGCCTGGCATCTTTCAGGTGCTCCATCACTCAGCGTGAGCAGTGAGAGGTTCCTTAAGGATCCTTAAAAACCCGTGGGCTGCCTTGAGCCCAGGTCATCAGTCCAGTCGCTTTCAATAAGAACTACCAGATTCTCAGACAGTGTGACACACTAAGTCTGATTGCATCCAGTGAGCTCTCATGGCCAGAGTAGAAGTCCAGTCACAGTCAAGAACTCACACAGCCAGATGCAGAAGTGTCACTTATCCAGCAACAGAAATGCAAGTTCTTGGTTTGCTGGTGATAAATACACTGTCTGCAGAAGCACACACCAATACTTAAAGGATGAATAACACAGCCATTGATAAATGCATTAAATTGTGAGATGTCTAAGTAGCACTAAAAGCATGATCACAAACACAAGCTTGCTTTTTGAATTTCCTGAAGAAGGACTTGGTATTGCTGGGTGTTCGAGGCTTACACAACAGGAGATGAGAAAGGAGACAGGTACAGCCCATCCACCATCCCAGGATACAAAGGTGAAGTCTCCTCTGACCTCCTTCCTCAACTAAGATACATTTATAACGTTTTCTTTGAGGCAGGAGAAAAGGTAAAGTTACAGTTTATGTCATTTCATGTTTAGGTTGGAATTTGGGTGACTTCAGCCATTAGCATATGTGAGTGTGTGAAAAGTAACACATGTTTTTGAGCTAATGTGGCAAAGTTCTGCTTTTGGTCACCTTTTGGGTCATTCCTTTGGCTTACAGCTCCCACCAGCTGCATTGTTTTAAACATGGCCACAACCCCTCTGTGCCACTCTGTCCTTTGTTTCTTGTCTCCCTTAGAGCAGTACACCACGCTGTCTCAGTGTTCCTGCTCCAAGGTGTGCAGATAGTTTGTCCCTGGTGAACCACAGCCAATGCATGCACTCCTTCCTGCTGAACTTTGGTTTTATGTATTTTCCCCACATAGCTGGTTGATAGTCTGCTGCCTCCTGCATCAGCAAGGAAAGGGCCATGCTTTTAAAGCCAAGGAAAAGAACAAGAACTGGGGTAGGATTAAACATTCATCTTCTCTTCCACAGCTGCTGCTGCTTGGGAGAGGAGAGGAGGATGAGTGGAAGGCACACTGGGGAAAAAAGATTTTGAGAAATCCTAAGAGGAGAGAAGAATCCTTAACAAACAAAGACCAGGAAGGTACCACATGTAGCTGGAAGAGGAACTGTGATTCTCTGCATATGGATGGAAAAATGGATGCCAGTGGAAAGGTTGCAATGTGTTGTCAATTAAGGGTCTACCCCAGGGCAACAAGCCCAGTTATTGCAACTTTGTGTCTTGGGTGCAGGTAAATCCTACCTAAAAGCACCAGAAAAGAACCAACCACCTCTTCTCATTTCTTCAGTTTTGGTTAGAGTGAAACAGGAGCTTATTTCAAATTATTGATATGTTTACTGACATTCATGGCATCATCCTGTCTGGAGCTTCCTTCAACCAAGAGGGAGAAGGTCTCTGTATAACTGGAGCTCCCCTTCACTTATGGCTCTAGTACACACACACACTTGAAAGGAGTTTAACTTCTATTAACTTATTCTTATACACTTGTCACAAACTCCTGTGCTCATGTCCAGCTTACATGGGTGCCTTTCTGCCCTTCCAGAATGACCTAAGAGCCCAGTAGCACCTGCTCCATACCTTTTTATGCAAGCCCATCTGCCTAGCTCTTCTAGACAAATCTTCTGCATCTCCCTTTCCCTCCATCCATGCCCAGCTTCCCAAACCACTCAGCCATGCACCTCCTGAAGACTGTATAGCCTTCCATGTGCATGTGGCCAAAAGGAGAGCAAAACAATAGGTGGGAAGAGGGCTAAGCCCCAGCCTGGAGGGGCAAACAGCACTCTCACAGCAGGAGATGGAAGTGAAGAGAGTACAGAGGAAGGAGGAAGCAGCAGAGGGGCTATTTGCACCATCTGTTATTGGACTCACTGCTTTGGGTACAAGATGGGGAATTAATAAGCAGTGCAGCTATCCAGTTTTTCTTTTATTACCAATCAGGTAGTTTTCTTCCTTTATTTGTAACACATGCTGAGGGGCCACGTTCCGTTCGGAAGGAAAGAAGGAGGTAATAAAATAGTAACACTTTCCAGAGAATATGCAACAGATGGAAGCAAAAAGCCTAAGAGGAAAGCACATACTGTACTGACAATATAATTAAATAGGCATCCCAACCAAGGTTCATTTCTGCAAATACAAAAACCCTGGGCAACACAAATTCTGATCCTCTGGCTGTTGCCACTATTTATCAAGCTGCTATGTCCCACAATATATAAGGGGGACTTATTTGTTTGGTTTGCCTGCCTTGCCCACCTAAAAAGCTACAGAGCTCTTGCAGACTACAAAAAAAATTTTAGCATTTGCTGTTGCTTTCAATGTCACCCAGCAATGACCTCTCAACAGGAATGTACGAGACCCTGCCAGATCCACCTGGAAAACCGCTGAGGGGTGCCTGCTCTCCATGACTTCTCCCAGTATCTCCATACTATTGTACTGTCCTTGTGGACACACACATCTGTAAATATTATGTTTGATATTGTGTTTTATCCAGTGGTGGACATCAGGGATTTCAGATGGCAGGCATCACAACAGGAAGCTTTGGAGCAGACCAACATGTGTATAACATAGGTAAGGGAGGGGAGAACAGCATCACAGGTTAACAAAAACACTCTTCATTATTCATCAAGATTAACACTGTCAAGATGAGGCTACTTAAATGTTGTATGTTGGAATACAAGGGTAACCCCCCGCCTCTGCTGCCATTATCTAGCATGGGACTTGTAACTCTCCTGAGTGCTGCATTTTGCCCATGCTGAGTTATGTCTACCTTGGGAATAAGCAGTGAAATCCCCACTGAGGGTTACCACAGTCAACACAGGATATCTCTGTAAGAAGTTAATACAAAAGTATAACTATTAAAAATTCTTACATACTGTAACAAGTTTTTACATGTTGTAACTTGTCAGGCATTACAACTAGAAGCCTAGGTCACCATAGTACATAACCAGCTTAGTCCTGCACAGAGCAGTAGCCTTTTCCCTCATTTTTCGCAGTGTACAACTACTAAATATTTTAGACTTGTTAGTGTTACCTTTAAAATCAATGATCTAGCATGTTTTTAATTGTTATAGTTTTGTACAACACTGCTCTCATAAGCCTCTGTTGTCTTATGCCACCACTGCGTGTCACTATTAAGACAGAACAACAAAGAAAGATTTTTTGGAATGTTTTTAAAGTCGTGGTGGGGATGGACCTGGCACTATTCCCAAGGTGAAAGCCATCCCACTTCTCTCAGGATAGCCATACCAACACCACAGTGCCATAGCAGAGAGCAGTGAGACCAGCAGGGAGTGGGGAATTCCTTGTAGGAACAATCCTGAGCCACTGCCTGGCACAGACCAGCCACCCAGACTTCAGCATAGCATGTGCTAATTTGGGCAAAATCAAGTTTAGTTCAGGGCTGACTACCTCAAGCACACAAAACATCCAAGCGTGCTTGCTCCAGGGCTGACAGATGTTATTTGTAACTTTTCTTGGATCAAAGAAACCAACAGTGTCAGTCCAGAACCACAACATAGGTATTAAGTGAAAATATAGCCATGCAGTCACAATCTGACAACAGCCAGGCTGAGATGCATCCTCTCAAGAACTATTTTAGTCTTTAAAGGGGAAGTGACAGCCAGAATAATAACAAAGCACAACTTCACCTCAGTGAAAGGGGGCTATCTCCCAAGTGCCCACCATGTCGCAGGATGTAGCGCATGTGCATGCTACAGCAGATTATAAAGTTATTCTTTCTTATTTCAAAGTCAAGTCTTTGCACAAGGTGAACAGAAGAACAAAGGAAAAGGCTCATATGTATTGTGAAGCACACACATTTCCCAACAGTGGAGCATCTCCCAAGTCCAACATCAGGAGCTCATTCTCTGTGACCTGGCAGGAGGAAGATATACTTACACCCAGTAAAACAGCATCAGCAGGAAGGGACAGATGATGATGGCCTGGAGGACCTGCCAGTCCCTGCAGAGGGCAGCCAGCCCCGGCATGAGGAACTGCCCTGCCATCTCAATGAAGCTCGCCACCATGGTGATCATGAACCGGTGCCCGGGAGGACAGAGCTCTATGCCTGAAACACAGAGCACACAGACAATCAGCCCCCACCAGCAAAGACACACTCAGAGCATCTCTAGGAAAATTTAAGGGAGTTCATGGCCTTCAGGAGCTTTGGTCAAAGCTATACAGAATCAAATTTTACTTCCTCCCATATTTAGGCTCTAGAGAAACCCATTAACAGATGTCTGTGGTGCAAACATTGTGAATTCCACACACCTGCTGTATCCTCATTGCCAGATTTCCTTCAGTCTCTGCCTAGAGAAGCATTTTACCAAATAATAAGGTATTTACTTTTAAAAGGGAATGTAGAGTTAAACGCAAGCCAAAGATCTTGGGTCATGCCTTTTCACACTTCTCAGAGACACCACCTGCCTTTCCAAACGGTTTGCTGGGAGGCTGAAGAGCACAGCTCTCAGCAGGATGCAGGCTCCCAGCTCATACGGGACGCCACCTGCCCACAGCTTAATATGCTCCGACTCAGCCAATTCCAAGTTGGATTTTGCTGAGTGTGTTGTTTCTGGGTTTGCTTTTCCCAACAGCTTATCTTGATCAACTTTCAAACAAGCCAACTTCCCATCTGTCTTATCCTGCCCTCCATCTTTCCTTTCGCTGTGGAGCAATTTACCACCATCACTGGCATCTTTGGTTGCCTCAGCTGTCTTGTGACAAGTGAGTAGATAAAACTCAGTTCAGTAGATAAAATGTGTCCTTAAACCCTGAATATCTTTATTCAGTCAGAAGAGGAATTTATTAGAATCAAGCCTAACAACAAAATTTTAAAGGGTCACAGAAGAAACAGCAAACACAAAAATTGGACTGGTTTGTGGACATTTTTTCACCAGTAAGATTGCAATAGAAGCCTCTATTCCATATTTCCCATTTGCCCACATTCACTTGTACAGACTAACACCTTAACTCAATAAACCTGTCACAAATGTTGTATAGCACTTACTGGAATGCTGATACAGAAAAAGGCTTGTAAACGTTTGTGATATGTTGTTGTCAGCATTGTTGCTTTTTTATGGGTGTTTCCCAAGGTTGTTTTAAATTAGAATTTAATGGTTACTAAAATAGTAACTGAAAAGCTGTAAAAAAATAGGAAGAGATGACAGCTGCTCCTTCATTCACTCTCTAATCTGCAGCTTGTCGGTGTTTATCACTGCACCATAGATTTGAACTAACTCACCAGGAACTAGCTTTTAGATCAAATGTAGGATTAAACACCACACCTTCTGCTCATTTTCAGCCAATACAAAAGCTACCAATGGATTTTTGCCAATACAAAAGGAAAATATATCTGTTGTCAAGCAGCCCAAATTTTCATTAGCTTAACCACAGACCCAGCAGCTTTGGAAAAGAAAGGGAGAGAAAAAGCCCTCAAAGACTCTCTCATGCTATAAAAGGCTTTTACATTTTAATTTGGTAAACAAGATTAAAACACAGAGCTCCCCTTATGACATTAATATGGTTTCATTCTTACTAATGAAGTATCCCAAGCCTAGGTAATTTTTTTTGTTCTATGCAAAGAGGTCACTTCCGTTTTATTTCTCTAATCTCCAAATATAAAGTGGTTCTGTTTGTTTCTCTAAGCCTTAAAGTCACAGTTACTCATACTCCAATATTCCTTCATTAAGTACAAGGTCGAGTTTTGTTGCTATAGAAACGGGAAGTCTGTGTTAGATATGTAAGGCTTTGGCATTTCAATTGCATTGCTCAGGTTAGGATCAGGTAAAAATAAAAATAACCAATATATCACCTTTATATAAAGTCAGGAAGAGGTGTCCAAATAATAAAAGTATATTTTATTAAGTCACTGGTGCACAGTAAAAAACTCCACATGCAGCAGTTATTCATTGTATAGAAAGGAAATAGCTTCAGAGATTGTTTAGCATCTATTTTCTTCTCTGGATTATCACATGCATATGATCAATTTCTGCCCTTTCCTCTAAAAAAGCTAGAGACGACAAAAAGATAATCCCTGCTGTAGCTGGGTGAGCGTGACTTTCAAGCAACAGCAGCAGCATATGAAATATCACATCTCTGTTGAAATGTTCTACGTATTAGGACAGCCTACTGACTTTCCAACATATCTGGCTTCAATTTTATATGATAAAAGATTCAGCACTGCAGTTTTTAGCAAGCATCTATCAGTCAACCCATTCCCACCTCTGCAGCAAAGGCACCCTCCACAGCAGCTCTGCCCTAGCAGCAGGAAAGGCACCCAGCTGATGCTCACACTGTGGCCTCGATGCACCCAGGCACGAGGCCTTTGTGGCTGCAACAGTTTCCACCCAGCTCACATGATATAACTACTGACTCAGGCAAAATCACTAGAAGACAGAGATCAGCTTTACCCACCCAGGGCAATTCGAGCAAGCAAGCTCCAGCTCCCTAAATCAATGAAAAGGTTTCCATCTCAATTACTTTGTGGAGCGTGGAGCAAACCCCTGCCATACACACTAATCATGGAAATTATCATCAATACCGAAAACTCCCAGGTACATCTATTTGCTCTATTTGGAAAATTTTGTGTGGGCAAGGAGACACACATGTAAAGGATTCTGCTTCCTTGCCCAGCATTTCTACTCCATGCGGCACAGTCAGAACAGCAGATCCCACTCAGAGACCTAATTTCCCTAAGTCCCAGGCAAGTGATCATATGGGCAAGTTGAAACCTGCATGCAAAGCAGTCCTGCAGTACTTGGGCAGTGAAATCAGGCATGCTCAAGACACGTGGGACAGACCCTCACAGTCAATAGGCACTCAGCAACAGTGGACAAACAAGCTGGACCCAGACAATTCCCGTGGCAAAACTGCTCCACATGCTGCAAACACAACCCAGCCTGAGGGCAGCTGTCTTACCGCAGGTGTGATCCAGACCTCGGCCCCACAGGCACAAGACACTGAACACATGAGACTCATTGCACTGCATATACCTCTGGCTGGGAAATGTGGAAACCAGGTCCTGGGGCAAGACTTGTTATGCCCATGAGCACTTAGATGTGCTGGGATGTGAGTGAGGGAGCTAATGAAGAACCCCTGGGGGCTCAGTCCCATTGCCTTGTGCAGGAGGTCACTGCCTTGGACATCAGCAGAGAGAGGTAGGATAAAACCACAGGTCAGACACGAGGTTAACTAATGTAACAGGCACTGGTGACAAGGGATATAAGTACTTTACATCAGGGCAAATTGCCTTTGCTAACAGCTTCTCTCCCTAGAACTGGGATGGACAAGCCACTGGGCTGGTATCCTTTACAACAGTTTTTCAGGCAACCTCTTCTGAAAAGAAGATGGGAAATTGAGATAAAATCAGCTAAGTATGCCACAGCCTGACATCTGCAATGCTGCCCTCTCCCCTTTCCAGCTGGCTTTTTTCTCCCATCCTCTCCACCTGCAGCTGTGGAAGGAGCAGTCTATGGACATACAGATGGGAGACTGGAAAAAACTGCAGTATCACTGGGTTAATATCAGCTCATGTTGCCACAGAGCATGGCCCTGCAAAGGCCACGTCCTCCAAATCCCACCAGGTAAGCTGTCACTGCCATGGAGGGACCAAGAGCCATATTCTGTCCTTTCTCACTTGATATTACACTTGCACACTGGTAACGACCTGTTTCAGATTTCAGAAACCCTCTCATTTGTCTTAAAAGGCTGACATTTATTCTCAGAATATTTGCACAAGGATGAAAGGCAAATACTTTTATTTAAAAGAAAAAAAAAGTCATTTGCAAATAACATATCAAGAGGAAAAAGAGGCTACATGGCACTGCCTGAACAACTCTCTAGCATTCACTCTCCCATCTCCAGACCCAAAACACAAAGCAATTCTTATTCTGCAGGCCAAGCGTTAGCTTCATCTGAAACCACAAGGTAGAAGCTTTTTATGCCTGTCCAGTTTTCTCTCCCTGCCCAGTTTCCATCTGTGAGCCACCAATACTGTAATTATATAGGAGTATCCCTTGGAGAAAATGGCCAAGACAAAGCACCTAGAGTCTGGCCAACAGCATTCACACTGAAAAAAATCCCCAAGGAGACAGTCTGATTCTAGATTCAAATTCACAGTTTCACATTATATTAAAAAAACTCCAAACAAACCCCCCCAGTTTCTGACAGTTTCCTCCATATTACTGCACTCCCAATACTCTTAATGCTTTCCATCTAAGCACCCCTCTAAGATGTTCCTCTGCTCCAAAAGGGAGGAAAATAATGAGACTCATGTGAAAAACACTCATAATTTGAGAAGAATTCTCTGGCAGCATAGCTTTTGGTCTGAAACGTGGGACATCAGAAATTCTCAGTAGCAGTAACATCCTACAGCACCAGGGCTATGTTTGCCTCAGTCCCAGCAGCTGCTCTGCTCAGCCAAAAGTCAAGTGCAGGATGTGACTCTGAGAAAGAATTTTGCATTTGGACTCTGCTTTTCATCAGAGCACAATAGGAAAGCAAAAAACCTCTAAGAGCATTTGGTTTCCCAAGCTGTTCAGCACCTCCAGCACGTCCCACCACCTCCATACTCCCTGAGGTCACCCTTTTGGCACAACAAGCTCTGTCACCTCCGTCACAGTGATCTTGAAGACTGCTGGGAGGTGACCCTGTCCCTGCTGCTGCTGTGTTTCCTAATTCCCACCAAGATCTCTCAAACCTCTGGGACCTTGTCTTCTTCCAACACTCTCTGTGGGATTTGCCCTTTGCTGTAAACAAATCATCTCGATGGATACTCCTACAATAACATGGCCCCCCAGCCAGCTTTTGACTAGCTGACCAGATAGAATTGAAGCAAAAACTATCAATAACTCCCAGACAAGTTTGCAGCTGGCTGCTAGGGGGACAGGAAAATAAAATCCAGCGTATCTGCTTATATACACAAATTTCCCCTTGGTTACTAGACACAAATTTCTAAGAGCTGCAAGCCCTACCCATGGGCTACGTATACTTTTCATCTCTCAATTAGCACACTTCTGATTCAGTCCTGGTTGAAACAGCCCAGGCTAAGCCAGCACTCACTCCTGGCTGAGCTTAGACAAGAAGCACATCATCTTGATTGCCTTGGCTATCACCAGAAGGAAAGAAGCATCACTTGTAAATACAGTTTATTAGGGAACAGCAAATGAAGTAACTTGTGGAAGTAAAGGTTATCACACACACTGCAGTGCACAGACAACCACCAATTGATGCAAGCACAGGACAGAGACAGAATGAAAGTGAAGGAAAAATCTAATTTCCTCTCTGAAGAAATCCAATCCACTGGCAAGCAAAGAGAACAGTAATAGACTGAACCTCCAATGGTCGAGTAAGAAAATAGTAGTATTTTCCCCCAACAGCACATCAGGACAGAAGTTACTTTAAAATACATCTGTGAAGTGTCACAGGTGCTCCTTCAAAGGTGCTTTTCTACACATCATGCATTTGGTGAGAGTTTTTTCAAACACATGCTAGCCCACCATTTAATTAACACATTTAATATGTGTCAAATCACTTGCCTGTGCACTGACATGAGCTGAGCTGACAGAGCCATCAGGCTGGCACCAGGGCAGGCAGCCAGCACGACACCTCACCAGATGTGCAGCAGCACACTTAATTTCTGACCTCAATAGATAGTCTGGATGGAGCTATCTTGATCAGGAAATATGTTATCAGAATAGATTTCTTTCTTATCAAAACTAGATCAGATGTTCATTTGGTATACAAGGACCAGGATAGTGCTAAAACTGATGCCAGGCAAAATACACTTCAGATGCACTATGGAGCCCCACAGAGAGGCATAGCATGAAAAAAGTAAATACAGCTACACCTCTCATGCAAAATCCAACTAAAACACAAGGTGCAACCTTCCCTCTCTTTACTTTCCATATGCCTGATTTGCTCCTGTAAGGCACAAATGAGTAACACACCATCCCTATTTCAGGCCTGCTCAACTGTGTCGGGATATTTTAGGAGGAGCTCTCCTCTGAGTTGCAGACAGTCTGTAGCTACCCACAGCTGGAGGCATTGGACCACAAACACGGAACTATGTTGGGTTCAATGCAGGGTGTTTGCTCAGTCCTCATTAACTTGGTTGCAGGAGCCATTCACTTCCCAGGCACAATGTATATGCAGCTGAGCAGAGCAGGGCAAGGGTGACCTTGGCTCCTCCAGGGACAGGAGACCCTGAGCAGAGGCTGCCTGACCCGTGTGTGGGATGCAGAGATGTGTGCAACTATGCCCTGGATGCAATATCTGTCTCCCAAGGAGCATCAGTGGCACAGAAAGAAACACGTGTCATTCCTCCATGCACCCCATGGCATATGTATTTGCCAAGTTTTACATTGCACAAGGCAAACAACATCTTACAAAACAGACAGCTGACTGCGTAAGAAACCTTTAACACACCACTCTGCCTGCCATTCACAAAGCAATAAGCCCAAAGAAATGTTAAATCACATTTGAGGTACTGCAGTTGCCATCTATCCTACTTCCAGAGGACAGCAGCAGCAGCATCTCTGCAGCTCCCAGCCAACACTGACTTTTGGTGACAGTTCCTGTATGTGAGTGACAGCATTATGAAACAACACAAGGAGAATGCCCCTGGAAACCCTAACAGCAGTGACAAAGAGTATGAGAAACAGGTAGATACAGAACACACTAATTTCAGTATAAAGATGACTTCATTTAAATGCAATAAAAAGTGATTAAAAAGCTTTATCATGACATATGTTTTTATATATGTTAATTGCTATCTATAAAAAGAATTCTCATCCACCTCCAGGCTATAATTTCCTGCCCTCTCTTAAGATACTCTCCAAACTCACATTAATATTTGTTTACTTTTGCACAAAACTAAGATTGCATAGAAATATATTGGACCTTTTCTTGCTCCAAAAAGGTGGCTTTCTCTAAAGGAAATGCACAATTGGTGATAGCAATGCTTTGCAAACCTAACACCTCTGCTGTTCACAGCAGCTGGCGTCTTTTCTCTTAGCGGGATCTAAATCATTACTGGCATCTTTTTGACAGGAGCGTATGAGAGGAGCTGAAACAAAAAATGGTGTGAGATGTATCAGAGGAGCTCATTTTCTTTGATGCTTTAGTTGAAAGGGATCTGCATCTGTATTTGTTAGTGAATTTTTAACAATATTGTAGCTACTTAAAATAAGAACAGAGAAGAAATTCAAAAGCTGGAAATCTGCACATCTCTTAATTTACCAACTGGCAAGCAATATTCCAACAGCAGCTGTTTCAAAAGCTCAGTTTGCAACCTCCAGACGGATGATGGGCCTCAAAGAAGCGGGAACAAAGAAATAACAGCCTAACACCTTGTTTCAGGTCTATTAAACACTTCCCAGCTCACTGAGACAGCAGCGCAGCCCCTCTCTCTCTGCATCAGCACTGATCCCTCATGAGGTGCTCCTTCAAGGAGGATTTTTTCACCATTACCATCATGCAGTTGGATGAGTGAATAAATGCACTGAGCCCTGGATTTGAGCACATTCTCAGTAGAACAGCGTATCGCTAACAAAAATTTGACACTCAAGACTTGAGTTGGTTGCAGCCTAGCTTATCAAACAGAAAAGACAAGCATGGAGGAAAACTAAATGGAGGACCAAGAAATGTACACAGTGCTTTTTAGGTCATAATAAAGCTCTGCCTGCCCTGCACCCCCTCCCTGAGATCAAAGGGAGACAGCTTGTCTGAAGCACTGCACACCCAGAGGCACAACCCCTGGAAAGTATTGTGCTCCTTTCGCTTGTGTCAACTTCATAACAAGCCCTCCATGTGCTTACATACAGAGTCTAAGCAAACATTAAGTGCTGTTTTTTAAACTCTCATAAATACAATTGTAATCCCATACATATGTGTATATACATAAACACACATCCATATTTATGGATACGTGCACATGTACATGTAGATACAACAGTAAAGGCAAAAGCTCCTAGTTCCTTTTCCTCTCCTGATTCCCCTGTGATGTCAGAAGCAATCAGTGGAAATTAGGGTGATGCCCTGAATAACCCATCCCATCTCAGAGGACCCGAATTGCTCAGGTGGCATCCCCATGTTGGAGAGAGCCCGGAACACCGCAGCGCTGTCTGAAAGTGTGCACCAAGGGCCAGCAGAAGTGCAGGCGATTTAATCAAAAGCAATTAGTGAGCCTCTTTGTGAAAGGCTGTCACACATTTGGCCCCCAGGGCACCCTCGTTTTTAAAGATTTATGCCACGCACTCTGGATAGATATTTAATGAACACGGTGAAAGGGGAACTGCAGGGATTCAGAGCCAATGAGCTGCTGTATTTTGGGTGCTCTAAGCAACACATGCATTCACTGGAGTAGGAGGTGCCACTCAGACTAAATGGTGACTTTCATATTAATAATTCCCTGTCTCTGGGGTTCAGCATTAACCCTTACACAGGTGTGGGGAAAGCAAAGGCAGGCAGGCAGACAGAATAGGGATGCCCAACCAACAAGAGAGAAACCATGCCAAACACTGCACACAACCACTGTGCCTGAATAAGCACAGGCAGGACAGCCCCTGGTCAGATCTCCTCTAAATTTAAGCCCATACAAAAAGGATACAAAAAGAAAAATGAGTGGTAATGTATAGGTGGTGAGAAAACGTCTCACAATATAAAAGCAGACAGTACACAGTCAGAAGTAGTATAGACATTGCTTTTTCTCTTCCATTTCCCAATGAGCTTTTATCTTCCAAGTAACATTCCCATAAGGAAAGAAAAAAAAATTATTCTAGGGAAAAAAGAGGAATGACCAGTGAAAATTTCCTTTTAGTCAATTCATCTTAAAGTGAAAAAGATATGACATCCAGCCTTGGGAAAAAACCTCCTTTCTGAAGCAATGGAAGTTATATTTTTCATTCAAAATCAAGTCATAAGTTTTTAGTTACAGGCTTTTATTGCTTACATTAAATGCATGATCTCTATGCTGTACAGAACACTTTCCATCACTGTGCACACAGAGTGCTCTGTATGGCATGGTGTGCTTGTGGCTGGTTTGTGAGCAGTTCTGCAGCAAAGAGCATAATTCAATGGGCTCAGTGACAGTGGACAAAACTTGTCAGGGAAAGAGCATTTCCTTTCCAGCCCTCTCCAAGCACATCTCTATTTGAAGCCGAGGGTAACTCAGCAGGCTAACACCTGTAGTTTCACACACACAGTGGTGAGCACAGCAGAACATCCCTCACATGCTGCTGTCACATACAAAATTAAAATGACCTCATAACTGCCAAAGCTTAAATAGTCCTTGAATTTCTTCCTTGCTATCTTTACAAATACCATGTGTGAAAACGTTTCCTGTTAAGTACCAGAATTCTTTGCTTTGGTAAAACCTGACTAGACGCTGAAGAACAGTAAGAAGGGAATCGGCATTACAACACCTTTAGCATCTCCTATTTCCATGCAAATTGCTGTGCTAAGGATATCTGTGCAACGCCAAACCAGACCACCTAAAAACATCCACTGGGATTCAAAGTTTATCCAGGATCAACCCTGAAAAATGTGTGAGTTTGTTCAAGAGTTTCTCACAGCCCAGATGAATATGTAGCTTCATCAGTTTCAAATACTAATATATCCTGTTAAAACTGGGGTAGGAGCTAAATATTTTTGCTGATTGGATGGAAAACCTCCTCTTTCTTTGCAATAACTTTGGAAAAGAGAAAGATCACATTTCTTCACATCTTCCTTCCATGGAAGCTGGCAAGTAGGCTGGGAATAGACAGATCTTCCCAAGGAGAAGCCATCGTCCCGTGGGGTATGCTCACTTTTCTGCGGTGAAAGACCTCTTTCAACAAAACTCCTGCCACTTACAGAAGAGTTCAAATACACCAACACTTGCTGATTTGTTCAAAATAAAACTAGAATGAATTGCTGAGCTAATTAATAACCCAACATTAAAAGGAAACCAAGCTCCTTGGAAAGAATCCAGCTGCAATTCATGAAAGCGGATTTCACTTGTTCCTATTACAACAGTAGCTGACTTTATACACATCACAGCTACAGCTAAAATTGCAAAGCTATATGCCCATATCCACACCTTGAGAAATGAATGACTGTTACCCTTCTCTTAACAGTACCTAACTATTTCTCTACGTGATTTTCTGTTTCAAATGCAAGCTTCTGTTACATGGTGCTTCGCTGTACCTGTGATGGTACAAAGTCAAAGATAAGAGCTGTGGGTAGAGGTAATGCTGTCTAGGAGACCACCTGGCAGAGCCAGTCAAGCTGTACTCTTAAGGTCAGAGGATCTTAGGGAGGTTCTCTCTGCAGTAAGTTCTGCTACTGACTTTGAAGACAAATGCACACTGCAAGCAGTTTCTCCATTAATTGCATTTTTGTTTGTGCATCAATACTTAGATTGCTTATAGTACATAAACGGCAACATGAATCTTATGTGCTGTTTCCTATGCATGAGTTCCATCGTGTGTGGTGTTAGATCATCCCTGCTCAGGGAACAGTTTCAGGTACTTAAAAAAAGCCTCCTATATTTACTACCCTTTTGTAGCAAGAGAAAAATGGATAGAAGGTGGGAGAGTGAGAAAGAATGACAGAAAGAAGATTGTGGTCATGGGAGGGGAGAGATAATTAACAGAAGGATTGCCCCTGGCTCATCGTATCAGATTTCCTTCCCACACTGAGCTTTGAATAAATCATTCCATTGCTTGACACAACAGAAATAATTCAGTTACTGTTTCCACATTTTCCTTTGTGTCTTCTTGCAGAGCCAGCAAGGGGATAAAAAAGGGCTGAACTGGAAAAGTACAAGAGCTGAGATCAATTTTCAACTCAAACACCGATTTGCTTCCTAACCGTATTCAACCACATAAAGGAACATGGCAAACTACAGGAGAATTGCTATCCATGAGAAAAATGCTGAGACTTGGGAGGAAAAAAGCCTCTGTGGCTGATCCTGCCTTTCCTGGTGTGACAGTGGGACCTCAGCTACCCCATCCAGGGCTCAGACACCACCACCTCCCAGGGCAGGTCCCTGTACCTGCAGGCACACAACAAACCTGAGCACACTGTGGGTATGTGTTCCTCCTGGCATAAGCAACACAGGAATGTCTTAGGGGCTTGACTATTTCTCAAATCAGGTAACTATGCATCCAGCAGAATATGAAACACTCTCCCTGACTCCAGAGCAGCACCAGGCACATAGCTCAAGGGCAAAGCATCCCCAGGAAAGGAGGGCAGAGCCCTTCCTCAGACCATTCACACCACAAACCCACAAACTGCTTTCTCAAACACTTGTGGGAACAAGGAAGAACTGATTCCAGGCTACAAACTTACCTTACAAGTTGCACAGTCCAATTAGGAAAACCACCTTGTCTTTTATATCCAGATTTTACCAAGTTACCAGCTAAAGAACTACATCCAAAAGGTATTCTGGGTTACATGGGAAGTAAGCATAACTGAATCTGAAAGATCTGTTTTTGCTGAAACAAAGATGGTGAACACATTACTTGAAAAAATAAAATTCATGTTCACTTACATTTGCATATGTTTACAGAAGCAGAGAAGACAAAAACTGCTCCCCTGTCTTGTTGAGTGATGTATCTAATCAAAATTAGAATTTCTCCAGACCCCTAGAGAAACCCACTGCACGAGGCTGTCTGGCACTGGACAGTAAGCAGGTCTCTTTACACATCCCTGTTCACTTGCATAACATTCGCAGATATAGGGAAGGTTTAATCACTGTTTTCTCCTCTAAAAACAGGGCCAGAGCTGGAGGAACTGGAAAACTTGGAATTCAGGCTGGAACCACTGAGCACTTGGTCTGCTCCAGGTGGCTCCTGAGGGCTTTGCATGGGGAAGAACCCTCCTGCAGCACTGCCTGCCTCAATACAGAACACCAAATTTAAGCTCAGGTTTTTAAAAATGGGGCCTTCTGTTATTATCATTATTTGCTTATTTTAACAGCAATATAAGGCTATATATGGCCATATCACAATGAAATACAGAATTTAGAAATAAGAGCTACAAAATTAATGACTAAATAACAATTCAGTTAAGCCATTTCTTCAGCCACTTCCTCACATTTATAATTTAGCCAGATGTATCACAGGACTATCTTTTCTACCAAGAGCATGAATAGAAAGAAGCAAACAAAAAAACCCCTTGTCTAAATAAACTGATTTCCTTTCCAGCTATTGCCCAAAGGAGAGGAATTGTCAGACATTCACAAAGGCTGAGTGGCATAACACTCTGACTTGCTCCAGGTGAGTGAGGTGCCAGACATCTGCATCAGAAATCACAAATGCAGGAGCAGCCCAAGCCACACAGAACCTGCCCAGCTTTGTATACAGTCTCAGCCCAGTGCTGGGAGAGAGCACAGGTAGCACCCTGTCACAGAGCAGCAAGTGGGGAGGTGTCCTGTTATTTTGCTCGCTCTGCCTCCTGCATCCATTGTGCAGAACAAGTGCACTGGTGGTGAAATAAAAAAAAAGACCTTTTCATGAAGAAAACAATTGCAAAGCAGCTAATTAGCTTTTGCCCTCTGTTTCACTCTCCAGCAAGAGACTCACAGCTCCCAGGGCATTGAGATCTGCTGTTACACAGTAAAGCTCACTCCCCTGCCCTCACCTCCCTGGTTGTACTTCCAGCATTCATTGCCCAAGGGTAAATTGCCAGTAAATACAAAGGAAGGATACTTCAACAACAAACAAACAGCCTCCAACAGTTTCACTACCAGTAATGAGTTTCCCTCACCCCAAAATCCAGGCATCACACACCTGCATCTTTGCCTACACAGAGTTAAGTCATTGGTGTAACCTTCACCCTGAGGTGGTTTTTCTTTTAACCTGACCAGAAGCTGTTGCTCAGATCACTTTGCACCTGACACTGTAGGACTATAAATAACACATCCACAACACAGCCTTGTACTCACATGCATTTGATTAAAATAAAGTCAACTAAAAGGCAGACAGTCTTTGAAATGGAAACACGGATACAGAAGGGCTGAGGATTTGAAAGACTGAGAATTGCTGAGCTAGTTACTGCCAGACTGCCATCTCCGTTGCTGTCCTGGTATCACCAGCAATGTTTCTGCATAATTACAATAACAAAAATCAAAGCGAAAAGAAAACACTATTTTTTTAAGGGGTGTCGAATTGCGAACAGCACACAAATATAACAACAATACCACCACAACCCAGGGACAATGTAACCACATTCATATATTCACTCATGACTGGCAGAAAGTGGTATGCAAGCCCCTAAAAGGAGAAGACAAACATTGGTAATCAGAAATGGAACAAAGCAAATCATCAGTCCCTGCCTTGCCCCAGGCTGGTAGCGCAGTTCAGTGGCAGGCTGGAGATGGCTGAGCCTTGTCACTTGTGGCCTTCCTCCCTTTAAGGGAACTCAATTTATAGCTGATTTTGGAACTCCAAATATGAGAAATTGGAAACACTGATATAGATGGAGTCTCCCGGTTTTAGGCAGCACAGCTTGGTTTTAATATTGACCCAGCTGACTGGCAAAGAATCATCTGCAAACAGCAAAGAAGATTAAGATCTGAAGTGTGGCAGCAACTTCATTTCCAAATCCTTCTGCAGCACAGGAAAACTCCCTGTGCAGTTCACCACACAGAGGAGAGCGGGGAGCAAAAAATATCCAAGCTGTGTTCAAAGAAGGAAAAGTGTAGGCGTGCAGGGCTTGCACTGATTTGTTACTGGCTTATCAGTAGCTAACATATAAAATCAACTATAAAAGCAACAGATGTAAAATATTTTCTATTTTAAAAATCATTGCATACTCTTCCTTCCTAGAAGGTACAGAGACTCAGAGATGACTTTTCAATTCGAACAAATGCCTGCACAAGCATAACAAAGAGGGAAAAAATGTTAAGGAGGAAGAAAAAAACCCCCAAACCAAGACCTGCTCTCCCTCACCTAATCACAAATAACATAACAAGGGTCCTTGCATTCAAATACAGGTCCTAGATACACAAACTCCAAGCTTCATTTTTTGGGAAACTGAATTCATTGAGAGGCATGCAAAATAAATAACAATGTTTGAAAATTTTACTAATAAGGACACCTTCATGTCTAAATATTGTAATATTTATATCACATTTAAAGCTCTTAGCCTAACCATTAATTTTCATAAATTACACCAGTTTCAATTGCCTGTTAAAAGGATCTTCCCTTTTTCTCAGTAGTCAATCATTCATTAACCTCCTAGAAACATTCAAAGAAGGCACAATTTATTTCAGGAATGGATAGGAATTTGTAATTTTAAAGATATCTGAATTTAATAGCTTTTTATGGCAGAAACAAAACATGAGGCAACAAGACACCTAACTGGTCAACATCAGAATCAACTCCAGAAAAACAATATTGGGCATTATTTTTGATATTGTAAGACCCATGTAATCACAGCATCTGGAAACATTTTCAGTTAATGAAAAGTATGCCCAGCAGGACAGTCTTACATTAAAACCACTCCTGCAGCCTGTGAAACAATTTAGCCTGGACCCAATGCTTCCATTATGCTTCTACTTAGTGACTGACCACACTGTTTCTGCTTCAACAAAATATGTTGAATGTTAAAGGAGCCAAATAGACATTTGTACCACTGCAAGCATCACCAAATGTAATAGATAAGGCTTAATTAAACAAGAGTACAGTCTATATCCAATCACACTAAGAACATGTTGCTCTTGATTATATCTCTCACCACCAGCTATTTCACATCAAACAGGAGAAAGGGTCTCTGTTCCAGCCTCTTCCTTCCATGGTTTCACACATGAACCACTTAATGACTATGTGCTGCAGCATATACAGTCAGTTAATATTTAGCCACACTTCCACTCCCTACCTTGTATCATCAAAGGCGCCTAACACGAAAACTATTGACTCTCAAAACATGCATCAGTCTCTTCCTCTCTGCTTAGGGGTTGCCAGCTCCTGGGACAGGGTAGAGAAGCTTTACACAAATCCACTGCAGTGCTTTCTTTCCAGCTCAGAAAAGCAGAAAAAATGTTAAAATCCTTGCTCTGAAATGAGATGGTGAACTTACCTAGGTATGGATGTGGCTTGTAACACTCCTTCACTATGAAGTACTCTGGGCTTCTCTTTCACATCTTGCCAGAAAGGTGGTGGGCTGGGGGAAGAGTACTTCATCTACATGTCCTGACTTTTCTGACTCAAGTAGGGCAACTGCAACTTGCCCATGGATTTTGGAAACTATTTATAATGCTTCAGAAGAAGGGGAAACTACACATGCTTTAGCATCAGTAAGCATCAGAATGCAGCTGACTTGTATTGCAGTCACTCTCCAAAAACCCAGTTAATTAAAAATATCCAGTCTCCTAAAGATTCACAACTTGGGCCCCACAACAGCTGAAGCAAGTTTTCTGAAGTTCAGATGGCTAGAAGTCGAGAACAACAAGCAATATTTGAGACATGATTTCATTTTGAATTCAAGAGAATTAAGATATTGTATTAATTAAAAACACGTCTGAAAGCAGCTAACTGCAACATTCTCTGGGGTGTGATTAACACTGCGCTATTTGCTGCTGGGACGCTTGTACTATTTGATCCCCTTTTCTGGAAAATGGACTACAGGTCTTGTACTTAAGTGAACTTCCTCCCTCTTTCAAAATTTTTTTGTAGTGAGAACAGAAAATTATTTTGGGGTTTTTGTTTGGTTGGTTTTGTTGTTGTCTTTTTTTTTTTTAATAAAAACAAACACAAAACTACTGCATGCTTCAGGCAATGATAAGCAACAGCAGGAGTGGGCAGTCTCCAGCAAGGGGCTTGTAGACCTTTCTGCAAATGCACATGTCTGAGAACACCTCGTGCACACCGGATCTGGCCACAGGACACCTTGAAGAAGCCATGCATACCCATGGTGCAATGAGCAGCGTCCCTCTAGCAGAGCAGTTTTTTGGGTATTTGCACAGATGCCAACCCACTCAGGGCTCTCATCCCTGCCCCAGGTTTTGGGGCTGCTTTGACACTGGGCTGGTGATGGAGGCCATGTGGGGAACAGAGCACACAGCAAGAGTGGGAACAGGAGATGAGACAGGGAGAGCAGAGATGGCAGCCATCAGAGGCACCTTCTCTAATTATAAAGTGCAAAACAAATGCCCGAGTTCGGAGCTAACCCTGCCACATCACATGTCCCTACTGTCTCAACAGCAAGCTGTTAAATTGTGCCAGAAAGACTACTGGTTGTGCAGCCCTGTGGAATGATGTTTGTCACCAAAGCACCGTAGAGGTCCTAAAGCATGAGAGAGGAGACACTTCTGTTCGTGACATATAATCCTCAGCACATTCCTTGTCCGGTGAGCAACCAAAACATTGAATTCCCAAATACACATGCAAATGTAGATGAGATGGGGTGGGAAAGATTTGGCGTTTATAATGCTTTATGATAACTAGTGATGTCTGCAAGTGTTAGAGGAGATTTTTAGGTGAAGCACTTCATAAAAGAAATCACAAAAGTCTAATATTACAGCATTTCCCACTCCTTGAACTAACTGATCCCTATAATAAGTTATACACTGAAGGGTATGAAGATCCAAAGCCCAAGACCTAATGCACTTTATATAGGATTAGAAAAAAGCAAAGCCGTGGCTGAAAAAATTAAGTTCTCTGTGACTGCATTCCCCACGAGAAGCTTGCTACAAAGTGCTGTATGAGCTCCAAATGTAAATGTCTGTTGGAGTGAACGTAATACCCTGGGACACTAAGGGGCTTAACATCTTTGGAAGAAAATAAGGAGAGGCAATAGTGAAATAACTTCTTAGTATGTTTACAATGCTGGCAACACAGCAGATTTCTGTGTCTTCTATTCTAGAAAACAAAGGCATACCAATTTGTGGTGTTACAGACTTAGTGTTGTGGGCCAAATCTGCTCCTAATCCAAAGGCATAGATCTGAGTCTTAATAAATAATCCTCCAAAGCAAGCAGCCTGACCTGCTCTCTTTCCCTCTTCCCATTTGCTTCTGTGTTAGGTGCTTGATGATGTGTTTTCCCAAATTTAGCCTTGCCATTGCATGCATTTCAAATGCTTCAGCAGCCACCATCAGATGCCTCTGAGAGAGTCTCCTCCGGGACAGCTCTTTCAAAGGGTAAGATCTTCCTCTCTTTCATATCATAAGCACACAAAGGCAAGTGACTAAAGAAGTGAGAATTTGGAGAAGAGTAATTTCTTTCTGAGGAACCAGATGGAAGATATATTCTGCATGGGAAATAAAGGAACACAAGTGGTGATGTGAAGGAGTTAAGACATCTCTCTTCCTTGGAGATACTAGCCAAAATACAAAATTTGCCTATTTCATTGGTGCAGTCCTGCTTATTTCCAAAACCAGACAGCATGCCAGGTCTCTACACTGACTAGAAACATGGAGTGAGAAAAGGGAAGCGTCCTTGTTCAGAGATCCCTGTTCTCTCTTCCAAAGGAACTGCATCCCAAGCAGCCTGGCACCCAGCCCCTTCCCACAGCCAAATACCATACAAGCCACACATTCCTCGCTTCTGGTACAGATTTACCATCCTTTGTACCAATTTTATAGCTATGGCTAAACTGTTTCCAACGCCTGAGAACACTTGGATCTCTGTTGCATCTGCAAGCTAAACCTTGATAGAAATGCTTTTAAATCATGTCTAAAGCTTGCTGAAATGCTAAAGTGCACTGAAGTAAACTGGTGACCTTTGAATGGGCAATTTCATTCAGACATCTCAAAAAAATTAAAACAAAAAAAAAGAAAATCGAGAAACAGTTAAAGAATGGGAACAACACTTAAGACTAAGACCACTTGGGGTTTTCCCCCCCAGAGAAATTTAATACATAAAATAAGAAAATCCTTATCACTTCTTAAAAAACTGCTTCTCCTTTCCCCACTGAGCACACACCCGCCCACAGAGATAAACACTGACCTTTCTCATTCCCAGACTCCTGACAGAGGATTTGTGCCAATCTCCCTGCAAACACCACTCTAACAGTCTTCCCCAATGCAAGAACTACTGCACACCACAGGAGTCAGATAAAGTACAAAGGTAAATTTAGAAAGTGAAATACATTGAATGACATTTTTGTTGTTGCTCTCCCACACCTTGAGGTGACCCAGGCTTCCTGAGATGGGGTGAGTGATGTTCCTTCTTACACAAGCAGTAGTCGATGTCAGGCTTCAGTTTTAACCTGCTGACAAGTTAAGTGCATGGCTGAGATACCAGATAGCCCAAGAAAACCTCACCTTATTTTCAGATATACCCCCCTGCCACTTTCTTTTCATCCCAACACTGCACTGCAATATGTAGGACCAGTCTTCCTTTCTGGAAAATCCATTCAGGTGTGCAGCTTTTCATCTGAAGACAGTTCAGGTATGACAGTTGGCTGATTTTTATTTTAAGAGAAGGTTAACGAGCAAAGGCAAGAGCTGATGGGGTGGGTGGTGGTTTAGGGAGTGAAGTGGAACCCTTTAAATACAAATCACACTTTTCTGCACTTTTACAGCTGGAATTATATCAGCTCTATTTGCATCTCTAAATAAAATCTTTTTAATTCTACATTTGAATAACGGTATTCTTACCATAAATTAAATTAATTCTAAAAAATTAAAACAATATTAATTCAAAACACTGTTCAAGGAAACAATGGTTTGCTTCTCAAAGATTTAAAGCAAGTCAGACACTGAGCTTGCAAAAGCCATAGACCAATGCTCTAAAACAGTTTGCAGAAGGTCTAACTCAGTTCCTGACAGCTAAAGTTTTCCCGAAATGGCTAAAACACAGTTTGTAAATTTAGGTTTGTTTAACATATTTCTATGGGCTTTGAACTTGCCACTGAAAGCATGCTATGGGAATTGTAAAGTTTCAGGATGTGGAGAGCTTATGCTTCTCTTCCCGGTATCTACTATGTTATCTACTACATCTAAACTCTAAAGGACATGATGACCAGAAACAAAAAACCACAATGCTTCCTTTGTTTAATGACATGTTAACTTGAAAGAACAAAACCATATTTTGGTAAACTTCTATTTTGCTCAAAGAGAAGATCATTCGAACAAGCTTTTGTTTCACTAATAATTAGTCTTTAAATGAAGTGCTTTCTAATTCCATATTCCATCCAAGTGCAGCTTGGCAAAGACCACAAGGAAAAAACAACCATTAATCAGGGATATGAGCGAGTGTATGCTGAGCCCTACAACTACTTCAGTGAGCACGTGTACACATCCAGCATGCACCCACCCGATTCTCCAGGAATACTGTCAAATGAATGTGACAACCATATTTAATTACAAGTCAGCACATTTGAATTACTACCAGCCAGTGATCACCTACTTCCTCTTGAAAAGTGTCTTAAATAATGAAATTCTGACTTTACCTTGAAGTTTCAGCCTTGCTGTCTGAAGGCAAGAATATAAAATCTAGAGCCAAATCCTTGACATTCTGCATGCCAAATACTTTGTCTACTTTAAGGTCCAAAACTGGGATTTTGGAGGAACAGGAACCACCTCATGTACCGACTAGTACACACACTGCAATTTTGGGTATTACATGAAGCACTCTGCCTGCTTCATTTCCTCCCTTTACCATCAACAACTCCTTGAATTCTGGCTGACACACAAAACATTCAAGACCTTTGCATTTTAAAACTGCTCTGCCCATCCTTTCATTACAGACACAGGAAGGTTTTCTGTCTCAGATGCTGATGGTTGTCACCAGCCATGTTAAAAACCAATCAAGCAAAGCTTTAGACCTTGCTTCATTCAGCCAGCAAAGCCTTAGTCTTAGCACTAAGTTAAAAAAAAAATAAATTAAAGAAGCATCAACGTCACAGTCAGGTGTGCAAAATCAGTCATGGTTCTCTTACAACAGCCAGCCAAGTTCAGTACTGGACAGGCTTGGACAATATTGTCCAAGGCAGGACAGCAATATCTGACAGGTACAAGCACACTAGTAGACAGATGAGAATGGATCAAAACCATCTTCTGAGGAGGAGGCAGGATATTAAAAAAATTAAAATAGACTTCATACATTCTTGTGCATGCAGAGGAGATTTGTCAGAGTGAAACTACTGAATAAACCTATCAAGCACACATGGTTGCAGAGTGCCTCTGATCCCACAAATGCCATCTTAAATCCAGATTTACGGAATCATAAACTCACAACCTTAATATTCTGGCCCACTGTAACTATATTTTACTGATGTGATTTTTGTTGAGACAAAGAGCTGTGCAGCTATGGGGCAGCGAGGGGAGGCCTGACCACTTCTATAACTTCTTAAAATTTTTTAACACTAGAAAAGCTCTTACTCAGTTGGGAGAGGGGAGTGGGGAGCTGTTTATTTTACCACTTTGGCATTTTATGTTTGGAGATGTAAGAAAGATGATATTCAGAAACAACTCTGTTTGAAGCTTTTAATGTGCATTAAAAGGAAAAAAAAGAAACAGGCTCATATCTCAGATGCAAAAATTAACAGCACACATCGAAAACCACACAAAAACAAACTAACAGGTAAAATGCATTTATAGAGCAAATTATACTCTTGTCAGAGAGATTAGACAAATATATTTAAATACACTAAATAAAATTTAAATTCACTTGCATGTGGGTTCACTATAGTTTCTCTCTTTAAATATATCCCTAAGCAGATTCATTCCATTTTCCAACACAGTCTTATTGCCAGACACGTAAATTCAGCTCAGTTTGATGATCATGACACATTCTTCATTCTTCTCATCCTCATGTTTAAGGGGAAAGATTACATATTCTCAAAACAAACAGCCTGCTCAGGCAGGAAAAAAGTGGAGTCCTGTCAGACAACGGTCTTTGTTCAGAGGACGGAGACACCTCACTGTGACTGCTGTGCTGCCCTGGCTCAACTCAGCTGCCACATTTGGATGCATTTTTTCAACAGGCCACCTCTGGCCAGCTACCTCTGGCCAGCAGATTACCTCCACCTGCACCACTCACCAAACCTCCAGAAGACTTCATATAAGCCAGGTACCCCAAGCACTGCCCAGCAGGGGTTTCAGTCTCCTGTGAACCAAGTCAGGACAGCCACCAGCCTCAGAGCTCCACACCTAATTATTTAGCCTAAAAGGAGAGGCCACTTCCTTTCATCTCCAGGCTGTGCTACTTCTTTTATTCAGTTGCTCTTAGGGAACTCCTCTGCTCCAGGAATGGGAAGTATTTCACATCATAGCAGTTTGATCCAGGAAGCTTCGACACACTCAAGCATTTTCCAGCCCTGTCAGCCATGAAACAAGGCTTGATCATTACAGTCTAGTTCACAGAGTCATGAGGTCAGTCACTGCCTTGGTTACTCGCAGGCATGTACAGGGTTCTAAGTGAAACCTCAGTGGCCACCTACACAGGAGGAGGGCGTGGGCTGAGATCTTGTTTACAGGAGCACTCAATGTTCTAAACATGTGGAAACTTGGCAATGGTGAGCAAAGCTTAAATGCCTTATGAGCTTTTACCTATTTAGCTAGCTACTTTTAAAGCACATGCAAATGCCTCCTCCTGCCCTTCAGCTGAAGCTGAGAGCCCTCTGAAGGTGCCGGATGCCAAGAATGTTGGAGTTGGTGTGATGGTATTGCCCTGAAACAAAACACAAAGTTGGGCCTATATACCTTGCTCTGTAGGTCTGCTGACCTCTCTGATTCCAGATGAACCTCACTTTGGATTTCGCTTTCTGACCTCCCCAATTGTCAAGTCTGCTTCAGAAAGAAGGCCAAGGTAATGAGGAGGAGCTGCATGCTACGTTTGCGGTGTGTTGCTGTCAGAGATCCTTGTAAACAAAGGAGGCTGGACCAAATCCCCATAAAGGATTCATGGTTCACCATGGTATATATGATACTTGGGGCATCCCACATTGTCTTGTCTGTAAGCCCAGCTTCCACTACAAGCTAGGGCTTCGAAGAAGGCAGGCATCTTCTTCTTCATAACTGTGCTGGTCCTCTAGTCCTATTCTTCTCTCTGGATAGCTTCTGCCAGAGCAAAGAGGCTACCTGTAAGCAGAGCCACTAACAAAGCCTGAACCATGTCAGGTCATTCCTCCACCTTGAGGAAAAACCGCAAGGATTTTGGCTTGCTTTTGTGTGACTGAATCTGGTCAACATGCTCAAAAGTGATGCAGACACAGGGAAAAGGAGAAAGTAGTGGGGGCAAGGAGGAGGATACATTGTGACTGAATGGGCTACATGACTTGATTTTTCTTTGGATAACAAGTTTTTAAAAAGTTAAGTTACATGGAACAACAAGCACCTTGGCCTAGGGACACAGAAAATTTAAGGCAAAGTTGGGAAATTTGGAATACTGTGTCTGACTGTGGTATGTGGTAGAACCATGCAGCAAGACTTCATTCAGGATATTTACTTTACAAGGCAAGTCGCTACCTGGTGCAGCTGCAGAAGACAAGTTACAGAGCTGCTTTAAATCACAAAGCCAGAGAAAGGATACTGCTAGAGGAAATGCTCATTGCTTTTGTGGGAGCTGTCACACCTTCAAGACTGAGTGCTCTGCTCTTCTTGGCACACGGAGACCTGTCAGAGCATTTAAAATGGCTTGGTTCTGATTAACATTAGTTTGTCACTAACTTAAGTAAGCTGCAAAACTTGCCTGAAAGAACCACATGCAAAAAGTTCAGTTGAAGATCTGTGCTGCTATAATTAGCTACCAACCCATTAAAATATTCATAATTTAACCTTGGTGCAGCAAGGGTGCATATTATCCTGTGATGTCCACTTAGTCCTAGCAGTTCCCATAAGCTGCTCATAACTCTTCCTTTACATTCTCTACTTGTTTTCTAATGGCAGATTTCATCTTAAGAGTATAGAATCAGTTAATATAGGAAATGTATAGAAGGCTTCAATATATTTTCAAATTTCAATTTTCAAAAGGAAAATTGTTTTTCCTTCAGATCAAGTTGGTTTGATACTTCAGAAAAAAATCTGCAGTTATTATGCACAATATGAGATCATATATACTATGGAAAAGGGAGAATATGTTGGCAGCACAGAGCATGAAATGATATGGGCAATTTGGCTGACAGCAGGAAAGATTGTTTGGATTAAATAAAAAGAAGCGTTGAATGTTTGTCCGTGCCAAGAAATCTTGACCCCTGCTTTTGAGAAGGATATATAAATTGCTTCAACAATTTAACAAAGTTTCAATTATGCAGTACTTAATGCCTGGAAAAAAACCCCCAACCCTTTATACTTACTACTTAAAAACTGCTGAATCCCTGCAAGCATGTTTGCTCAACACTCTTAGCACTGCAAACACAACACCAGAAAGAATACTTTTTCCTCCCCACTTGTGCAGGGGTTCTCGGCCTTCTGCAGGGCTCCTTCAGTAATGTCACAGTGGATCAGTTGTGTCTGGCACAGGGCAAAATGAAAGCAAAACAAAATATTCTCCCCATTCTTTCCAAAGGCTTAGTGGTATAGATAAGCTAGTAAACTGAATTTCACTTCAGCACCAGAGAAGAAGCTTAAACACCTTACAATAACACACTGGGGAACCAGAGCTCTTTGCATTAAGTTGGGCATGACAATGCCCAGAAGAGTATGGAGAACCTATAGTACAAGGCAAATCCAGACCAATACCTGCATTTCTGCATCAATCCTGTCAGTCCCAGTCCTTCTACTTGTACAAGTGTCTATAAGCATTTACCCTGAAGGAATAACAGTGCTGCCTTACATAAATAATGAACGCTTCAGGTGGAGACAGAGCTCAAACAGGGAATCAAAATCAAGAACAAATAAAACAAAAGAAAACTCCAGTGAACTAACATGCTTTGTCACGTTGGCAGCCAAGCAAGCTGTCTTCCCTGCACTCTTGCCTCACTGTCAATTATCTGATTTCATTGCAGTTACTTTTACTTCACATATTCCAACATGTCACCTCCCTGCTCACAGGTACATGATGATTACTAATAAAAAAGGCATGGGAAATTCAGTTAAGTAACAGAAACTCAGTATACAACATGACGGTTTTTCACAAGGCCAACTGTATGACAACAAAGACAGAGAAATATATATTGCAGGGAAAAAGGAAAAATCCCACAAACCCACAGCCAATCCACACGCAGTGGGAAGCTTTGTTTTGAAAGCTTTTCTGTGTTTTTGTGGGGTTTGTGAGGGTTTTCTGTAGGTTTTCTTTTTGTTTGGTTGGGTTGTGTGTTTGTTTTTTTTAAAGAGCATTTCTTTCTCATTTGCAAGTAAATAGACTTGAAGATCAGAGTTTGCTGAAGCCTCTGTATTATGATCCAGAGCCACCTGTTCTCCCCATACATAAAAAACTTGCAGTGGGCACAGAATCTCACCCTGAGCATGATGCAACTGCAGTTTATGTGCACCTCAGCCCTACATGAAGCAACCTGCCAATTTGCATCCAGTTACTTCAGATGACTCTCATACTTGCCAAAGAGTGCCCAAGCCACTGGGAGTGAGGGATTTCACACACCACATCAGATCACTGCTTACAGGCTAGCACGTGAACTCTAGTGTAATAACACTGTAAATGTTAAAGTTACAAAAATAAAAGCTCTTAACTGTTCCCACAGTCACCTTGCCCACATCATCTTGGGCTACAGCTTAGACTGAAGGAAGGAAAAAAAAAAAAGAAAAAAGAAAAAAGTCTAATTTTCTGAATGGTAGTCTATAAGAAAAGCCCATAAATTTAAGGAAAGGCTTTATGTTTGAGATGACAATCTTCCCTCAGAAGCTCATCTCAGTTTTTCTGAAGGAGGAGTGGAATAACCCCAAAGAACGGGTAAAAATTAAGCAAAACTACAACAGTTTGGTCAACATCCCACTGATTCTCACTAAAAAAAAAAAAATAAATCTGAATGACACTACAATCCAGAACCTTATCCTCTTACACGAGGAAGAGGACATAAACAATTTAGATCCTTGCAGAAAGTACACCTCTTCAGCCAGTGTCACAGCCGTGGAGAACTCTGGCTCTGCCACAAGCATTGAGGGTTCAGACACTTCTCTTTCACCCCATTCCTTTGGGCCACATGAACAGTAATGGGCTCCTGTGCAGAAGAGCTAAATGTGGCAGAAAACCAGAGCATTTCCAAATTAGTTGGAACATGAACTAAGAGCAAGAAATCGCAACTACATCAGATAAAGAAGTGCCTGAACTCAGCAGATGGTGAGCAGAGGTAAATGAAGCCTCCTGCAATTTGAAAGATACAAAAAAAGGACCAGGCTAGAGCAACCAACTACAGGATTGTCCCAGGACACAAGACAATATGAAAATGCAGAAGGACCAGGAAGGTGTTCAAAGGACACAAACAGAAGGTTATCCACCAAAACCAGACCATTCTAGAGCTGCAGTAACAGGAGATCACAATGATAACTACTCAGTTTCACAGCTGGGCACACAGAATTAAATTTTTTCCCAGAAGAAGTAGGTAGGGACAACTCCAACCATAATCATTTTGGGGAAAGAAATGTGCACTTACTTTTCCAGTTTCACATGAAGTCTCTGCAATGTTTTGCAGGCTACATAGAATATAGAGAAAAACCTGTGGCTTCCACTGTAGGCCCTGCATGATAGTCTTCCTCTTTGCAGAAAGCCATTCACATTTTATTTGCACACCTACCTACACCTCCCTGCTCTCCCTCCTCCACCGTTATTTTTCTGGTTGAGAATCAGACTCTCTTGCAGTGTGGAAATCAAGATACTGCCAAGAAGCATCACTGAATATAAATTAATTTATCAAAAATGAAGGAAGCCTAAAATACTATCACAACCTGAATGTTCCAAATAAGAATTTCTTATCCCTGAATCAGCATATTTTATAGTTCTTTGTATGGCTTTCTTTTCCTGTTATTGCTAGAGATGAGCTCTGCATCATGAGATATTTGTACCAAGTACACACAAAACAATTTATCAGGAAAAGACTTCTTTCACACTTCCCCCAACCTTCCCAAGTATATCTAATACAAAACCTGTCTGAATTTTTCAGGTTTTCATTTAAAACTGAAATTGACTTTCATTCCTCTGAGAAAAGTTCCCTCTCATTTTTTAAAGTTTCTGTTAAAGACTTCTTGAACATTTTTTAAAAACAGATCAAGCAAATTCTAAATTTGGAGTTTAGCTCAGATGATCTTCCAAAAATATCCACATACATTTTTCTATTCATGTCTCTGTCAAAGTTACTTGGAAAATAATTAGCAGTATCTTCTTTGTTGTAGCTGTCTAGGAGCTATATATACATGTACAATGGCAAAAGTTTCCTGGGTCATTTCTAGTTCATTCCTTTTCTGGTTCTACAAATCTCCACCCACACAATGGTTATTATTAATTAATATAAGAGAGAAAGAGAGAGACAAGTGGGGTCAGGGGGAGGCGAGAACAGAGAAATACACAGAAGAGCATCGCCGTCCTAGCAAACGTGTCCCTCTACAGCTTCAAGCATATTATCTACTATCCTGAATGCAGACTGACTTCCACTTAAACCCTAGCACTTCTCAGAATTAAATCACACTGCTGTAACATCTGAGCTTGTCATCAGTTAAGGCAAGACGTTCATGTTCCTGAGGAGAAAGATATTGCCTGAAGCACTACTAGTGACAAACAGAGAAAACAGACTTAACAGGATTTAAAAAACCCTGCAAGACCTGATTTTTGAACCCATCCTTTTCACAACAGCATTAAAAGAGACCAAAATAAACAGGAAGGAAACCTAGTCACTCACTCATACTAAAGCTCTCAACACATCATTCACCTTTGCTCTGAAATGCAGAAGATACATGCCAATGATCACACTCCAACAAGACAGACAAGGCAGTTATCTCCTTTAAAACAGTCAGAAAATAGACTGTTGAACAGAGATAGTCAAAAAGAGAGAGTCTCTGAACTAAAAGAGGAAGCCATCAATTTTTAAAACACAGATGGAAACAGATTCAAGCATATATGGTTCACAGCTGAAAACAGCGCTCATGCAAGAAGGGGACACAGAGGAGGCTGACATCCCAGGAAAGCCTGATACACACATTTACAGGACAAACAGCAAGGAGAAAAACAAATGAGAAAACCTGGGGGAGTTATAAGACAACAGGAGCAAAGAGGTTCCAGATTTACAGCACCTTACTAACTGGCAGTGAGGTTATCTCTTGCTAATACAGACTAAATCCTATTTTATTTAAGCTACTGAAAAATGAGTACAAAGTTGATGAGTGCCTGGCATCATCCTTGTGCAGAAGGTCTTGTATGCACTCAGGCAGCTGCCAGCACTGAGCTAATTGAGAGTGTGGTCTTTTCCCAAGACCACAACTATAATTTTAGCTCATTACAGCCTGCATTGGGGTGTGCTCAGTTTACATCTTTGCACACTCCTCTTTTAATATTCTGATGAATAATTTAGTTCCGATTGCAAGCCCTTTCACATTCAGGCATTTTTTTCCTCAAGACTGTCGATATGGTTCCAAAGTATTGAAATGGAAGACACGCAAAAGGGGCTGTGTCTGCTCCTCCCTCCTCTCTCCGTATTTTCCCTATTTCGTAAAAAGCAGAATGCAGAACACAGGGCAGCCCAGGACCTACAGCAAGATTCACTACCCTAAGGAAACTGGAAACATTGCACCACCCTGGTTTAAGTCTCAGTGAAGCTGAAGAACAAAGGAAAGACAAAGTGCTTTTACCTCCCTGAAAAACATATTCGCATAATTCATCTTCCCAAACACACAGCATGCATTGGAAGGTTTGCATGAATCACAGTCAGAGGTGTTCACAGGGGACTCAGCTCCACTAGCAGCCAAGTGACAGATCTGTCAGGATCAGCCCTGAGACAGTCAAAAAAGGCTGTGGGGTTTCCTCTCACTGCCACTTTGCAGCAGCTTCCAGCTGTGCACAGGTCCTGCTGTGGAGACCCAGCATCATTTCGAGTCATGGGTGCTCCCTGCGTGTCTGTTGCTGGCAGCTGGCATCCGGCTCTTCCTCTTGCCTCTAGCATCCCCTTCCCAGTAAGGAACCTTACCTTGCAGGTGACAGTACACATCAGCATTTGATTTAGCAGTGAACCAGCTGATTTCTTGCACCACAGAAGCAAATCCTCTCCTCCAATGTCCACCCAAATTTATATGGCCAGGACAGAGAAGGTGTTTCATGGCCATTTTTTTATTAAAAAAAGAGAAGGTACTATTATAGCATATCCTTGGTATAATAAACACCCTCCCTCCTACAATCCTGAGGTAAACTTGAATTTCTCCCCTAACTGCATGGAAAAGAATGTCATGAATATCCACTTTGCCATTTCTAGCATGCAAAAAATTCCTTCCCTGCTTTATTTGTCAGCCTGACCACAAGGAAGCTCTGCACTATGGCTGCTGAAGTCCTTCACACACAGCACACACATTCCCTGCAACATGAAAACTATACCACATTTCCAAATAGCATCACAGGTTGTTTACAGAGACAGGCTGACTAAAGATATTTTTATCCTCATCTACCAAGACCAATTTATAATTAGTACAGCCTTTGAAGAAGACGCACTTGCAGCACAGCATCAACATGCTAACTCAAAATAGGGCTTCTTGTAGTGCCAGTGCCCTCCCCAGGACAGCTCTTCTCACTGGCTTTTGGTACAGAATGCTGGGCCACCATAATACAGACACGGGCTGGCTGCAGGGCACAGCATGGCCAAGGAGCTGGGCAGTGAAGGAAAACACCTTGCTGGTAGAGCTGAGAATTTCCCCAAGAACTGGTATTTCTTCTGCAACTGGACAATGCAGCTGCCACCACAGCTCTCTCTGGCCTCTGTACCACTGGCCAGATGTCAAAGAAGTTTTTTCCATTTTACGGATATCCTTAGACTCGCTGTGCTCCGACATTAACACACAGAAGCTGCCCTGCAGAAACACTTCCACGGCACTGACAGCCAGTGTGTTTCCATGCAGTTCACATTACAGCACCCCTCCTGTACCCCTAAAGCCTCCCTACAGCTCCGCTGCTCAGCTCAGAGGGTGTTGGCCATACAGATCCCCTCCGAGACATCCCCAAGCAGAGTCTCAAACATAGGCAGCTGCCATAGTGCTTGTCACAGCATTCAGATACAGCACTCCAGCTACACAAAGGCTCTCTTGTGCAACTACTGCATGGCCTGAAATGGGGTGAAAAGAGCATGCCATGGAATATGACTGCCAGGAAGTTAGGGAGAGGCATGAGGGGGTAGGAAAGCAGAGGAACACAGTCAGATGAGCGTGAACAACAGGCCCTCTGCATCGAGCTGCCTCCTCCTCTCCCCAGTTTGGTTTGAGCAAAATACCCACAAAGCACAGCACTTTCCTCCCCTCTCTGCATTTCTGAACAGGATTGCTGAAAAGCTGTAACAGAGCAAGGAGGGTATCCGCGGTCACGCGAGCTCTCTGGTGCTCCTCCTACGAGACCTCCCACTCCGCCCGGGGCAGGGAACGAGCAGGCACCACCCAAAGGGCAGCATCTCTTCCTGCCTCTGTCCAGAGGGCAAGGGAAGAAAAGATCATGCAAACTTTTCAAGTCTCATTTGTGGGATAATAGAATTATAACCCTTTGTTTGCCTAGAACCATTGATTGTCAAGGCAGATAGCTTCACCCAGCAATTAACCTTCCCAAATAAATCCATGCAGAAACACACACAAAAAAGAAAGCAAGGAATAAAGACTATAGACTGCAGTGACATTCACCCTGAATTCTTCTCTTCTTAAAAAAGGAAGTCTGTGGGCTTAAACGTGACGAGAAATATTGATGATAATCTAACAATCCTCCCAGACATAATTAGCAGTCTCATTTTATTCAATTATGAGGTCATGGAGACTTCTTTCTATACTTCACCAGCTTTTGCTATGGGGAAAAAAAAACCAGAGCAGAACCGTCATGGGGGAAACCTACCCTAAGGTAACTTGGCTTCTTGGACTCCTTTGGCTTCAAATAAACAAAACCATTGCCTAGGGACAAGGGTTGACACCTGCACTCATGGCACTCTAGGACAGTTTCAATACTAGTGAGAAACCTGATCAAAACAACCACTGCAGTGAATTGAGAAACAAACATTGTCCGTGGAGAACTGCTTAATTAGATCTGTCCACACCCTTACTGACAAAATGTTGTCATATGTCCTTAAGTTAGGCATTTCCAAACCACTGAAAGTAATCCTTCTATGCTAGCTTTGCCCTTCCACCAGGCAAAAACTTGCTTTACTCTGTTCTGCTGTCAGTTAACCAAAAGTTATTACACTCATCTCCCACAGCACACTCTTTAATCACAAACCAGCATTGATCTCTGCAAGTAAAACCCCCTTGTTTTCAAGGAAGGCAAAACATTAGTTACATGTGCAAGAGATAGCACTCTACTATCTCCCATGGATGGGGCAGTGTGCACTTCTGGGCTGTAAACCAAGGTTTTTCAGACTTAAATTAGCCTTTGGTGACCCAAAACCAACTGTTGCGTTGCTTTGCCTACACCATCATGACTATAAAAACTATAACAAAGAGAAGTAATCCCATGGAAAACACTGGCCAGTTTCCAAGACAAATAAATAGCTATAAGCTGAGAATAGCTCAAATAGTAATTACAGGCAATAGTAAGCTATGTGGTACATGTGGAGTAGACAGGGAGAATGGATAAAGTCTCTAATGTGAAGGGAAGCAAGAGGGGACACCTTATTACCCCTACAGTATAAACGGGCTACAGCCAGGGCAGTATAAAAAAAATAGTGTGTTGTCTCAAAACAAACCTCTTGTGAATCCATGGCTGCTGTACACAGCACTGGCTCCCTAAGAGAAGCTGTGTCTAATTCCAGCACCAAGTCATCCTCTTCAGCTCCCGGAAGGAAGAGTACTTGAGCCTGTGCTAACCAATTTGGTTTTTCACATCACCAACACAACTAAACTTGTGAGCTACTAGGGCTTTGATCTGATTTTATAAAACTATTCCTTACAGAAAGCTAAATTTACTAGAATAAAATTAGTAATCACTAATGTTTATAATATAAAGTCCATACGACTTTGCAACAAAAAAGCAGTATTTCTGATGGCTTAAAGTGTCACTGCTACAGCAACCGACCAAGCTAAATTGTATAACATTGCAAACCTAGAAATTCGTGTATTCAACCTCAGTTAAAAGGAAACGAAGAACATTGTATTTCTATGATTGTCATGGGAATGGTGATGACTTTGTTCTGATGGGGCAGCCTTGCATTAGTGGTGGATATTCTGCTGCAGACTGACAGAAACGAGGAAAGAATCATTCCAGATTGAAAAATAGTACCAGTGTTTTTCCCAGCCATCAGCTGCAGCCAGTGCTCATTGTGTGTGTGGTTAGAACAGCACCACAGGGAACAAAGCAGCACAGGCCTGGTTAAACTGAAAAATTGCCCACTGGCCAGGCTGGGCAGTACAACCACGCTGTTCTATTACCTCTAGACAACCTGTACGATGTCGTTTGGAGACTGAAGAACACCCTAACTGAACTAAAAACAGTTCAGTGAAGCAGAAAAACATAGCCTTTTGCCTCTGGAAACCTGGGTTAAAAACATGGCTTCAGCCATGAAGGTAAACATCACATGCTCTTAACTGCATGGGTTGCTGCTACAAATAGGAAAAAACACCACCCACCGAGGGAGACTCTGTTCTGATGCAATTGGAGGTGCTGAAGAGACCTTCAGGATTCAAGTTCTGCATGTATGAAAAAATCAAGTGCAAACACAACAGGGAAGGGATCGATTACAAAGGCTTATATTGGCCACTAAGTCACTCCACATATTAGATAGAAACAAATCTTGTTAGAAATCAGGACTCTACTTTTTGATCTCTCTTTCCAGTCCTTGGGTTTCAGAAGTACATGATTGAGTCAAAATCCTGTTATTACTTGTTTCTACCCTAAGTTTCCTTGTCCTTCCCTCTCCTCAGTGCACAGATGCAGCTTCAGCAGTTCCGATTTACATTTCTTCTGCTTCATCCACTCTCACACAGAGGTATCCCTCCATTCACAGCTAGGAGGTCTTGCATAACTGACTGCCCCAAAGTAATTGCCTTCAGCAAAATATTTCCTTCTTAGAAGCACAAAAGCCACTTTGAGACAAGTGTGTTGCCTCTGCCACTCTTATGCTTCTTATCCAACCTCCCAGCCTCCCTTCCCTTCTCCCTTTATCACAAGGATCAGAACTACACCAAAGATGCCTTAAAGAATAAAAGACATTTTCTTTCATCCCATCTTGCCTAGCATGATGTTCAACATACAGATGGAGATTTTTCCTCATGAATTACACTTTGGAGCAGGCATAACATGCAATCCATGGCAGACATCACTTACATTTAACAGAAATCAGAAGGGTGAACAGGGCAGAGCATGGCATACAGTATTGATTCTCCCACCTGACAAAAACAAGAGCTCCCCATTTCAGAGAACACCACCAGGAAACCTAATGGGATCTTCATGAGCAAATTGGAACAGCTGAGCATCCTGCTTCACCCCATTTTCACTGTGGCAGACATTATGTACTAATTCAGCACCTTTCTACACCAAGAAGACAGGGCAGGAAAAACACAAAGCACACAGGCACCAACAAACTACAGTGCCTGCTGACAGATCCGAGTAACACCTCACCAAGCAAGGTCTCTCCCAAGAAAGCACAGAAAGGCCCTGAACAGACTCAGTCATTGACATGGGGGAAGGAGATTATCCTATAGGCAGCAAGATTTGTGTTTTAAAGGCGCATGTTTCCCCACTCCTAGCTCGAGACAGCCCTTTCAGTCACACACATGCCATCTTTCACAGCCTAGTTCAGAGAAACCTGCCATTTACCATTGCTAGTTGCTAATGGACCAGCCCTCCAAGCTAATGTAGAAGAGATTTGCAGAACAGCACTGGAGATTTTATGTCTGAACTTGGCAGCAGAGAGGGATTAAAAATGCTTTCTATGAAGACATACGAACACACGATCAAAGATGGAACAAGCCCCCGCAGCAGATTCTTGTGGTACCACTTAGCTTCCAGGACAAGGTGGCAGACATGGGGATGTTAAGAGTGCATTAATCCTAGTCAAAAAGCCTACAGCTTCCAAAGGGTACATTAATTATTAAACCAGAGCAATAAAAATATTCAGCAGCTCAGAGACATATACCTATTTTATAGACAGATAAGAGCTCCAATATCCTTGAACTTCAATTTATAGATTCACTCCTCCTTCCTTCCCTGTAGATGGCAACAGTTATATTTTGTAATTCCTTCTTACAAAGGGAAAGTGATGAAAATGGTGGTTTAAATTGGCTGACACAGTGCACACAGTACTAACATTTTCCTCCATATTTCTGCCTTCTCTCCTCTCAGCCCCTATAAGATTAGAGTATGTTTGCTTCCCTGACCAACAAACCAAAAGAGGGATTATGACAGTGATTAAGGGCTTATAAGTACATCTATTTTTCCTTTAAAATAATTGGGATGACAAATACTGGGACATAAGAGATTAGACTTGTCGGAGTTAGAAGAGACACTCCTTAACATCCTTGCCTTTCTAAAGTCTGGTTAGTCACTAGACTATCCGAAACTCAGAAATTCAGAACAGGGGTGGGTACGTGTGCCCTCAGGACATTGGAGTTTTGGGGTTGCTGATATGTACATGAAAAGATCACCCAGTTTTGTGAGTAAAAGCAGAGCATATTCTGTGTTTGAATGAAGAATAGTTGTTATTCACTGACAGGAATTAAGTTTCACCTCAGTATATTCAACCCAACTGAACTCCAAACCACCCATTTATAGATAGGAAATGCAAAAAAGCAAAAATAATGCTTTACAGGTCTGTGAGTCATTGAGTTGAGCAACGCCAGCTAGCAGTATTTAACATGGTTAAATAAAAAGTTGGTTGGGAGGTTGGAATCTTAGCAATTTCTCAACAGATTAATTTACTGTATTGCCTCGTGAAGGGAGGAGTTTGAAGACACTGAGTATTAAACAGGAGAGGATAAACAATGGCCAAGCTGGCTGTCCTCCAGTTAATCATCCTGCTTTGACTCAGATTCATCTTCAAGCTGCTGTTGAAAACCAATTGTTTGTTTAATGGGGCAGAAAGATGAAATCAATTTCAATATGCAAATCTAAAGTGTCCCTCTTCTGTGAAAGTGCTGCCTGAGGGAGCAAGAGACACATACATTTCCTTCTAGTTGTGCCAGTTTCACTTCCAATTTGCTATCCCTACAGGTACCGAATTCTAAAATTATGTGGGGAAAGAAGCTGCAGCTGAATACAAACCATTTCTCGTTGGTTCATGGCATTCTCAAGACACAGACAGATCTTCTCCAGGGAGGTGACAGCCATACACCCCAGTGAGATTAGTTAACACTGACTCATCAGGTGTTTCATTAAGAAGCTGTGTCAGGGAAGAAACCAAATGCGGTGAGCAATGCTAACGCCAGCGGCACGGTGCTCTGGGGAGAAGCGGTGACTGCTGGGGTGGAGGACGTTTCAGGGACAGATCACACTGGCACGGCTGGCAAAGTCAGCCCAGGCCTGTCACCAAACAAGCAAAAGCCATTAAGTGGCACTGCCCGGAAATTAGGATCAATAGTAATGCAGACACACACACACACACACACACACACACACACACACACGCACACACGCATTATGAGCTTTCCGTCAGGTGAGGAGCATTCAAACTAGATGAAAAGAGATTTGCTGACTGCAGTGCATCCCATAATCTTTTTCTATACTAACACTTAAAGGCAATAGCACTATTTGGGACTTCACCCCTTATTTGTCTTCTTTTTTGAACAAAAAAAGTTTCCTAAGCTAAGAAATAATTCAATTTTACATTCCAGCTTGGGAATTTGAAAACTGCACTAACAGAGAATCCAGGACTTGATTTTGCTGTTGTGGTTTTTTATTATGATTTTATGACAGAACATCCACACACGCAGAATTTATGTGATCCTTTGCTAACATAATACACCAGAAAACAAAAATTTATGCTACTTTAGGAAAGCATAAGACAGACCACAGCCTGGACCAGTGTTCAAAATGCCACCTCCACAACCCGCCCACACACTCCCTGTGCTTTCCAGCTACATTCTGTTATTCTGTGGCTATCATACAAGGGAACATTCCAGTGTCACACAGGTCTGTGTAACCGCTGGCCAAGGCACTGCAGTCTTCACACACAGTTTCGGGGTGTCAACCCACTTTTTGCAGTTATCTTGAAAGCAGGCATTCCCAAAAGCACGGCTAGCTCCCGCTGTGTTCCTCACCACAGCTCTGAGCAGCGTCAGGCTGCTTGAGGCGATGCAAATGACAGTGGACAGTTTGCCAAGGCATTAATATCAAAGGCCCCGGGTTCACAGCCAAGCTGCTTGGTGCCACTGTACGGAATTTCCATCACTCGAGACAAGCCTAAGAGACCATGCACATACACAAAAGTCTCCTCTTATGTCACATGCAATTCATTAACATTACAAAAAGAACCAAGCACTAAAGCATTCCAGAATTAAAAAGCCTGTGTTATCTGCTTGTCAATTGACCACCTGATCTCATATCAATTTTATCATCACATGAATAACTAAGTTTGCACTGTGCTTTTTCACCACACTATCTTCAAGGGATAAGGTACATAAAAAGACTAAATGCCTCTAACTCCCGCAAAAAGGATACAAGAGAAATGAAGAAAACACACATGCCAACACTTGGGAATCTGTTTTAGTAAATTCCAGCAGTGTACAGGACACGAGGAGTAATGTTGGCAGGTTTGGGGAGCAACTGCCTCTACCACCAAATACCCACACTTCACACAATTATCACCAAGTCACACAATATGGCAGGTTGGAAGGGACCCACAAGGATCGAGCCCAACTCAGCCCTGTACAGGACATCCCCCAGACTCAAATCATGTGCCTGTTTCAGGCCATTCTGGATTACAGTGCTTTGTGAAAGCCAGTCTCTGGTCACTAAGAACTTGACAGAGAGGAAGAGATACAAAGGAATCCCTTGGGAGACTATGCCAACAATAGATTATACATGCTGTCTGCGTGGGATGGGGAATTTCTATCCCATGAGAAATTTTAATATTTTGACATCTGCTTTCACCTAATCTGTCCTTGTTGCTTAAGGATTCCCATGATACAACAGACTAGTTCAGCAAGGGAAGAATCTGCAATGAAAATGTGATCCAGGGATCCAGACATGAGGAATAAAACACATACAGCATTTGAAAGTAACACATTATCTCCAGAGACCACAGATACTAAATGTGACCCAGAACAAAACATCCAGCACAAGGAGATGCCAGAGAAGCCAAATATTTTCTGTAGAAAGTTTCTATCACAGTACAGTATAGTTTTAAAAGAAAAAATGTGTGTATATGTGTATACATATATACACACACACACGTGCATCTGTATTTATTTTTATTTACATATATTTATTTTTAGACAATCTTCCCCTCCTTTAAGGCACATGGTCCATATACCATACTTTCCTTTTAGTGCTTCATCATGTGCCTTTGACCCATTTGCTGCCATTCACTCACTCATCTACCTTTGCTAGGTCTGCTGCTAGTATTTCAGCAATCCAAATGAAAAAAGACCACAACTTGCCACTAAAAACAGTTGAGTGAGAGTCTCTTCATCTCCCTGATCTTTCCATGGGAGGGTGGCCAGCTCAGCTGGAATGCATACATGCACCATTCCTCACCCATCATGTCTTTAACTTCCTTTAGTGGGTTCCAAAGACTGTTGCCATGTGAGACCAGGTTGTGTGATGTCATTAGAAAATTTTACACTTCAAGAATTCAATTTTCCTCACAGAATGATGCTCTGATTTTTGTCCTTTTGATTTTGCTCCACCTGAAGTGTATTCTGCAGTACACAAGAAACTCATCTAATTCATCCTGAATGCACAGAGATATTGTGGTATAAGAAGGAAAGAGCACATTACTCATTACAGTTCCCCTACCTGCACCAATTCCACTGCTGTTGCAAAGACACAATAATCCTAGGGTGGATCTGTCAAAAAACAGAGCAGAAGAACTGACAGTGGTGGGAGTAATATTTCAAAAAGTACTTTTGATTTATTTTGTTTAAGCCACATCACCTTGCACAGTTGATTCTGAGTGCAGTTACAAAACCAGCCAAATTGGCAAAATTCAGGAGGTGGCAACATGTGGCAGAAAATTCTGACACTGGCAGTGTTTTTTGAGAGTTGTAATGTATGTCCACATCTTTGCTCAGTTTTCAGATTTAGCTTCAGGAGATAGTGTTGGTCAGGATGCAGTTTGCCACCCCATCACAGAAGTCCACCTTTCCGCATTCTCACCTCCCCTGACATTTACCTCCAACACTTGCATCTGTTTGCTCTCTAAATGGATATTTCAACAAAAGAGCAGAAAACTGGCTCAGCAAAGTGAGTTTTTGTGAATTTTTTGGCTGGTTTACGTGGCTGAACACTGCAAAGCCAGCAGAGAGGAAGCAGATGCAGAAAGGGATGCAGATGAGCAGGGCTGCTCCTCCCTGCATCACAAGCTGCTGGGATTCCCCCGGAGTTCATGCTGGGAGTTAAGGAGCAGTTACAGGAATGCAAACACAGTTCTCCTACATGGTGACCACATTAACAGGAACACTATATTCAAAAATCACTGAAGGTCGGTATCTTAGTAGGATCACAGTTGCAGCACAGTTCCCATGCAGTTAAGGCTTTTCCTTAAAGACCATCAGGGGAACACCAGTACTTTGAGGAATGGGCAAATGGCCACATAGGCAGCAGCTCTGCTGGCCCCCAGACCCACAGCACACCGACAGCACCTCTCTCAACAGGTACCTGCACTGGGGCAGGATTAGGCAGTTTCAGAGGTACCCGTGCTGCTGCCAACTCTCCAGGTACAGACAACAGGGAATGGCTTTGCCAACCACATCCTATTCCTGTCCTGATTTACCAGTTTGCAGAACAAAGAGAAAATGAAAGTTTCAACAATTTATATGTTTAGATTCCTCAAATGGGTAATAATTTTACACTTACAGTTAAGTGAAATTAAACTTAATGAATTTTACACTGAATGCCTGTCTTGAAAGTGTCTCAAGGTTTACATTTCAAAAGTACCATTTCATACCAATTACACATTGTACAAGTGTAACTGCCATGCAGTATTTAAAAAAATCAACTTAAAGATTGTTTGCTTTGGCATTTAGCCTTCTTGCAGTAGTAGCTTTAAGTCACTAAAATTCAATTTGAAATTAGAATTGTGCATAACATTTTGCCGACCAGTATTCCAATTCAGAATCACCAGGAAAAGCTTGTTTTCACATAAATCTTTGTGATCACTCCTAATATATTATAACAAGTGTTGTAGTGTACCCTTCTCATAGATGTCTTCTCCAAAGAATAAGCACTATTTCATTCCAGTGTTGAGAAAGCGAATTTCACTCTTTTCAATACTGCCATTTATAACAAAACAAACAGGAGACACAGCTGAAGCCTAAACACATAAATCCAGAAGCCTCCTTTTCTACTTCCTATTTTACACAGTACATTTTAAAAAAGAAATGGACATGTGCTGTAGTCAGACATTCTCAGGCAGACACCTAATCAGCAATCAGAAATTAATTCAGAAAGCAGAAATAATAAATTAAAAAACAAACAAAAGGAACCAAAAACCCCAAACCACAAAAACCAAAACCAAATCAATCAAAAAAAAGCAAAAAACCCCTGCACTGTGACAATCCCAAAGACTTTGAAAATGTTCTGATTAAAAGACCAAAGTTATAGGAGCTCGTCAGACAATTCAGCACAGAGAACAGCTTTCAGCAACTTTATCCTAGACACAAACATCATCATCTCTGCCCCTCAGTTCAAGACTTAACCTTTTCTTATCCCAAAGCCAAAAAATAAAATTTAGTCTCATTGAAGGGTAAAATTTACTGAGTAAAACTGATGGGACAGCAACAAAATGACCTTTTCAATGCAACTCTTTCCAGTACTGAAAGATCAGATTAATGGTCTGCATTTCTGCTCTTCAAAGTTAGCACTGCCAAGTTCATGATCACGATGTTTTGGTCTGAATCACAGATTTTTTGTTGTCATCGCCAGACTGAAGGGTTTTATTTATTCACTAATTTGGATGTTGCTAAGACAAGCCAGACAGAAAAGTGGAAATCTTGTACCCAGGACCCGATCATATTTGGTTCTCCAACCGAGCTTCAGAAGTTTTCAATAAATCCAAAGCCAGGCTTCCCACTCTGAAAGCTTAAATAAATAAAGTTAGAGCCATACATATCTCTGTAAATTATTTTAAAGAATTGCTTTTCTTTGCTGTCAGTTTATTGGCTCTTCTCAAAGTCAAGTTAGTCAGTGACTAGAAAAGGTGGAAGGACTTCCATCTGCTACTACTCAAAGACAGCTATCCTGAAAGGAAGCATCAACCTGTCCTAGACATATGTTGCTCAATATATTAGACCTGCTATCTCTGCCAAGGTGCAATTAAATACTGTCTAATCTTTAAAAAGCCTGCAAGAGGTAAGTTTTAAATCCCATATTCAAGAATGATCCACACCGAATAAGTCAAGCTTCACCACGACTTGCAACAGCCTAATCTGTTTACACCAAGGGAGTTTCCTGACCTGAGTTTGCTGCAGTAAGCTTGGAAGAATTGATTCATTTGCACTACAAGCAAGCCACAAGGGTTCTTAAATTTCTTCTACAGCAGGACATTATGGCAAGGCAAATTTATATAATGGCCCTTGCAGTCCCCTCCTCTCTCCTTGACTCCCCAGGCACCTGCTCCTTCTCTCCACCTTTGTCTGCCTCTGCTTATTCAACCCTGCAGTGAGCTTTTGTGTGGGGAAAGACCAGGGCAAAACTGACTTAAAACCAAACAAAACAACAAAAACAACAGCTTCCTGCTTGTTTACTGCTGAATCAGTTCACTGTAGGTCCAGCAATAGGTGGGAGCACCAGCCAGGGCAGGATGGGCATACCCAGAACAGGCAAAGCCAGGTCAGCTTAGGCTGTCCCTGAGCTGCGATTCTGAGCTGAGATTCTCCTGCAGGGCGAAAGCTCCATTCAGTTCCTCTTGCACTGTCATTTTGAGATTTTTAACTACTGCCAGAATCAGGGCAGAAAGGATCAGACACATAAATAAAAGGCCTTGTCCTGCTTGGATAGGCAGGTGGGTTATTTTTCCCAGTAGCTCACTCCTGTGAGGTATTACACCTGCATAGGTCTGCCATGGGCAGAGCCACAGTGCAGCTGTTAGCTGGCAACTGAGCAGCACTGGGCAAGCAGGACATGCTTCTGTAGCCTGAAGGAGGGACAGAGATTATGGGTAAATAAATGTATCATGGTCAGAAGTCAAATCCAAAGCTGTCCTGGCAGGAAAAAGCACTGGTGTGCCCAATGCAAGTCCCACCAGGTACTAAAAACATCCCAGCCAGGATCCCAGTAAAGGACAGCACCGAGGCAGCAGTGTTACTTGCATTCACACATGCTAACACGACATGCTGCCAGCCTTGTCTGGCCATCTTTTTGTTTCCAAAACAACTAGGACACAAAATCTTTAACTGTTGCTATTATTCTTCATTGGATAGGAGCAGATTTCTTATTTTAGAAAAATATCTGTCACACTGTCTTTTATCATAGCATGAGAGAAGAGGCGCCTCTTTGGGTCATGCATTGGCTATTCTTTTTCTCTGCTTTGGCACACGTTACTAACCCTAGACCCACACAATACAATTATCCTCAGGGAAAGACCACCATTAAAGAAAAGGTCAGGAAGGGACGAAATGCACCTGCATTAATGCTTTTTTATTGAAACACAATACTCAGTCAAAAAGGATGAAGATTGTCTCCTGAAAAAGTCAAATCCATCAGGTTAAAGTTTTGCAAGATGCAGATTGGATTTTGCATATTTTCTTCTAGACTTCGCGCAAACACTAAATAAAAAAAAATAAGCAGGGGACATAAGAATGGGACAACACTTTAGGCTGATTCACAATTTTAAGCTCACACATGACATCTGAAAAGACTCATATGGGTACAGTCAAGATTGATATAATCAAAACTTCTCCTGCCCAAATTCCAAAGCATTGGAGTGCACTAATTGGGTGTCTCTGTTGTACAGATACAAGAGAAACAATTTTTTTTTCTAACAGATGACAAACACTGACAGTTTTATTTATTTATTTAGCTTTCAAAGCAGAGTCATTTTTAATGGATCTATAATTCAAAAGCTCTTTAATTAATTTTCCTCAAGCTTCCTAGAAAGACAGATTTGGCTTTCTGCATTGGAAAACAAGTCAGTCAAGCTCTAGGCAAAAAACCCCCAAACAAACATTTCAAAGTCAAAGCTATAAATGAAAAAAAAGGGATGTTATCAGGAACACTGGTTGCAATTTCACCACATAAGCTACTTCCAGCATTACACAATCTTTAAGTTGCTCTTATTTTTCCTTCCTGCCTTCAATCTATTTTTGTTTGCTATGATAATAATAACAGTAATAAAAAAATACCCACCAAAATTCTTCCCTTATATTGCTTTTTACCTCACTACATTATTGATTCTGCTTCCTGTGGGTTTTTTTGTTACTTTTCTTTCTTCTGACTCTGTCGATAGAGTGCTCCAGATCCAGGAGACAGCTACAGTGCCTACAAGTACAGGACTGAAATCTGAGTGGAAGCAAAAGTGGAACTGGAAAAAGCCCCTGAAGAGCTGACAGGCTGACACTTTGTTCCTTCTGGACAGCAGTTTCACATCAAGAAGAAAACTCTAGGGATCCATTTATTTATTTATTTTGGACAACAACCCTGGTGCTTAAATATCGATTGAACTCCGCGCTTCATAGAGAAAATGCCCTCCTCATTTCTCCAGGGAATTAATCTCAAGTGTCTGGATAACAGATGGTACATAACATAACCTACCTATGCCTTAGTATCAGGGCACACAGGTTCTCCAGTCTGCATTTTCAACAAAATCACAATTACAGTGCACAGTGCTCCAACAGAGCTTGCCTTTCTCCACTGCACCACGGCAACTTCTCATGTCCTCATCCAGCCGAGGCGTGCGCAAACACTGCGCATCCCTGCTGCTTCTGCCAGAGATTATTCTCCTCAGAGAATAAACAACAGCAGAATGAAATGTATGCCCTTAACCTAGTACATTGATTATGTGAGCTAAGCCACTGATGGAGATATATTTGCACTCAAATGCCTAACTGCAAGGGAGAGGGCTGAGGCAACGCTGTACAAGAGGGTTGGTCTCTGCCATGGGAATAGGGCAGAAAGCTGGGAGGAGAAGCCACAAGAATTGTTAGCCTGCCAAGAATTCCTCCAAGCACAAGCCAGTTAGAGAAATGCTGGGACATCCAGGAGCTGGGGACATCACCCAGAGAGGTGCAAGAACATGGATCCAGAATTTCTGATGCAAATATTGGACCATACTTTCTTCCACAGTTCAGCCCAGACACTTCACAATGGGACAGCTATATTTCCAAGCCACTGAAACTGCTTCAAACACCCTTTTTCTCTAGGATACTATTGAGGTTTTTTACGAGGCCTAAACTCAAGAACTGTTGAAAGAACAGTTGAAAGATTCCTTATCGGATGTATAAGCGACTAAAGCAGACATACAGCTGATATATCCAAAACTGGAGTAGTGCTTGTGAAGATTTGCATATCATTCATTAGACTTCAGTAAACTGATTTCTTCTCTCACAATTCATACCATAACCAGAATGCAAAGAATGTGAACAAACAAGTTTCCAAGATATTAACAAGCACTTAGGTCTCAATTTATCTCTAAAAACTACGTAAGTGTCTGTACAAGTCATTTAAGAAGGAACCAGATGTTCTCAAAAGACAAAAACATGGCTCACGCTTTTAGGTCCACCAGTAATTACAGCATATAACTTATGAAAAAAATTAATTCATAATGGCAGATCAAGGAGGTTTTTAAAAAAAAAAAAAAGAAAACTGAGTGATATGAGCACTGGTATAGCGTGTATGATTAAATTCTGTACACTGTCAACAAATAAAATGAAGAATTAAAACAAAAGTGAACTTTTTATTGTATCTGACTAAATAATACGCACTTGCAGAATTACTGCAATAAGCACTGCCTGCAAATTTCATGCTTTGAGTGAAATTTAATTAACTTGAACTAGTAAAAATCCCACTGGGTTATATTATTTGTAAGTGAGAAAATAGGAGTCATGTCTGCGTGACTGGGGATGGGAATTTGGCTAGCCTTGTTTAATTATGGTTCTTCTTGAAAGGCACATAAATATTTATGTGAATTTGTGCACTGACATTTGTTGCTGGACTTGAACATTCAAAGTCACTACAGATAACTTCTAAATGCACCTTCTACATACATACGGCTTTTCCTCTATGCACATCCTGTTGCTACAACTTAGCTTGTTTTCCTGACAAGCTAACCTGTAGGGATAGGCAGGAAAGGGAAGTAAAGCACTATTCATTCCTAGGTGATTTATGAACCTATGCGTCCTTCCTTCTCCAGCAGGAGGTTGGCACATGCACACACAAAAAATGTGTGTATGCCTGTGCCTTCATTGGAAGAAGCATCTGGGGGAAAACCAAATCCAACCCTGAATGCTGTCTGTCTTAAGTGCAGCTCCTGAGAATGTCACTGCTCATTTCCAACACTAGCCCATCCTGTTTTCAAGTGCTGCCAAGTGTCAGGACACAGCTGAGGAACAGGGCAGCTAAAACTCAGTAAGTCAACAGTCTCAGCACAATAGGCTTTACATGTACAACTTCTCTCTGATACCCTCTGTAAATATTTAGCTTCCTACTAGGAAAAATTAAAAAGATTTACAAAATCAAAGTCACTTGGACACGGCCTGCACAGATGCATGCATGCGTGTTATGGAGAGCTTTTGCTACGAGCCACACTACACAACACAGAACACTAGCTTGGATCTATGTAGCAAGAAAAAGCCATTTAGCAGCTGTCCTACAGCAAGAGGGAAAAAAACCCAACAAACCAGCAGAAGGAACAGACAGTTTACAATTTATTCTTGCAGTGAGGCTACAACTCCACTTCAGCTGCGTCAAAGAATTGCAAGTGAAAGGCAACTTTTTGGATTTAACTATCCATTTTAAACATTCCTTTGTAGTCTAAAATCATTGGTTGTACAAGCAGCTGAGACAAGGCAAAGGAATTTGGAAGAGGAAGAGAAAAGCCCCTTTCATTTCCTTTCAGTGGCAGCAAGCTTTTAGCTGTGCAACAGACTTATGAATCTATTTGACATTGCTCAGACTAAAAAAGTATGAATGTAAAAAAAAAAAAATCCCTAAAAGTGTAATTACAGTTCTGAGCAGTTACAAGTATTTGCATAACAGAAGGTAAGATTTTGCAGGCTGAGAATACCCAGACTGTTGGAGCTGGTCTGGAACAATTAAAAGACAGAGACTTTAAATGGTAAAAATGCAAGCTGTATTCTGAGCTGGGGAAATTGCAAGTGTACTCTAATCTCATCTGTCATCATCACAAGTGTAACAACTGCAGTGTTCCATATTAATTGCATTCACAATTGACCAGTCATACAAAAAGTACCTCAAATAAAATTAATTCCTTAGGCTTTTTGTCACATTGACAACACACAAGATTTTCAGCAACTGAAATGGAAAAATTGATTAAAATTATATTCTGCTTCAATATCTGCATCAAACAAGCATCTTTTAACCTTCCAAGAAGCTTTAGAAAGAGCCTACTTTTATTCTCCTTTGGCATACTTGAAGACTTTGTATAAATTAATTTCAGATGGGCTGCCTTCAATGGTACAGTTTTTCCAGGATTCAGGACAATATGTTAGCAATGCATCAAGGGCACCTCTGCTCCAGAAAACAGTTTGTAGGGGTTAAAATAAGGATGAGAGTCCACGCCCTAACGGCAGACATTGTGTCCCTTGAAAGGCCTATACCCACTCTGACCATCAGAAAGGGGAAGGAAGTTCAGTGGAAGTACTGAGGAAAAAGAGCAAACAGATTATATGAGTTGTGATTTGACTATAGTGAGGGAAGTAACGTAGAACAAGGAAGAGTTATACTTATAAGGAGAGTCTTGTAATTCCAATAACCTTTTCCACTCTTGTATAAATTGAGCCCCCAGGCACTTGATAAAAGGCATGCACAGCACTTTTTCTGAGCAGCTGGAGAGCTCCTACTGCATACTATTCTTTTAACAGTTCTCCCACAAAGCCATCCAAAATTGTAGCAGTGCTGTTTCCAGAAAATCACATCCCAGCTCAATGTTAGAACAGCTTGTGGCTGCTCTATAAACAAAGTGGTCTGTATCATTTAAAAATTAATGGTGACTTTAAGGTGGGCTAGTTAAGATTTTTTGTTCAGTGGATCCCTCTGTGATCACTCCTACCAGATCTGCGTCAAGTGACTCAGACAAAGGAAGCCTGGTTACATAAACAGAAGGTAGGTGGCTTAACAACCTTGATCTTATCACAGACCTGTCAGTGGCGAGAACTGCACGTTACTGCAGAGCTAACTCACATGTCAATGCACTGGAAAGGAATCAGATGTTTTCCACATCCTCCGATTTGGGAATGCTTTGCAGGGTTATTTATTGAGCCAGTTCAGATTACACAGAATAGCTTCAGAGACTGCAGTTTCCAGTGCTTCACCTGCCTTGCCTTGCCAAGGCCATGCTTGCTACTGAAGAGTCAGGAAAGGAAAACTGAGAATGAAATGAATTATAAACTTGGAATGCTTCAGGATTTCAGAGCCTATACACTCTTGGAAAATAAAGAAGGAAAAAAAAGAAAAAAGAAATAAAGATAAATCTCACACTTTCTATTAACACCTGACTGAAAGCAAAATTATTTTGCAAATCTGAAATCACTACAGCTCAACACTCAGAGGTGCTCTGTTTTGGCAATTGCTCATTCTTCAGCCAGCAGCAAACTTTCTGGCATGCTGCTCTAGCTTTCCAGGATACATGTTAAAAAACCCCAGAATCTTAAGAAGTCACATTTAGCCTTTCAGATCACTGCCTGTGTAATTTACAGGAGTAACAGGTTAGACTGACCTAGCTATAAATGAGACAGATACATCACAGCTGGACATCCTAACCGGTCTGAAAGCCTTTGCCAAGCTTCCACAGGCTTCTGAAACACAACCTATGATTTTCAGCAGCGTTTTTACCTTTTTTCTCCCAACAGTGAAAGAGAAGCAACATGCCCACTCATTTTGCTACTGTGCATCGGAGGGACACCCCTGCTTCCTTGCTCCAGCCTGAGATGTTGTTTTCTTTCCAGCAAAGCTATTTCCAGACTTTATTTACCAGTTCATTCAAGTCTAGACTTTCTAATTTTGCAGCATAATCTGTTGCTCAGTCACCCATGAAACTGCTGAACAGCCTGCAATTGTGTGCAAATCCACACAACAGCTTGTGCTGCCTGAGCTCAGGTACAGTCATTAGCGACAGCATACAGCTCATTAATGGGAAGATCTTTAAACCTGCCAGGAGCATTTGCCAGAAAAATATCTCTTCCCGAACTCTCCTTCCCTTAAATAGTTTAATTAATACCAAAGTCCTAACTTCGGCTCCAGAAAGTGACAAAAGCAGGGATCCTGAGAAGGAAGCAGATACAGCACAGGACATGAACAGCTGGAAGGGAAGGCTTGTTTCCCTTCATTCATTTAATGGCCCTGCCCGGTGTGAGCTCACACTCCCACCCTACCCCCCATGCTCAGGCAGCACACAGACACTGTACCCAGCAGATCTCCCAAAGGAAGCAGGGACAAGATCAGAGGGCACACCCCACTGACAACAGCACACTTGGTGGTCTCCAAAAGGAAGGTGGATGGCTTGCCTGGCAGAGGGCTCAGGCAGAGGCTGGCACCAGCCTGACTTGGGCAACAACATGTGAAAGGAGAGGGGGGTGAAGAGAAGGCTCCTGCCCTCAGCCACGAGAGCTCTGGTGTCAGCTCATGGCAGCGAGCCTTCAGGAAGGGAGCTGTGCTGAGTCAGCCGCAACATCTGCCCTTCTCCACAAGCACCCGGGAAAAGGCTGCTCTGTGGTCAGGGCCAAGGCAATGACCCAGTGAGACGAAAGTGACCCAGATGTAACACCCTCCCCACCCTCAAAATAATCAGATTTGCTTTCTCCCATGACTTCCACATTTGCTGAGTGTACTTGGTCCCACGTGAATTGTAACCAGCAAGCACAGTTATCTGCAGTAAGATTGGCACGCCTTTGCACTGCTGCCAATCCACAGACACCAGTAGAGGCATTACTCAGGCACTTGTGACCCTGCTCAGGACTCCCACACCTCTTCCTCTCCCTCTCAGTCTGTCCAAAGGAGAATTCCTCTCAAGAGCCATCTTAGGGCTTTCCACCCCAATGGGTAAACTCAAACCTCCTGTCCTTCGGCTGGGCAGGCTGTGGCACTGTGCATCCACCCGTGCTGAGCTAGCAGGTGCAGAATGCCCATCCTTCCTCTGTGCACACAGCAACAAATACCAAACAAAAGGCACCCAGAGGAAATAAACCAGCATTTCCCCTGCCTTCTCTTAACCTGTCTTCCTCCAGCCTCCAGTATAAACACTTTTCTACATTTGGCTACTGGACAGACCATACATGCCCTTCCAACCATTGTGGCCAGAGTGTTCCTTAGCATGCCTTCACCATTTTTCTCTCTAGGAGGTTTCCCACTGGTCCCAGCACTCTCCTTCAACAAGGGTTGGTCCATTACTGCAGAAATCTGCTCAGCAAAGATAGTGGGACCCACCCATCATACCACAATGGGCAGTTCCAGCTCTGTGCATCAAATTACTGCTGAGTGTGGCATACTGGGAGCCACTGTACCCTCCTGGAAAGAGCTCTGTGAGGATCCTTGTTGGTCCCTCACCATACAAGACGTGCGCTAACTGCTCAGAAGGACAGGCACCCAATGAGTATTGGTAGGAAAACCTGCTTTCCAGGTAGGAAAACACTTCTGGAAGACAGTAGAAGCTCCTCCTATTCCACATCATCATGAAAGAAAAGCCTTTCAAAGGTGCATGTGTTTGCTCAGTGGAACAGGATTTGCTGCCTTTCATTCTCCTAGATAATGCAAGGACCCACAGAAGCCAGGAGGGGAAAGCGCTGGACTCATGGTTCCTCTGCTTCCCTCCCTCACAGTAAGCACGATCACCTGCACAGTCTCTTCCTCCATGTTCACTAAAAATTTCACCTGAAACACTTCTTCCAACAAATCTGTGGCAGCAACAGGAAAAATTTTCGGTTTAACAAATCAGCATCCCAAGGTGGTTCCTTCAGATAAGCCCTGAGCAGCTCCAGGCAAGAGGCTGTACTTGGAGGCCACGAGAAGAGAGCTTGCCACAGCACTGAGGAGAGCCTGCAGAGGAGCACAGGCAGCTCCCTGCTGTCCCTCCACAGAAGGCAGGGCTCATCCCTGGTGTACTCTTCTCCTTAGGGCAGACAGCTCAGAAAACAGCTCTAGACTACGAAGAAGAGTGTGGTTTGAATAGTGAAGGCAACTCAATCTTGGCAGCTCTATGTTTTAAAGACAGCACGTTGGTGCTCTTCCCACTCCCAAAGCATCCTGAACTGTTATTTACAATTTCTCTCAGACAGGCCATAAATCCAAGAACAACTAGCAAGCTCAACACAGCGTAAAAGGATCCCAGAGGCAGACTAATTACCTTTGCAGGCTATACAAGCCTATGCAGTTTTCTTCTGCACAGTAGCTTTGGAAATTTTGGCTAATGGCTGCAACTAACAGGTCAAACTTTCCACTTTCCATTGTTCTGTTCAGAGCAGCCAGCCGGGAATTCAGGGGCAACAAACGTCCAGGGGAAGAAATCAAGGCCATTAAGGGAAAGGGAAGAGAGGCTATGAATCGTAAGAATACTCCACTCATTTTTCTGGTTCAATCAGAAAAGATAGTAAATAAAGACTGAGAGGAAGCCTAACAGATTATGAGGACTAAAATCAAAACCACTACCAAACAAAAAAATGCTACTACTCCCATTCTCTCGACACTTTGTGGATGACTTCTCTCCGAGTACTCTATACCAAGATGACAACTTTGCTTTTTTTGCTTAAATCAAAGTATTTAATACAGTAAAAACCAACTCCCATCATCTCTTGAGACAGAAGGTCAGAAGATTTATCAGAGACACAGGTGCTGCATCTTTCACATTTTCTCACCTTCACAGAAGTGTGCTGATGTTCAGCCTGCAGCTAATTTTGCACAGATCTCTCCTAACACCTACTAGCTCTGTTTAGGCATTGTCTATCCAGACAGCAGTGGTTATAGCAAACACCTTAATTTTAGAGGGGGTGAGGATAAAATATCAGACTCAAATCATTGCTGTGGACCAAGCAGTGCATGAAGCAACCAGAATATACCGTTTTCTGGATGAAAGTCTGGGCTGACACACTATTGTGTGGTCTAAAGCAACACATACACTCTCACTCCAAACATAGAAAGGTCCATAAAGAAACTTTTATTTAGGTGGCATTTCCCCATGAAAATCATCAGTTGCAATCTCTTAAAAGTTAAAAAAACCCCCATCAACTAAGAAAAACTACCATGATCCCCTGGGCTACGAAGAATTCTGACAAGCCTATTATTCAGCTGAACATCACACTAGTAATGGCTGAAGCTCCCTCCCATGAGAATCACACAGGTTAAATTACTTCCCAATAGAAGTGTAATGTCTTCATTGGTAGTCTCATTTTTTGGTGAAAAATTCTCATTAGAGATTATATAAGCAAAAGCAAGAGGATTAAAAAATTACGTATCTTGGGTGCCATATCAGGTATAACAGCAAAGTGCAATACAGAAAAAACTCATGTCTGTTGCAGTCAGGCCTCTTTCCCTTGCACAGACCAAAAATAAAACAAAAACTGTGGAACTTAGTACTACAAAATACTCCATGCAAAGTAAGGATACTGTGTTAAACCTTGATGGATTAGATACCATTCACATTAGCAAGTAAATAAAATTTTATGAAGATCCGTACAGCAACTTCTGGGATACAATTAGATAATACTTTTCCAGAGCTATAATAAAGAGGAGGAAATTTTGTGTTTTCTTTGGTTGGTGTGGTGTTACCTGTTAATTACAAACAGCCAAGGAAGCAGAAGATGATCTCTGGAACACATCCAAGAGACACAGATTAGGCTGGTGGCATTGTGGATGTACTCTCCAAAGGCAAGGCCTCCAGAGGGGGTTTTCAAGTGTTCTGGCTACAAGTTTACTAGTCACCCCAGACAGGAGCATGTAGGTATTTCTTACAAGTTTTCCCTCAAGTTTCTCTCAGAGATTTCCCCCCTCATGAAACAGATGAAAACAAAAACAACCAAACAAATACCCAAAAGTACCCAACCAAAAAGCAAAGAGTTGATAAAAGGACTTCAGGGTCTTCTAACTTATTTTAGCTGTAACTTTACAATCCTGAGGCAGGAACACAGGATATTTCTGGAAGTAATAGAGGAAGTTCTGAAAAAGTGCCAGAGTACAAACTGCTAGAGGTAGCCAAAGTGCTAAGTCTCCCACTGAGCTCAATATTGCAGGGTGAAATCTACTCCCATTACACATTATGGCTATGACACAGGTAACTTCTGGGTTTAAAAAACAACAGGCAAACCCAAAGCACCTTATAACATTTAAAACTAGCTCTGAGACAGCTTCATAGACAGCTTCGCAGCAACAAAGTCAGCTGCAACCTCCTTATCAAAATTCAGACTAAAGCTTTTGCAATCAATATGATTCTGGTTTGATCTGTTTGAACAAAACCAGAAAGCCAGAGAATAGCAAACCACATACTTGATAAAACACATTAGTATGGGGAATGAAGGAATACTCACGCAGTGCGTACAGGGAGAGGACTATTCCAGCCAGGCAAAATCCCTCGAAAAACCTGAGTGTGCTGAACATGGTCACATTCACTGAGAGTGCCACAGTCAGTCCAAATATCAAAATGAATATGACAGAGAAGAGCAGTACAGGCCGTCGACCAACCCTAAAAATAAGGAAGTATGGAGAAACAGTGTTAAAAGCCAGGACGGACATAACACTGGATCATTTAAGCTGGCTAAGAGGGGAACAAGTCAGGCAATGCCTTCCAAATATTGCTACACATTTTTAATGCTTGTTCCATTACTTTTTTTCTTACTAAATCCCAAATTTCTCTGCCAGCTTTGCATTGACAAGTTCATTTCAGAAGGGATTAAGCAGAGACGCACATTGTATTAGTGCTTGATTTAACCAGCATTTTTGAAACAACAAAGATGAATAAGGAAGCATCTAGGAAATACTGTAAGGCTATAAATAAGTCCCTTGGAGATGAAAATCAACTTCTCAGAGCTTTCTATAGTAGCACAGGAGGACATATGGTATTATATGTTGTATAGCGTAATATATTATTAGCTGCAGAGATCTCCTCTTCCCAATAGATATGTGCTTTTCAGTCTCATTTACAAGAGCAGTCAGCTCAAAAAACTACTTTTCTTGGTCTCATTTGTTGAGGAGAAGCCTAACAAACATGGGCAGAGCACAAAACAGGTCTCATGTCACTTCACTGAGCCTTAGACAGCCGATAACAACACTCACAAGAGAATTGTGATCTCCAAGTCCTTCCACCTTGTATCCCCATAGCAGTTGCAGAGACCCACAAAACCAGCCTGACTGCAGGGCAGGGTGAGGAATGAACCACTTCAGAAATCATTACAGGACTTGCATCCCTCCTTTGCAGCTGCAACCTGCAGTTGCATGTATTGGTACAGTGCTGACGAGGAGGAAGAGTTATGCTACCATTGGATGCGGGGGCAGCTGTTGCAGAGTTTGGCTCTTTCACATCCAAAGAACATAAGATTTTTACATGTCTTATTCATATGTTTACTGTTTATAATTCCCCTTTCTCTCCCGTCTTTCTGTGCAAAGAGAATGATATGAAGCACCAGAGAACATGGCTATTTTTAAGCGAGAATTGAATCATTATGTGGAGATTTCCAAAATTTTTCAACTTATCAACTCCCACAAGTTTTTCAGTGGAACTGAGGATCCCTTTCAGTCAATTCCATATGCCATTTTCACAAAGCATACATGAACTTGTTTTTCGTAGGCAGCTTTCACAGACCCATTCAAAGCAGGCTGTCAGCTGCAAGCCAGCCATCAGGTTGAATGTCAGCACAATAAAGAGCATTTAAACCTCACAGCTTAGTCCAGTTTCACATGCTGTAGCATTTCTATTCAATTATTTCAGCAGATTGTCACCAGCAGTTATAAAATACATTATATATATGCATTCACAATTATCGCTTTGGATTTCACATTACTTAAAATAAGGAGTGAAGGGCTGAAAAGGAGACATCATTATAATTTTTTACATTTTTGGGAACTGGAAGAGTGCACCAGTCATCATTCAGACTTTTTCAAAGTCACACCTAAGAAAGTGTCATGGCTCCTTGCTTGAAGACAGGTTTATTATTGTTTTCAGCTGTAGTATCACCTGTGGAGAACTTCAGAGATTTAACTTGCTATTAACTCGTTTGAATGGCATTAGCCATTCAAAGCTTTTAAAAGAGAACCAACATGCAAGCTGAACAAAGCAAGGTCAAAGCAGGCTGCTCTCCATCAGGGTACAAGCACAGCCCACTGGAAGAGGAGCTGCAGTGGAGCTGAGTGTGGAAACGCAGTATCACTGACTCTGTGATGCACAACGTGCTGGGGACACACTGGACACCAGGGCAGTGATTGCTGTGAGTGCTTCAAATTTTGTATTTACGGAACACAAAGCACTTGGGCAGGGAGGGGAAGTACCCCATGTAAAACCTTGAATACAGAAAAAAAAAAAAAAAGCCTACGAACTTTGTGTTATCAGCAATCTGCACAGACTTTTGCAGCCCCATTTTCGTTATGCCAAGCTGTAATTCATACCAATTAGTATTTGTGGAAGTGTTTTGCAGATGAAAGGCATTATGCAAACACTCAGAATTAGGAACTTAATTCTCATCACAAGCCTGACCTGCCATTCCCTGATGTTGATTGAAAAAGACCTCATGCTTAGCATACTTCAATTCCCTTCCTCCCCTCCTCTTACCCTCTGTACTCAAGGTTATCCATCATTAGGACACAGAATTTCTTCTGCCGTTATACAAGTTACGCAAATGAATGGTTGCTGATAATGAAAAAAAAAATCAGAAAATCCAAGAACCTCCTGAGCCTGTAAAAACCAACTGAGGCCAGATAAGCCCTCTGGTAAGAAACATTTCCTCACAAACACAAAACTAGTCATCTTCTTCACCAAGACATGCAGCACACTTATCAAAAAACAAAGCTCCAGGGCAGCTATCAGCCATATATTTGGTGATCCAGCAGTGTTTTGACAGGATGGTGTCTTAGAGCTTAAAAAAAGCACCTTTTCTATGCAGACAGAATTATCTGTCTAACAGTACATGGAAATGCTTGTGAGAAATTAAACCGTACACAATTTCCCTGGTAAAACAGCCCCAGGATGCTATCTGCTGCCATCCAAACTGTTCCAGAGAGAGATTACTGTATCACGGAAGTCTCAGCCTACACTGCATGCTATTATCTAGATCAAATGCTAACTGCTGCCTGCACAGGTAAATAACCAGGCATACAAGCAACCCCAGGCTTTTGAAGAATCTGCAGCCCACACGGTGTGATAAGCAAATGCATCAAAAAGATACTCCTAACGTCAGAGTTGCACCACAGGGGGAGAGGGAATGGGCTGAGGACAAGACCTGCTCTTCCCATACTGCTACGCATGTACCTTGCCACCCTGAGATAACTAAGCTTTGCCCTCACAGCTGATCAAATCGCTCTTCCCATGCCATTCTTTGCAGGCTCTCTCTTGGTTTTGCGACTGGAACTGACTCAAAGGCTCCAAAAAGCATCGGAACAGGTGCAAAGCAGGGGCGCTACAGGGCAATGAGAGGTAGAGACCTACTGTCTTGATGCTACATGAACGCCAACCCCACTTGCTCCAGGAGGAAGTCTTCCACGCAAACCTCAACAGCCTGTGTCCACAGCAGGCAGAATTGCCAGCAGCACTCTCTGCCTGTGGAACAAGTAAATTATTCAGGCATTGGACACAGGTGGCCTTCCCACAGCCGAGCATGTTTGCAGACTTTCCTCCTATAGATTTTCCACACAGAGCTATCCCAGCGTGCACATCTACTGTGTTTTGAACATAAAACACTCAGTTTACTTAGCAAATTGCCTTAAAACACGCTATGCCTTTGCCTCATTCAGCTTTAAAAGCTTCTTTCAAAAAGGAAAAGCAAAGCCCCTAATGGTACAAAAAACCCCAAAGCATCTTCTAATTATCTAAACTGGAGAGTGGTATATAAGTGAAATGAAAACAGATTTTGAAATTTTGTAACACTTTTTATAGGTTACTCTGTTTAATCTCCCTTGCCCTTGCTTGAGACTGACATTCTTTTTCACTTCATTTTCTCTTTCTACCAGGTACAATCTGTACAACTCCTTTGTATTCATCTCTTCACACAACACCACACCTTAGCAGAAATTCAAGCTGTGATTAAATAGCAAATTCAATTCCATTTAGGTCTTCTTTTACCAGCCCCAAATGCTACTGCTAAATGGCAAAAAACCTATAGAACACACGAGCCCTGCTGTATCAGGTGCATCAGCTGGCAATGTGGACCAAACAGGAGTATGAGAACCAACTTCGGTGGCAGCAAACCATGTCCATTCTAGTCTTCAACAAAAGGGTCACTATTCCCTCCAGCCACCAAGTCATCCTTTTTCTCCTTTGCATCACAGCTGGAAACCAATTCTCCTAAATTCACTAGACATTTCCAGACATTTGAAAATCAGAGTAATTTTATGCTGCATTAGCTCAGCTAAACAGCTTGCAGAGGGGTCCAACAAACTCATGTGGCAGCACAAAGTACACACTGGGGGCAGAAATGGATGGAAGCACAGGATGCTCCTTTTGGTGGCAGAGAGCTATTAAATCAGCTTACTGCAATTCTCTCTCAAAGCCACTGCCTTAGGCAACAAGTTGTTCACTTATTTGTGGCTTATTTGTCAATTATAGCAGCACTTTCCTAACTTGGTAATAAGTCTGCTTTCTCCACACTGATTCCTTTTTAGGAAAGCCAAGCAAGATCCCTCATTCATTTCCCCTCTATACTTTCTATGAGTTCTTACAACCCCTTTTTACTGTGGTATTTTAATCAAATTCATGTTCAGCATGATTTCATGCATGTATTTCATGCATGTTCCCTACTTCACCGAAAAGTCATGATTGCTCTCTTGCCCAAAAATTTTCAGCAACTATTCAGAAATTAAGATGCAATTTTGCTAGGAATGCTTGATCCAAATTATTGCAGAGCTGCAGGGGGCCTTTTCTCTCCCAACTGGTTGGCGAGTTGCTGAGGTTTTATAAGATTTCCCTAATAGGCAACTGTTCTTCTTTCCCTGTTTTAATGAATGGCAAAAGAGTTAACTTGGGGCCATTTAAAGCACCAACATTGGAAACTGAGCTGGAAGGTACTGAAGTGACTGGGACAGCATTGTAGAGCTATTGTTTCAGATGCTTCAAGTTTCCACTGAAATCACTTGAGTCATCCCTTTAATTTTTTTCCCCTCTCTTCTGCACTACAAGACCATCCTTTTAAATAAAAGCTGAAGCCTCAGGATCATTGGGGTATCCAATAAAGTTTTAACTGCCTCAATTTAAGGAATTGTGAGCCACTCTTTTAAGTTTACTACCTCAGTACTAGCAGCACATAAGTCAGCAAATCCTTAACACTACATCACAACGTTTGCCTAACAAGAACTTTCAAAAAAGAACAATGGCAATGTTTGCAAAAAGCAGCCTTCAACTCACCACCAAAAGATACTGTGTAAGCACAAGGTTGACATTACATTACTCATGTATTCAGTGAAATCAATGCTGCCTCCAATTTCTTTTGGTCCTCTCTCTTGGTTAAGAAAACAAAAACAAACCCTCAACTAAAGGCTTCACTTGTGTAATTAGAAAATACTTAATTCCATACGAGCTTTACAGCTGCAATAAATTGTGTCAATGGGAAATAAGTAAGCCAAATATCAAATAGTTTGTGCCACTTAGCTTGATATAAATTACTCAGGTCCAATTAACACACTTTTACACTATTTGTCCATCATGGTTCTTTCAGAACCTTAGAAATCATTATGCAAAAGCTCTTAATGAATATAAAGTAGGAGACACTCAAAACAATATTTAATGCTGTTATTTATTTATAGTTACATCACAGTAAAAGATTTTTCACTTACCAGTCGGCTATACATCCTGTTATCAAGTGGCCGAAGATTAATCCTACAAGCAGAGAGAACTTAGCAATGTGGACTTTCCACGCAGAATCACAAACAAGATCCCACTGGAAGAAAAAAAGAGGCAGATAAACAGAAATAAATTAATTTCTCAGATGTGTTTAAGCATACTAATATGGTGTAGAGTTTCCTCCAAATATCAATCCTAGCACAAGTACAAGGAAATGGCGGAGGAAAGCTTTCCCCCTCAAGTCAAACCCTAGACCCCAAGGAGCAAATTAAAGACTCATTTACCTCAGCAAGTTTTATCAGATGCTTAATTGTAAGAAGACAATATCCAACACTTAAGTGTCCCCCTCTCCAGGCCACAGGAGTTTAGCCTAAGGGGATATCTCCATCAGGCACTGGCAGTACCACTGCTGCTGCTGGAGGTCTCACCATTGCAGACCCAGATACCCATTACCAGAGCCCTGTGAAGCCCACCAGCAGCAAGCCCGACAATTTAAGAGCAAGTGCTCCAATTAATCTCCTCAGGGCTGCTTGGAAACACAGGGAAAAGCAGCTGCTTTGCCACAGACCCCTAATGGCCATTGCTCCAGGCTCTCACAGTGTCAAGACACTTTCACTTTCAGAAAAGCATCTTGATTTCCCTAGGTGGTGGAAGGGGGATGAAAACTAAATAAAGGCACAGCTTGTCAGGACAAGTCCAGGCACGGAGCCGGACAGAGCAGCTGGAAATCCCAGTGCAACCATGCAACTTCTTGGGACAGCAGCCCCACAGTGACTTTTCACAGCTCAGAGACCAGACAGGATCTGAACCACAATAAAGCTATGCTGACACTCAAATTAACCTTTCTGTCCAAAGAAAGGGGAAATGGACCATTTCAGGCAACCTGTCACTAGGACACTGCTTCATTCCCACAAGAAAGATAGGAACAGCAAGATTTCTAGTGAGGCTTCCCTAAACTCCAAACCGTTTTCCTCTAAGGCAGAGGAAACCAGAAGAACCAGACTACATTCCTGGCTTTAGCCCAACATCCTCATTGCCCTCAGACATGTAACTTAATCCTTCTTATGTGTAAAGTGTGGATAGTTACTATTATACTCTTGAATAAATGTAAGAAGATATGTTTGTCTGTGGTTTGTGAAGTGTTCAAATATTGATGGTAATGGCAGCCATACACATTGCATGACAAATGAGTACAGCTAATTTTGGAGAGTCAGATACTCCAGAATTGAAACTTTGCAGAATAAATGGCTGTTTGTGTGTAATGTAATAGTAGCAGCCATTCTGACACCAGTAACTGAAGTTTCATAGCCAAAAACATAAAGTATGCAATTTATTTTTAAAAGTAAGATGCAACTTCAAAAAAACCAAACTTCCCTCAAAAGAGTTCAATTAGGTGCACTGCTCTTTTAAGCATTTCCATGATGCACAGCCCTTCCACAAACAAGGCATGACTCAGCCCCCTGGTCCAACACCACAAATGTCCTCGCTACAATACACCATCTCACCAAGAGGTATAGCAATTTTGTGGCCAAAAGAAATGTGCCAGCATTCAGGTTCAGGCTTTTTGTTTAAGTTAAATGTGTTTTGAGTTCCCCACTGCACTGATTTGTAGAAGTTCGGACTCATCTCCCACCCTACAGGCTGGAGGCAGTAAAGAACCATAAGGAAGTAGTAGGAGCAACGATTTTTTCCACCAAATAGCTATGAATAATGTGCAGCAAACAACTCAGCAAGGCAGTGTGAATTGCTCTCCAAAAATGTTGGCTCTTCAGAAGCAAGTAGAGGAAATGCAATTACCAATACTTGCAATTCTAGAACCAATCTCCAGCCAGCAAACAAAGATATCTGCCCAGAGATGCTGCAAGCAAAACAAAATTCGGAAGATACAGCTGAGGCAGAGGTAGGCTTTAAAATTCTCCAGGTGGATTTTCACAACTCAAAAGGTGTATATGCTGCTTAAAACTGAGGAATAATTTTTGCTTGCAGAGAAAAAATTAAGTTTATTACAAACAGTAATATTTATACAAGAACAGATTTAAAAGTGCAATAATTAATTTGTATATGAATTGATGTTAGAGGAACAGTAGTGTCCTCCAAGTGCAAAAAGCAAAAGGAGATATCCTGGTGCCTTTCCATTTTCACACTTACTATTGCTAGTCAGTGATAGCTGGCCCTCACACAAGCCTCAGGCAGAGAACATGTAGTACCAGATTACACCTAGGCAAAGGCTCGTGGTTGGAAGAGCCATAATCCCATGAAGGGCTGCTGTGAAATTTCAAGCCAGGACAACAGATGTCAAACCCCTCTGGCACACTGGCACAGACAGTAAGAGAGAAAACCAGGAGAAAAGTCAGTCTATCAGCTCGTCCTTCAGCAGTGCCCAAAACACACCCACTCCTTTCGATAACTTGTGTGCAAGTCATCCTTTGTTTGTTTGGTTTTGAGGCTATTGTCCAACTCCCCAGCTGCTCTGAAAATAAAAACACGTATTTCCTTGCAAACCTTGCATCTGGCCCTTTCCTGCCCTCTGTTAAGGGCTCACTGCAGGCCAGCAAAAATCAGAGCTGATCCCCCAAGCCCACACGGGCAGACTCATGTGGGTGTTGACAGACCAGGCAGCCCCTGACCCTCCCGAAATATCTCCCTCTGCAAAACCCTCCGAATTTGTAAATAGACAAATAGTGAAATACATCAACATTAACACACAATTCCAGAGAATCTGCCATGACCCCAAATTACTTGCTCAGTACTAAGAGCTGACTTATATCCTGGTTTCTCCTCTGGCAGCTGTCACAAACCAGAGAGAGACCACTATGAAGCAGTACCCAAAATAAATATGGAAGGACAGTGGTAGGTGCCACCAGGGCATTAAACTTGCAAAGGGAGATGAGAATAAGGAGAGAGAAGAAAAATGGATGCTGGAGTCACAAGCAGCCTCAGGTAAAGATGACATTAATAGGACAAAATACATAATTAATAGTGAGTGTATCAACCCCACCCATCTTAGCACAGTAGCAGAGCAAACCAGCAAAGCTTTGTCATGCTGAAGGCACAGAAATTTTGCCAGGGACCTGTGTTCCCCCTTCTCTTCTCCATGGAAAAGCCTCAGCTTTGAAGAGCTGGAAATAAAGCAGGAACCATTATACAGCATCGGTGCTGCCTCTCCCCTTACATACACATGGGCTCAGCAGAGCAGAACAGAGCTGACATGTGCCCACACAGCACGGCTGTGCCCAAAGCCGTGGCAGGTCCTGCTCCAAGTGCCAGTAGTTTCATCCTGCAAAGGTGACACTCAGATTTGCTCCACAGAGAAAGGAGTGACAGGTTTCCGTGGCCCTGCAGAACAAAACACTGGGGTGGGCAGAGCTGATGACAGTTCAAGTGGCACTCCAAGTAAATCTGCACTAGGAGATTGTTTTGACTGGAGACTGGACAGTAATCCTCTATCACTTCTTGCAAAGGGTGAATTAATCTGTTACAAGCAGGGAGACCATTAAATCTCATAACTGCTCTGGCTGAATCCCCTGGTATCCCACTTGGAAGTTGACAGTGCCAAACCTGAAGAAAGGATGCTTCTAAACTTTCCCTGAGATTTCTCTGTATACCCCTGGACTTTGCATGTATTTCTGTCCTCCATCCATCCTCCTAATACAAAAAAGAGATCAGAAAAAGTGACTTGCTAAACAAAAAGAACTGTATTGTTATGCCAAAACAAAAATAACTATATATAAAATATGCTGGTGGAAAAGGAACATTAAAAAACATAAACCTTTTTCACAGCAGTACAGCAATTGTAGAGAATTTGCTACCTATGCAGATGTGCAATACATTGCAAGTGCTTTTTTCATGTTGTGACAACATATTTTGGTCAAAAATGAAGGAGTCACACCTTCAGGAGCCTAATGTTTAACTGGTATCAGTGAGTCACCACCCATGCTGTGACTCACTATAATTCACATCAAAACGGAGGACTATTTAAAACGTGGGATGCTTGGGAAGACACCTGGCAAAAGGTAACACACCCAAATAGTAACTATCATGTAACTTCTTTACAAGAGGTGAAAATCTGGACAGGGCTCATGCAGTGCATCAGTATTTGCACTGCTGTAAGTTATAAAAGTAAAGTCTGCTGCATGTTTGTAACTACAAACACAAGCTGTCTGAATTAAGGGCTCTTGTCTCCAAAGCCCCCATCCTCCAGAGGCCACAAAGCTGTTTGTGGTACCTAAGCACACTGAATACCCACTGCTAAAAGGTAAGATGCCTATTGAGGATTTGGCTGGTCCTGCCCTCACCACTGTATCATGGGAGATGCAAGGCAGACCCTTCTGTCCTATAAAGGAGCAATGAGACAGCAGGAGAGATGGTCTGGTACAATGCTAACCTAGAGTCTGGCACAAAAAGCCCACAAGAGCGGAACTGGGGACACACCCCCTCTTCCCACACCGTGGGTTCACAGTCTGGTTCCAATGATTGATGCCCAGATTGCTGCTGAAAGGAAGCACCCCCTTCCCCAAACAGTCTGCAGGGGGATTTTACCTCTGCTGTAACTGCTCTCTGCAGTGGTTTCAGCATCATGAGACCAGAGGATCACCAGAGCTGCTGCCTTGGAAGCCCTAAGCCAGGCACGAAGCTGCAGCTTTGTTCCCCTCCCAGCCAGGCAGCACCTGGCTGCTGTGTCAGTCTTGGCAGACACCATCTTAATGCCTCCCACACCACCTATGGCCTCCCAACCCCTTGAGTGAAGGTCCCACTTGGGGAGCCCTGTCCTCTATGCATCCTGTATGCCACAGCAGCAGCAAACCCTGCCTGGGGAAAAGCCACCAGCCTGCCTGCTCATTAGGTAACGACTTTAGGACCGATAAATGAAAAGAAGAATCTATTCTTTAGCACTGAGGTGTTTTGGGTCTCATCTTTCTTTGTTCCTCTCCTTCCTGTTTCATCTTTTTATAACTGAGCCCTGTCAATTTACCCTGCACAGAACTAGAATCCATCTTCTATATAAATAACTTATCGAGTGGTACTTTAAATTTATGATGCCTTCATATTCTCTTGGGGTAGTTTGGGTTTTTTTTAAACCACAACGAACTGAAGCAAAGTTAGTTTTCAAATGAATAAAATAAAAAAATATAGTTATGTTTCTCATACAATATATGTAAAAAAAAGGCAGAACAGTCTCCAGGTACTTATTCCTGGAGGAAAAGCTCCAAGTCAGCAGACCAAACACTATTAAAAAAACCAAACCCAAAATAAAGAGAAAAGCAAAGCAGTCAGTAGCTCTAACACAATATACCTACCAGTAATACCTTTTCACAGAACGGAATAATCTGAGTAGTACTCATAGTTACAGCCACAGGACACCACTGTACCAAAATTTCCCTCTAGACTGCTAAAGGACATAATTTCTCTCCTTCCTTTCTCAGCCCCTGGCCAAAGATGACACTTTGGCTGCATTTAATCTTAAAGAAAGTGCATGAGATCCAGAAAGTGGTATGATGCTCGAGTCTAGAGAAAATAAGTGTGCAGTAAAACCACACAAGGGAGATTGCCGAAGAAGCCTCCCAGAGGGATGCTCCAACCCAACTGCAACACCTAAAGCTGGGTGGGTATTACTGTCACAGGCATCTCTGTATCTCTCTCTCAGCCATGGCAACATGAGAGCATTTAAACTACTTAACCTTCAGGGTTCAGAGTAAGGATGCCTATCCCTTGAAATTACAGTCTGGCAAAACACTCCTGATCTGTATTTTAAGTGTTAATTAAGTGTTGCTGAGAACACATGGCATTTTTGTGACCATCAGTACAATCAGCTGGGTGGAAATATCAAGGTCATATTTGAAAAAAGAACATTAAGTAAAAACCAAACAGAAATAATCCTGGAAGACTTGAGAAGAAGGTATAAAAATTAATAATTTTTTCCTTTCTTTTACCAGCCACATTCAGAACAAAGCACCTCCAAACTACATCTTTCCTTATGTTTTTAATCAGACACAAGTGGACTGGAAACCAGAAGAGTCATTAAAAATACAACAAGCAAGAAAAACAACAAGCCAGCTATTGAGATACTTTGTTGTTTGTTTTCTTTGACCAGCCACTCAAATAAGCCTACACCACACCTACGCTGGAATGCCTCAACCCAACACACGGTCAACACCTGACTTTCAAACTATTTCCACTCTAGTATGATGCTACCCCTCCAAAAGCCAAGCACATCTAACATTTTTCAGCTTGATAAGTGGATGCTTTTGCTGAAAATCTTTGACTAGTGCCTAAGTGCTTAGAACCTCAACACTTCAAAACAAAATTTTTACTGAGCAAGTACACACTGGTATTTTGAGAGGTTTATAATCATCCAGACTTGCAAGAACTTTTACTCTGCTGTAAAGAGAAATATTGTTGGTCCCATGGTATGAACTCTAGCTCAACATCTGCCTTCTTCCCATTCCTAACAAACCCAGGGTCCCTATTCCTGTATGCTGGAGCTTGCTAACTCAAGATGCAAGGGCTTGTTTTGTTCAGCTTCTTATCCAATTTGTTTTTCTTAGAGTAGAAACAACATTTTCTGTACTCTTCATTCTCAGAAACCAGTAATCCATTTCTGACCACAGCAGACACCTGGCAAGGAAAGCTGCAGCCCAGAAAAAATGACTTGTGAACAGTGATCATCAGGTCAGGTACACAGAAACTGTCAGATTGCTTTAACCAGTGGATGTGACTGACCACCCGGGAAACACACAATTTGAAATATAAAGCAAAGAAACTACTTTTGATACTACCACAAAGACAAAGGTTTTGGGGACATGGGGAGGGAGATGAGTGGGGGGAGAGAGACGGGGTGGCACGTGAGCCAGGGGACACGTGCTTAACTGTCTTCCGAGAAAGATATATTTAGATTGTGCAGCATAATATGAACCTATGAAAACAGTTTCCATCCCCACAAAATAGTACAGGACTGCATAACCATGGACTTCACAAGTTTCCTTAATGGTTTCTGAAGTTTAACATAGTTTAAGTTGCTGAAATCCATCCTTCAAAACCACAATTTTCTGACATGCATGACTTAGCTGTGTAATTTCCGCATTAATTTTTTAAGTGCATATTTTTTAGTCTGGTATTTCAGCCTTAAAAACAAAGCACAAAGGCTTAGTGCCACACATTATTGTGTGAACACTGATACAGAACTCATCACTTCCTCCTGGTGTCCACTTTGACTGCGTCATCATCATGGGAAACCTAAGGCACAGGTTTCCTCAAGCTGCTTGGGACTGGAGAGGCAGAGATACATGCCCTCTTGTATTAATTACCTTGGAATAAGCAGGCTGTGCCCACTATGCCCCACAGGGAGATGCTGTTCTGCTCACAAGCAGTATGCGCACGGCTCCATTGCCCCCCCTGGCCCTTCTAAAGCCTCTAAAGTCATGGCTCACCTTTAAGGGCCACAACCCCAGTGTGAAGAGAAGGCTCAAGCAACATGGCAATCACAAAACAAGCTCAGAATTTCAAATATGCAAAAGGACACAAATTGGTTCAATGCCAGTAAACTAACTTGGAAAAGATTTTAAATTTAGTGTTGTGTATTAAATTATTCCTTAGTCTATGCCATAAGCAAAAAAGACCTTCCAAGCTCTCCACTGGGCACATCACCAGAATCCCAAGATAATGCTACCTGAAACATTGCAGAACTGAAAAATTTCATCTACCTTTCAACTTCACACTTTAATCAGGAGCAATTAGCTCTTCTATTCCCAAACTTACTCTCATCACAGATTTGGTTTTTTTCCCTACTGGGAGAGGGAAGAAGGAAGTTTGTTAAGTAAATAATAATCGCTAATACACTAACAATTAAAATATGATTTGTTAATCATATGACAATCTTCTGAATATTCAAGATGATTAAATCAACTTTAGTAGCATCCATGTACCACCCACTTCTCCACCACTACTTCTTTTATTTTCAGTAGGAGTTCCCTTTATTCTGAGACATTTAAATCTCTTCCAGCCTTCGCCTTCCACAGATTAGTCAACTAACTTGTTTCCCAGCTGATGTGATCTGCTTAGTTTTTCCCAACTCCATAATGTCATCCAACATCAAAGAGTTGGGAGATACAAAATCTTGCTTGCAGCTGTCCTACACAGTACTCATAATACTTTATTAATAATTTTCCAAAGAGCAGCATCAGGAGATTCCAATATCTCTTTTACATCTCTGTGCTGCAACTAAGTAACTTGTCTACATCTATTCTGACATGATCAGAACACTTCACCACAAAACTGACTTTAATTTTAAATCTAGTCTTTGCTGTTAAGACCTTGCAGCTGTTTGCCTCCCTCTGGCTGCATGAAAAGACCATGAGCAACCATACCCATCCCTAGGACTGGGACATACAGCAGAAAGTGGCATTTGAGTACCATTCCTCAGTTTTCAGCTGACAACCACATTTATTCTGGACAAGGTACATGCTGCTGGGACTGACTTCGCAACCAAACTAAAAAAAGTTAAACTAGCCATCAAATTTGTATTTAGAACTGGCCTAAGCACTGTAAATAGAAGCCACACGTAAGAAACCATGCAACATTGTAGTTAAATATTAACATTCACTATCATCTCATTATCAAAAATAAGTTAATGCTTTGTGGACTGGTATTTTTCAGGCTGCCAAAACTTGCATGCACAAAATATGTTGCAGGCTTGAGAGGGGTGACATGGCAAAACCTAGTTTACTATCTTGTTGGGCTTTTTTAAATCCAGGGAGAAAAAAAAAAGAAAATGTCAAGCATGGCATAAAACTCTGAAATGCAGAACGGTGAAGCAGCAGACAAAAGGAGTAAGTCATTCCTCATGAGAAATACTTGCCACCTTAGATAAAATGATCAGACACCTTAACTCTGACATGCAATTATTGCTGCCGTGACCTTGCCCTTTCATCTTTTGCAAACTATGGCTATTGCAACTCAGGCAAGAAGAAAAGGAGAGGGGAAAAAGCCCCAGGGTCTGGTATTAATTCAGACCTAAATAAACATTAAGGGTAGGGAAGAAGGCAGAAAAATATTCCACTTGTTTTACAGATCAGAAGGTGAAACTGGTCTGTCAAACTTCTATTGTTCAAGCAGACAAAGTCTTACATGGCCCTGGAAGACACAGCAGGGAAAAGGTCTTACAGTTTAATTTACAGTCCCTATCTTTAATAATATTTGTAGGGTGGACATTGCAACACTGTCTGTATGTTCATGGACTTTGGCCTGAAGGCCAGGAGGAAAGCAGGCTCCAGAGTGCTGCAGAATAGCAAAGAGACAGTACTTGGGCCAAAATGAATTCCTCCACCACTGCCTGGAGGCAAAGAACCTTTTTTAGGGAACCAGACCACCCTGCTCTGAAAACAATGCACAAGGGTAACTATAAATCACTTGCTGCTGGAGAAGGAGAACATACCGCTTCCCTGTATCTCACAAGCAGCATTCCTGATTCCCACAGCTTTGCTCCTTGGAGATCTAGATAGGCATCCCAGAAATGAGTATCAGGAGACATCCACTTACCTAATCTTTTGTTCTTGTGTTTCAGTACAACAACAGGCAATTGGGGCTCTCCCAGGTTATAAGAAAAAATAAAAAATACTAAAAAAGCCTTGTACTACACACTGAACTTTCCTACCCAGCCCATCATACCCAGAGCATATTCACCCTCTCCGCATCAGCTCACAGGAGAGGCAAGAGGTTCCACCCCAAGCATGCAAGTCATACCAAGCACAGCACTGATTCTTCTTTGTGGGAATAACTACAAACCTATTGTGTGTTCCCAGCAGATATCACATGGCCTGGATCAGTAGGAACAACTCAACACATACATTAATCTGTGTTGCCTGCCAGTTTTTACAGGCTGGTGTGGGGGCAGGTTTCCCAGCACCAACACTGGGTGTGGACCAGTGCAGCTCCAGTAGTGATGAGCAGTTATCAGACACTGACATGGGATTTGCCTGGAAACCTCTGCAACACACCCCAATGACATGGACTGAAAGGGTGTTGAAACTCCTTTCTCCCTCCTTCAGGTTCCTTCCTTCCTCCTTGACTTTAAAAGGGAATTCAGAATGCACACAAAGTCATCTGCTGTTAAAAGTCAGCTGGTAAAAAATACAAAAATAAATTACGTTACGAGAGCTAAGCACACATTTGTGATGAGGTGACCAAAGCCCGAGAGAAGCTGTTTTGATGGAATTTGGTGCAAGAACTGAACACTCAGCACTGCTGCAAAGCTGCAGTGTATTCGTACAACAGGCTACTCTGATCTTCTACACATTGTCTGCAGCAAACCCCAGTCCTTTGTTCTGTAGCAAGATCTCAGCCTAATTAATTCCACAGTTACTTGCGGGTAAGCCAGCGCCAGCCTGGCTGCACTGAAGAAGAGCGGGAAGAGGAAGGAGTATGAAAGGGAGGGAGTGAGAGTAATTGTCCTGAGCAGGGATGCCAGGTAAGCAGGACCAAATGGACTGACAGAGAAAACAAAAGGTGAGGTACACAAAAGCACTGTATCTCTTTCAGCGTTTTCTAAATTTAGCAGCTTTCTGGAACTGATTTGGAAAGATATAATTTAAGACTTTTCACCATTAGTATGGCCAATGTTTTGAAGTTCAAGAAAATCATAAATCTTATGCTATTCCAGATGTTGTTTCATAAGGAAATGAACCCCTGAAATTTAACTGTCCTGTAAGCCTCATCTCAACATTACCATCAGAACTGGCTCCAAATTATATGCCTTGCTGAGTGCCAGTTCCTGTCTTTGACAAATGCTTCAAAAAAACCCATGAGGTCACCTTTTATAACTGCAGTCTTGTAGCCAGGGGAAGAAGAGGTAAAACTGTTAGTGCACTTCAGAAATTTGGGGTTAGACTGCCTGCACAGCTGGTAAACATTCACCACAGCCAGCAACTTCTGTCACAACATGGGCAGGGTCAGTATATTTAAATTACATGACAGAGATACAGGATGTATTAGGGAGTGGAAACAAAAACAAACAGAGCCCCAAGAATTTCAAACATCACGTCCATCCAGGAGGTGGGAAAAAAAAAAAAAAGGCAGTTGTTTGACATATACACAAAAAATGACTGATATGAAAGGCTCAATAGCAAGCCTCAGAAAGCTGAGAATGTCTTTAAGAGATTTCAATATGGAATTACCTTCCTGGAGGATCATTGTTAGTTCCAGCAATGCTACAAACTATTTATGGTAGGCTGAAATCAAATTCCAGTAACTGAGATGCTTTATCTTAAGGGTGATAATAAACATGAATTCTATATACATTTCCTGTAGTGAAAAAGAATCCATGCCAGACAAACACCCTAAAACTACCTGAGTTCCAATGTCAGTATCGGTCTTAACTCAGTCTCTGTTTTGCAGACTAACTGCTTCAAAAGACTTTGGCCAGTACATAACACCCCCAAATAAGTAAAACCTATCTAGGCTCACTAAACAAGAAGCCTTGTGATATCATACTTGGTCATTTCAAACATCAGATTATTTACTGTTTGAAGGCAAAGGACAGCTCTTCACACGGGAAGCTGCAGGCGCTGTTCCCGAAACAGCCATCCCCTTCCTTGATTCCACTTAGCCAGAAACTCACCCCATTCTCTCAGGTTGTGGTTCACTAGCACCCTGATAATCGGGAGACTCCATCACCACACTCGGTGTGTGCAAGCAGGACCCAGGGCAGCTGCAGCGGGACAAGCCAACAGCTCCCCTTTGCTTTCTCTAACAAAAAGATTTTTCAAGTCTGTGAAGGCTCAGAGCAGTAACCACTGACTCTTTATCAGCTAATTTGTAGAGGGAAAAAGGAAAAAAAGTTTGGGACCTTTCCCATAGCTGAGGAAGCCATGAAATAAAATAGTAGTAGACGTTTGCTCTGGTCTGGAAGTATTTTGGGATACCTCTGGCCACAGGGACTTGCTGACCCCTGCAGCACCCATTAGAAGCTGAGAGTTATTTCAAAGCCTTGGCTGAAAGAAATTTAGAATAGACTTTCTGCCCATTGCAAATATCTACCTTGCAGGTCCCTACACCCCCTTCAATCTGTTCAGTGGAAACAAAAGTGATTTAGTAGCTTCAATATTGCCACTTTTGACCCACCTACTGCAGTGGGTACAATAACTCAAGGTTTTCATTGATTTGGGACTAGGTAGAAGCCAGTCAGCCAGGAACTAACACTGACAAGACAAATTCTGTGAGTTGCAGGGGAAAAAAAAGAAGCATCAGCATTTCTAAAGTCTATCTGCAGAGACCAGCCAACTGGAGAATATGTAGAAACAAATGAGATTACAGGCACAAACGTGAGGAGATAAGGGTGGCACGGTTCTTATTTTGGGAAGGACCTTGTCAGAGTGCTCCCTTCAAAGTAATTAATAACTATATTCTGAAAGTCCATTTAAAATGTACACCTATCCTCTACCCTAAGAAATACCATTCTGCAAGCTGTGCCAAATTTATCACCACTATTATCACAAAGAAATTTGCTGTTCTTTCATTTCTGGCTTCTTGCAGATACCTGCAATAATCCCACAAGACAACACCACAGAATAAAGCCCATGTTACTGCACAGAGCAATTTAACTTCAATTAACCCAGTAGAACAACCAGGAAAAGATGAAAAAGTTTATTTTAAGAGGAAGTTTTCTACCAGACTAACAAGCTGAATCAGATGAAGGTGTGCCCAGGAAAGTGCCTGAACTGCAATAAAACCAAGGAGAAGGAAGACTGGTAGAGCACAGACATCTCCCATTGCAGGAGCAAAGAGAACCAGTCACAGACCAAATCAATCTCAGTTCACACCAAGACATCATTACCCCTGGACCATTTGTCTCTTCTGACTTCAGCCCTGCTTTTTTTGGCAGGGACAATTTGCTAGAGGCTCAGTCAAACTGGCATGAGAATGTCTGAACCAGTGGCAAATAGGTAAAATGATTGCCATGTTTGGAAAGAAGATGACTCAACCCAAATCAAGTGGGAAGTTGAGAGCCAAGCGAACAGCACTGCAGGAAAACAAGGCATCTGGAGCATAAAAGCCACAACAGGAATTCCATTGTGACTAGACATGAAATATTATTACATAATTGCTCCGAGTGATTAAAATGCAGCCTCCAACTAACCACGTCCCTCTTATGCCAACCCCAAGAGGTGGAACATGGCAAGTGCACACAGAGGGATGCTGTGCCATCAACTTCTGCAACTTAATCAAGCCCAGTCCTTGCCCATCACCAGCTTTTGGTCTCCATTATACAAATCAACATGCAGAACAGCCAACAACCCCACCACTTAATGCAATCAAACCCAGAGGACAGGTCATCCTAGTAACAGGAAAAAACCAACAACCATCAATCCTGTAACTAAGAGCTTCCATGAAAACGTTCTCCCAAGATAACAGCTGGCTTTGCAGATGGTCAGAAGATGCAGGCAACAAAGAAGTTAGGGAGAGAGTTAGAAAAGTCCCTGCTGAGCACACACTCCAGATTCCTGCTAAGCTTCATGGCTACACATGTTTTGTTGTCATTATGTTCCTCATTGTGTTAATGCTAATAATTTACCTGAAGCACCACTTTGCAAATGGCTAAAAGGAGATCTCAGGTTTCTCCATGAAAAAAAAGAAGTGTTTCTCAGCATCCTTCCTTTGGACACTGGTGAGATACACGGACCATTAAAAAGACTCGGTTTTTTAACTAGCCTTTTGCCTAAAGGCTGGTTTAGGATGTACCTCTCAAGAAATACTTGTGCACTCTGTTTATAACAGTATGGTGGTGTTTATGTTGTGATAAAGAATAGATGAAAATCTTCAAAGAACCATTTAGCAGTGAAAAAGCCTTGCAAGTGAATTGTGCTAAGAGAAGATATTTATGTACAAATCAAGCTAAAGACCAAGATTTATGTGCCAAGTCAGGACATTAGCTCAGAAGGGTGATTTAACATGGCCACTGGAATCCCTGTGGTTAAATTATGCATCTGACCTCTTCACTACATGTATTTCAGCAGTGTTAAATAATAAGCACTATGTCCTTTATTACCATTTCCAGTTCTAATGACTGGCAGCACTATAAAAAGCACCTTTCCCAGTGACTCAGTCAAGGAGGTCAGGATAATGACAGTGTCTAACAAGGCAATGCCAGTCTTCAAGCAAGGCACAAGGCCATCCCTGGCTCCAGCAAACACTCAAAGACCTGTGGGGCTAAACAATGCACTGAGCAGGGCTGGAAACAGCAAGACCTCCACTCCATCAATCCCAAACATGACACAGGCTGGGAGAAAACGGGCACTGGGGAAGGGAGAGCTGAGAAAACCTGGACAGGGATACAGCATCTGATGAAGGGTGTACCATTAGAAGAGAGGCTACGGAGACAGTGGAACTTAATACAATTTAAGGAGAGCTATCCTACTCCTGAAGAATGGGGGGGAACAGTGATGTCTCGTATGCACGTACATCAAATATGCTTTGTGCTAAATAACCAGAATAGTTTCATTGTTTCTGAAGACAAAGCAATGATGGAGCATCCAGCAGCTATTAGCTCAGACCACTGAAGTACAAGAGGATTTGCTTGCCAAACAAAAGTACATTTTTTATTAATATGCTTTTGGCTCTCTTTATGATATTTCATTATAACCCCTGGCTACTACACGGATGAGCATATATTAGACTAAGATTTAATAAAACTCTATTTAGAAAGATGAGAACATTGCATAATACATTACAGAATCAAATGTATTTTTGAGAAGAGTTAAGGGTGATCTGAACATCCAGTCTCTTGAATTCATCCAGAGCAGCTCTTTCTCACAAAGGACAGTGAGATGCATGTAAGAGGAGTCAGCAGTTACAAGAATTGCTCCCACAGTATCAGAGCTCCTGGGGATTGATAAGAAATGAAGTCCAAATGGAGCTATGGTGATGTTCTGTCTGGGTTTTTCCTCTCTTTCTTCATTAGAATAAAAACAGGCAGCACACCCACCCAGAAAATCCCCAAAACAAAACCAAAGCACAAACTAAGGAGGAATCCTGACCCCAAGAAAACAACCTAATTATAATTACATGGGATTACAAATCAAAGCAAAAAAGCTGCCAAGTCTTTGGAAGTGAACATACAATAAAAAGAACAACTCCACACTGGAAACATCCATAGTCTCAAAAGATGATTATTATTCTTTCTAATAGAAAACAAGACAGCAGGGGCCACAGATGTTTGTTTATCCCTTAAAATTGATCTGCCCTTTACCGCAAGTTCTTCCAAAGAACACTTTTTTTATTATCTCTAAAGACGCATGCAAAACAGCAAACTAACTCTCCCTTGACCTTTTGCGGCCAACTTGACGATGACCTTCAAAAGATTCAAACATTTCCAAAAAAAATTTTTTAAGTTTAGATTAAAAAAATTATTTCTAGATAATTTTTTTCATACTGAAGCTTCAGTGTTAAACCCCCAAGCATATGAACACCTCAGTCTCTGAATACAACCAGAAGAAAACCTGACCTTCTTAAATGTCTAATTTTCTTATACAGTTCTGTATCACAAACCATTCACAACCACCATGTAACTGTGTTTCTCTCATGACAGGAGAGTAGCTGGGTTACCTTCCTTTTTAATCCATTCTGGGTTCAAGATTTTAAGGGATTTGCTTTTTCCCTGTTGCACACTCGTTCAAGGGACACAAAGAGAAACTGAAATGATTTTCAATGATTCAATATAAGTGCATGCTGGCTGACCAAAGCACAATTATGCTGTTCATCTGATTGTTGCTGCGTTTCTTTATCCCATCTAGATAAACACAGTTAAGCCAGAACACTGCTCCCAGGCAGGAAGTAATTTTTGCTGATCTTAGGAGGGGGTCTTGAGATTAAGGGAACTACTTCCCTGGTGTAACCATTTCATTTTACATTTCCAGGAGCTCCAGCTGCCTGTTAATATCAATAAGGCCGATCTGCAGTCAGCAGGGCTTTTGCAGGGCTGATAATATAAACAAGCAAAAGCTTTCAGGTGAAAAGGCAAGGTGATTTTTTAATATGCACTACTCAGCAAATATGAAGTAAGAGCAGAAAGCGGCACAGTCTCTTCACTAGAAATTTTCCACTTTAGTCATTACATGAGGAAACACAAAACAGAGCAGCATGCACTTTCTGCCTCGGGAGTAAAACAACTTGTGTGCGGCATTTCTTTCATTGCTCTACCAAAACAGTTTTCAAGAGAATAAGTACAAAACCGGAAGATTTCGGGAGAACTTTGTCTTATTTTACTCACAACAGTCACCATTTCTTCAGCTTCCCCAGAAATCAACCTGGTTTTTGATGTGTAAGGCTGCTTTAGCATACTTGCACAAAGATCAACTGGAGCCCTCCCTGCAACCCTCTCCCCTTATCAGCTGGGGACACACGCCCAGAGCATCTTTCCCACAGGCACCCAGAGACAGCAGGACGGTACCAGGAACCCAAAGAGACACACAGGATCCAGTTTCAGGACCTAACTTTGCAGCTTAGTGCTTGCGACCAGCGTGCGGGTATAAGTCCACAGGCGGGACACCTGGTGTGACACCCCGGGAGGGAAAGGGCTGTACGGATGTGGGATTTACTTTCTCCTGGTGGGAGGGTAACCCACGGGGACTTGACTGACCCAGCTGCAGCATGCAAGGACAGATACATATCGTGTCCAGCTGCTCCCCTTGCCTTGGAAAAAGTGGGTGCCGAGAGGGTCCGTGAGGGCTGGACAGGAAAGGGGGGCCGAGGGAAGTCGCCTTTCTCACCTTGCTCACGACGTTTTGGACGAGGCCGGCTCTGATGCGGTAGTGCCACTCGCGGCAGTCACACTCGCTGGCGTTGCCCCCCGCGGGGGTGGGCAGCCCGGGCGGGGGAAAGATGCTCGCGTTGCCGCTGTGGTTGGCGTGGATCGGCGCCAGGGTCCCGCTCCAGTTGCCCTGCCCGTCCGCCTCCCGGCACCAGAAGTCGGGCTGGTCCAGGAGGAAGGAGTCCGAGAACTTGCTGAAACCGATGACGAGCGCCGGGACCCAGGTGAGTAGCACCAGGGTCCGCTGGTAGCGGCCGCCCAGCCCCCCGAGGAAGGGTAGCACCGAGCCGTCGTAGTCGAGGAGCAGCGGGCTGCAGGCGGCGGCGGGCGGCGGCACCGGCAGCGCCTGGATCTCGGCCCCGGCGGCGTTGGCGGGGGGCGGCC
>VZTJ01003755.1:160284-261421 GCA_013397795.1 Orthonyx spaldingii | reverse complement strand
GGGCTCCGCGCCGCCCCGCGGCCGCGCTGCGCTCCGGCGGGCCGGGGCAGGTAGGGCGGCGGGGCGGGCTGGGCGAGGAGGAGGAGGAGGAGGAGGATAAGAAGGAGGAGGAGGCGCTCCCGCTCCGCAGCGCGCTAGCTCTGTATCAATTATTTACACGGTATGTGCGCCTTTAATAACGCAGCGCGGCTGCAGCGGGCTGGGCGGGAGCGCACCGCATCGCCGAGTCGCAGGAGCACCCTGTGTGGCTGAAGCAAGGACGAGACTTGGAGGGAAGAATCGAAAGGTGAAGGGGGCATTTCTGAGACCTAGAGGGCTGCGAGGAGACGCGCCTGCATCGCTTCAGTCAGCCTGTCACATTAGTGCACACTTTGAAGAAAATTATATCCTGTTAGCACCTGACGTTAATTGTAAAACAGGCACTTCAAACTTGTGAAGGTTATTTTTATGTTAAGCTAAATTTACTTCAGCGTGTAAGTGCCTCAGACTATTTTCATCGTGGAGCACAGCCCGTGCATTACTGAACTGTGCGGTTATTTTTTCCCTTTGTAAGAAGGGAAGGAGAGAGAACAGATCAATACACACTTGTACACACGAACACAGCTAGTGAGCAGAAAATGCTTCTGTGCATTAGAAGAGGACGGGTGTCATTGCCAAATATAAATGGAAGAACAAGTTGTTGATGGAATTTCATTTACTTGATCTGGTCTCTGCGAGCAAATTATTGTACACCGTTAATATCATAGATCTTCCCCCCTTTAGCTCCTTGTCTTACAGAGGACACCAGAGAGGTTTCACATCTGCACTGCTTCAGTGTGGCTCTGTGTTCCTCCATCGGTTCTGCTCTGAGGAACACTCAGCACTTCAGAGGCCCTACAGCCTCTCCAGCTGACACTTTATCCTCCTGAATATTCCTTGATGAAATGTGAATGTGGTTGGTGGTCCTTGCCAAGGGAAGTCTCCTCTTTCTGTGTTGCAGTGTCCTTTTACATCTGATGGCTGCTATCATGTCCCTGTGCCATGTTTGCTTTATGATGACCAGCTGCAATTTGTCCATTTCTTCTGCAGTCTCTTTGGCCACCGACTGCCCATAGCTCTCCTCTGGTCTCTCCTCAGCTGGTGCCTGCAGCCTGTGCTGAGCGGTGCCCCAGCCTCTGCGCATGCAGGGGGTAACCCTGCCTGCAAAAACAATTTCTCTCATTGCTTTTCAGTCATGTTCTTTGCTTTCCAAGCAACTTCTTAGGGTTATTTTGAATTCTTATTTCATCCTTCATGTTTGCAGTTGTTCCCCAGTTAATGCCAGCTCTGAAGGCTGATAACGAAACATGCCCTCTGGAATTGCATTTATAGTCCACCCTCTTCCTTGGAAACCACTGGCAACTGCTGTCTCCAAGCTTTTGTATCCCTTGCCCAAATTTTTCAAATAAACTGAACTCCCTTCCTCGTAAGCACATGCATAGAGCCTAACCAAGGCACAGATGAATCGAGTCCATGCTCCCTTCTTCCATAACAACGTCTGCTCCTCATTGCCAAAGGAAATTTGGCCAGATTGTCACAGTTTCTAGTTGACAAGTTCATATTAATAGCTGCTTATCCTATTGTTTCCTTCTATCTGTTTACAAATTGTGTGTCTATTTGTACCAGATGCTTTCTGGGGCGAAAATCTGGCTTATTTATTTATTTTCAAATGCCACTTTTAAAGATAGACATCAGTTTGCTTGTTTCTTGGCCATCTTCCCTGGATTCTCAGAGATAAATACTAGTGTTTCCAATGCTGTTTGAGCCACTTCCTTCACTACTCTGGCATGAAGTGCAGCCAGACTCTTGGTTCAAACCTCTCTACATTACCTAAGTACTCTTGTAACTGGTTCTGGCCCAGCCTGGGCTGAAGCCTTGTTCCCTTGTCATTGATGTGTACTACGTCAGTCACCTGATCACAAGTGAGCTCTTTTAGCCAAGACTGGTGCAAAGAAGGCCTGAGGCAGTCTGAGCCTTCCCCAGCATCAGTCAATAGCTTTCTCTCTCTGATGAGTAATCCACTTGCTTTTTACTTCCCCTTACCACTGATGTACTTAATGAATGATTTCTCATTACTTGGGATGCTCTTGTTAGTTAAGTTTTATTTGTTGTATTGGCTTTTCTTTTTGTTTGTTTGTCCTTATCCATTCTTGCCAAGCAGCACTTCTGCACTCATCCCATGGAAACCTGATCTGCTTCCTCTGTGCTTGTTTATTGTGAGCTCATGATTAGCCCAATTGTCTGCTTCCTAAACTTCCTAAATTTCTTCTGCAACGGGATCATTTGTGACAGGCCTTCTAGAAATTCCCAGCTACCACTCACTGTCTTTTCCCACAAAGGGGAAAAGGCCTCATCATGGCTTGCAGCTGGCAGAGAGAAATGTTGAGGGGAAGAGAGCTTTAGGAATGGAGGTCTCAAGTTGAAGTTCTGAGGAAAGAGAAATTTGTCTGAAGAAAGCAAAGAGTTGAAAACTGGGAAGAGATGGGAAGCAAAAGAAGAGTCCTTAGAGAAGCAAGTAGGTGTAGGAGATGTGTAGAAAGAGAATAAAATCATACAGTACAATGAAAAGCCCGTAATGAGAGGTTACAACCTTTAGTCAAGCTGATCAAATATTTTCATCCCAAACACCTTTTCTAGGATGCTTCTACATCCTGAGTTTTTGTTTAGAATTGAAAAATTTCAAAGGTAGCATATTCCTGAGGGTTACATATTTTCACATAGTAGGAATTCTGCCCTTGAAACAGTGATCCTCAAGAGACTGTTTCTGAGTAGAAGAAGGTTGCAGACAAAAGAAAAAAGAAAACATTTCTAGGAGCTAAGAAATAAATTTTTGATGAAATAAGTACTACTGAAGAAAAACTTTACAGGAAAATATCTTTCAAATAAGAGAAATGCCTCTATGTATTCCTGTGAAAACTGGCTTTGGTTCAAATGAGGAAATTAAAAATGTTTGAAAGGAATATTCCAGCTGTGTGATAGAGCCTACACATGAACAAATGCTGAATTAAGTATCAAGACTATCGCTCTCCTGAGCAAGGCTTCATGAGGAGCTAAATTTTGTGATCAAGCAAGGTTTCTCCAACAGTGCCTCCTTGACCTCAGAGAGATGAATCAGGATCTTTAGGGTAATCCTTTGCAGAAATACAAAAAGATACAATTTAAAAGATAAGTTGCATTAAAGAAGAGAATGAATCAATGTATTTTGGCTTATTTTATCCACCGAAAATTGTGAACCATTATGACCTGGGTCATCAGCAGTTTGGGGTGGAGGAAAAGAGAAGGTCACTATGGCCTACTCTGACAGGAGCAGTTTGATTGCCCTATTGCAGAACAAGCCTCCTGTGGCAGAACAAACATCCTATCTATTGGCACCCGCTGCAGCTCAACCAGGTTTCAAGCCAGGACCCAGAGAAATATTATTGTGTTTACACAAAGGAAGGAAAAAAAATCAAGCTCCCTTATCCTTGGCATTAACGTTTTCACATTCTTGGAAGGCCAGCGACAGTACTTTGAAGAACTCCTGGCATAAATTCCTGGTTTATGTGGAATTTGCAGCAACTTCATTCCATAGCAACAACTGTAGCTATATTTTATTGTTTTATGGGATGCATTCTTCACAACCTTTTTTGTCTAAAGGAATCCTGTACTGTGGAGGTGAAATTATGACAGTGTAATAAACCAAAACTACTTGGTACAAAGTTTGATTAATAAACTTACCTATTGGAATGAAGACTATTTATATACTGGAGAAAATCATGGTGTCTTCATCGAATTGTATGAAAATTCAAGTTGAAAAGGATCAGCTAGTCTCACCTTCTCTTGAAGCAGGGTTGGCTATGGGGTTGCATCTGGATGTGCAGTGCTTTATCAAAATGCTATAGGGGATTTCTCATCTCAGGAGGGTCAGGTGAGTACTGCCAGAGCTGGATGTGGGGCAAGATAAACCAAAAGAAAGAAGAATGTGTTGAAAGTGGTAAAATGGGCTAAGCCACCTGGGGAACAGGTAGAAAAGCCTATGCTTATTTCAGTGTGCTCTCTTATGATCAACACCTCGACTTTCACCATTGTTCTGACTTTCACCATTGTTCTGATGTCAGCAAACCTTGGTGAAACTCACAGGCAAAATGTTCTGTCCCTCCTGATGCTGATTCAAAAAAGATGACAACCTATTTGTGTCATTTGCTCTGCTGGCAGAGGTATGTACCCCATATGGGGAGGGATGCAGCAGGAGAAGGGTTCCCAGCACCTGTCTCCTAGAGATGTGAGCATACTGAGGAATGTGGATGACTTTGTGTATAATCCTAAAATCAGAGAAAATTATTTGTACACTAATTATTGGAGAAAAATCATATGTGTTGCAAAGTCAAGTAATCTGACATTGGTAAATTCTGTAACTAAGATTGCTTGGGCAATGTCAATTTGTGCCCTAGATCTAGTGCACATGCATTCTGATGTAAACTTTAATGAATTGTGCATTATGCTACAACCTATAATTACATAATTGCAGAAAATTTTTCTTGCAGATCTCCTGTTTTGTTCAGTTAAAAATAAAAATAAATGCTCACTTAAGAAGCTTGATTCTCAGCACTTAAAATACCTTTGAGAATCTGTGTCTTAATGAGATGCATTTCAATATTTTGTTTTCTTCTTGTTCGGTATGCAGCCCCATGACTTATTTAATGCATTATTTTCCACCCTTCTCTCAAAAACTAATGATTAATGTCCTCACAGGACTTCTTATAATTCTCCCCTTTGAAATATTCAAGTGTTTCACAAATTCTACTACATTTATTTTTATGGTATCTCTGTAAGGGGAAGGTTTATTACCTTCTTCTCGTATTGATAATCTCAGAGGCAGATAGGTTAAGGTAAAAACCTTGATGTTTTGGGTATTTGTAGCTCACAGCAGTTTAACATTCTAGAGTATGGTGCAACATTTTGCATTTTTGAAGCACAGCTCCTGTTGGCAACTGTGATTTTGCAGTGCTTTTGTAAATCAGATTCCAGAGTCTCAAGGCATGCTCTCACAAAATTGGACAAATGCAACTGGAATAACATCATACAGTGCTTTGAGGAAGAGAGAGAAGCCTGAGATCACTCCCGGGCAAAGTGATGGAGCAGCTGATGCAGCACTGGATTAACAAAGAATTAAAACTAGGTGAGATAATTAGAGTCAGTTAGCCTGGATTTAAGGAAAGTAAACTTTGTTAAACTACCTTTTTTTTTTTTTAATGAGTTTATGAATTTGGCTAATGAAGACAATGGTACTGATGTGGACTCTTAATGACTGTACAGTGAGAAAGATAGAGATTCACAACCTGAACCAAGATATTCTCACTGGTGCCACTAGAAGAATTTACCTCCACCAGCTGCTCTGACCATTCCCCAGCTAGAAATTAGTTCCCCTTCCAGCTTGCCTTCAGAGCAGTTCCTGTATGGACCCCCTGCTTTACAGTAGTGTAAATCAGTGAGGTTCACTCAGAACAGCAACTTGAATTGCATAACCTTGTCCTGATAATTTTCCTTGAGGGAAGTTCAGAAGCTCTCTCAGATACCTCTATACCTGTCAGCAGCCAGCCAGTTGACTTTCTAAGTTATGAATTTATTTCTCTGGAGAAACACTGACTTCATTCAGTCTCCTACCTCACTTGTGATTCACCTACCTCTACAATTAACGAGGCAGTGCTGTATAGGGAACAGCTGCTTTCTCAGTAAGGTGACCCACATGTAAAGCAGGTCTATCCTGTTCCCTCAATAAAGCAAACACTCAGTGGACAAAAAAGTAGTCACATAATTAAAGGCTTTTCTCACTGTACATACACAAGTATTACACACTTTATATATATGTGTGTGTATAACACACAGACATTATGTGAACACAGAGAGAAGCCAAATTAGACTTACACAAGCTATTTTACCTTGTGTAATTTCTGACTTTCAAGTGCCTAATTTTGCATTCTTCATGGTGTTTAAATGTAGGGCTTTTTGTCTGTGTGTATACATTAAAACAATGCAAAAAACTAGTAAGTGCTTACACAGGACAAGTTCTACAGTGTGCATAATTTTTAGACACAGCTTGTTTGAAAGCCTGAATGGAATGCACTGAAATCAAGTAGGAATTAAGTCAGCCCAGTGGCTTTTTTATTTTAAACAGACTTCAAATACTAGAATTAAATAAATGAAATTAAATGAACAATTAAATTAAATTAAATTAAATTAAACAGACTTTGAGCTGGATTTCTGCTTCAAAAGACCAAAGTCTCTAACAATGTTCATTTTACATTCCCTTGGTCATAAGATGGTAGCTGAACATCTGATGTTGAAAAACCACTTAGTGCAAATATATGTATATATTTTCTGCATCCTCCTCTAAGGCTGTTGACAGATTCTTAACAGAAATACTGAGGCCGAAATAGTAATACTTATTTCAGGAGCAAGATGGGTGCATTTTCACCTATAATGGGAGTCACAACTGACTACATGCAGATGTCTACTGTCACTTTCACTGTATAACTCAATATCTAAAGGGAAAGCAACAACCAAACAACACCTAGGACATTCTTTAAGGATTATTGAAGGAAAGGAATCAGGATACCCTGAGGGAACTCAGTGACTCAGAGTGCAGTCCTCAGACAGATAAATTACACCTTGCATGCAGATTTACTGTGCAAGCACACATATGTGCTACAGAAAGTAACCTAACAAATGTAAGGATGGCAAGTCAAACACTAATTGTCTAAAATGTATGAATCACCAAGTTTTCCAATCTTGCAGGACCTAACTGGAATATTTAGTAAAAACGGAACCTATAATCAAGACCCTTATTTGCACATCAAATATTTGCCTTTGATTTTTTTTCCCCTTTACACCTGATTAAGAAGCATTCTTGATGGGGAATTCTTCTTTCCCTGCTTGCTCCTGTATTGTATATGCAAGCTCAGACTCACCTAGCAACCAAATAATTTTGCCCTGAGTCCATGCTGATGTGGGCTGGGAGCTAGCTTCAAGGTACAACAGCAAGACTTGAGTGTCTTCTTCTATCCCTCAACACAGGCACAAACTGGATGTTACATGTGGAGAGGCTGAGGAGGGGCAAAATCTCAATTAAACCATGTTGTGTAGCCACATGATGTTGACATATATAGACCTGTCTGTTTATGTATTACCTGACACTCACTGGCCATTATTGTAGGTCACTTCCAATTCTTCCTCTTCCCTTCCAGAAATTACTGGTTTCCTTGCACAAACCTTGCTAAATTTGATCTGAACAAGTGCAGCCTTTGATATACTCCCACTGTCTGTTCACAGTGGACACCTGCACCCGTGGCTCACAGCTCAGCTCATGGTTCTCCTGAATAAATCCTTTCCAAAATGTCCAGGAGAAGAGCATATTGTCTCTTGTCTACCTACAAACCAAGTATGACAGCTCACATAAGGATTAAGAGGGAAATAAGAGCATTAATTAGTTCAAGTTGTGGAAAAAGCATGTTGATTTTACTCAAGAAAATTGTTATGAAACAAAATATGGTCTTAAGAACAAAAGAGGAAGAAAGAGGTTGGGGGGAAAATCATAACACAATATTTAATATTTTTGTTGTAATTGCTATTAACAGTTGAAAATTTGAGAAATAAGAGGCTTGCACAGCTACAGTTAAATAGTTTAAAGCTACCTGGAACCCAAGCCAGCTTGTGCAAACACATCTCTGCAGTGTGGTCAGTCTGGCAGACTTTGTCTCTTCAGGTATAACCACTGATTTATACCTTACAACATAAAGGTCAAAACCCACTTTCCAGCATGCTAGCAATGTTATCTTGAGCTGTTAACCACTACCCTGGAAATGCCAAGCACTTCTATCATAACGGAGTTTTTTAACTTGAATTTATGCAGATTGAAATCAAAGAGTCTGTGGACTTCTGATATTAAAAAAAGAGAGAAAAAGGGAGAGAAGGAGAAGAAGGAGAGAGGTGGGCCTCCCTATTCATCCAAGCAGCTCTATATTTTGCCCTACTAGAGCCCCAGGACCTGGTGCATCTTAAGTGAAGGGTGAAATTCCAGCTAGTTTTGTTCTGGACAAGTAGGGTCTGGCTGACACATGCAGCTTACCAGGATGTTTGCTCAGCACACACCCAGCTAGCTGAGGAAAGGTAAGAATCATTAGTCATACCATGTACACTGCAACAAATATCCCACTGCAGAGTTGTTCCAGCTTTTTTTCCTTCTGCTGCCCAGTGAGGATGCTGAGCCTGAGGAGTCTGAAAACACAGAAGACAATCTGGAAATCCAAGTTCCTTTACAGCTGCAGACATCTAGTCAGAAATGTTTTGCCAGGATGGAAAAGCTGCCAGCAGTAAGCAGAGAATGAGAAGTTACACCTGGATTGAGAAGAAATGCTACAAGAGAGGAGTCATCTTGGAGAAATTTGGCTTGAAAAATGAACAAATATCAACAAAAAACCCCCAGTCTTAAAAAAAAAAAAATCCAAAGAAAACAGCAGATTGTAAACAATACTACAAAGAAACAAACCTGGTATAGGATGATGCTGGAAAAAGAAATTAGACCTTCAGCCCTACAAGACTTCTGTTTGTGAGTAAGATTTAACAAAGGATTATTCATGAGCAGCTTTTGCTGTGGCCTTTCCCTGCTTCCCCCCACCCACTCAGCTGGTCCATGGATGGTCAGCCAGCAGAACAGGAGATACTGATGGCCTCGGTCAGTAAGGAGGAGGCTGAATCTTGCTGACAAACCAGTGTTTGGTGTCAATCAAACATTTTTTTTCATCCATGCCAGGGGTTCAGCCATCTTCCTCAGGAAGACATCAGCTGAGCAATGAGTTTAAAGCAGCTGGCATTTACAAAGTAAAAAGTCTGTACTGGTGATTGGAGATGTTGCAAATTGTTCCTATTTGTGACTGCATCATGGGAGAACATCAAAGGCTTCCACCAGGTTCGTGGCTGTTTGGAATGAGATAGGCAGTGAGCCCAAACCTACCTGGGCAAAACCCTTCTGTGTTGTGCAGCTTAGCTGTCCTGCTATCTTAAGCAGGACATTTCTTATCTCCAGTTCCTTTCCATAAGGATCAGGTGTTCCTGATCGTTTGGCTTTTGACAAAAGGCTCTCTATGGTTATTGGCTGTAACACCATTCCTGGGCTTTAGGCAGGAGGGAGGTTGTTAGGCTAGTTTCACAGTAGTGTTGACCTACTCGTGATCTCCTTATTCAGTGTTAGACTGTTATCCTGACTAGGCACCTCACTGGCTCCTGTTTAGTTTCCTAAGCCTACCTGGAGCAGACGATTAACCGGTGCCCCATCCAGCTTCTCCTCTGCAACACATTTCCATGATTAAGAACCCACTGGTAAAAGATGAAGATGTATTTGTGTAATTATGCAGGAATTCTCTGTTAACCTCCCTCAAATATTTTTAAAAGCATGTTGCTATGGGAAAATGCTTCTGGAGTCAGTTATTTTAAAGCTTTCTTCTTAGATACTTAAACACATCCTTCCACTATTTTCAGATTTGAGGACAAACCTTTATCCAGTTGGTGAATGTAGACGTAAAGAATGTTGTTCACTCTGCTGGGAACGAAGCATCATACCCACAGCTCCAAGACCTCAAAGCAAACCAGTGCAGTGCTTAACGAGCAATAGCCTCTACTAAAAAATGAAGAAAATTACAGATAGTAAGTTTTGAAATTTAGGACAAAGTTTCTTTTCCTCACCATCTTAAAAGCGAACAAAGTAGGAATGGTACAAAGCTAACAATTACATCTTTTAAAAACACAAAAAGAGGAACCGAGTCCAAGTTGGACAAAGTTCAGGGATTGCTGTTTTCTTTAAGTGAATTTACCTAAAACTACTGTGAGCTTTAAATCAGACTTTTCATTCCATAATGTGCAGGCTCCTGAGTTGTGTCTGATACTAGGCATCTATATTCCCTCCATTTTAAGGGCTGCCTGTTACTGTCATGGAAAACATTAATGTCAGCTTCACCTTTTTGCAAAACAGTCAGCATTTGGTTTGGCTGAAGAAAAAATATTTTGGAATGGACCTCAGTGACCTTCTGCAAATTGATAGCTGGCCTGAAACAGGCCAAGCTGAGTCACCAGTTGCATGGGGTTGAAATCCAACCCATACATCTGTAGCACATCTTGCATTGCCAGTGTAATTGATGTTGTGATGTTCACAGGCTTTAAAAGGACTTTGAGAGCCTCTGATCGGATTTTAATTGGATGCTGTGTGTTACATGTAATCCCTGGAAAGAGATTAATTTAGACATATACTCTATAGAGTCTGGTTATTTGGGGGTCTCCTGTTCTGTATGCATTTTCCTGGGAAATTTCTAGTTCCTCAGAGGGCAGGAAATTCTGGGATCCCCATTGTTCTAGTGGATTTGTTCCATCAGATCGTTGATGTGAACAAATGAATTCACTCTCTTTTATTAATGTGTCTATGCCTTGCAGGGTATCTGACATGGTTTTGATGAAGTCCATAGTACTTGCAACCCCCTTTTTAAATCTAGTCCAATATCCTGGGGAAATTTAAGCTTTCCCGGGACGGGGGTGTAAGGACTCCATCACTGGTTTGACTGTAGGTATTTACTGAACTTCTGAACCTCCTTCAACCTCTCACAACAAGTAGAGTGCAACAAAGTTTTCAGAAGGGGAACCGCTTTGTTGCTGGCAGGATGTTTTGTGTAGAGAGGAACAAACTGTGTAACATTTTACATTTCATGTGCCAATGTGTAGCCTCTCCTTGAAACACTTAATTCAGTTCTGTTTTTCAGATTTTATTGACAATTTCAAAAGTATCCCCTGGGTAAATACTTTCTGCAACAGTTTCCTTGTGTGCCGAGTTCCCAGTTTACAGTCCTCCCTGACAGGCTGACTGCAACAGCTTTATTGTAATATTGTTCTCAATAATTTGGTAAGTCCTAGTGCTTGCAGGAATAATCCAGATCCTGAAAACACCTTGTATAACCCAGTGAATGATCTGGGAGCATTCATGCTGTTACCCTCGTATAACAGACACAGAACCACTTGTACCTTCTTATAAAGTGCTATAATTTTGCCCACCACAGTTTAGTCCTTTCTTTTTTTTTGGAAACTTCCCTTGTGGTTTTAAGAGCCATGGTTTCCATTATCTCATTTTAAACAAATGAAGTTGAGTATTTGTTGAGACTCTCTGAAGCACCAGAGTCACAGTCTGCTTGCACACAAAGCAGCTGAACAGAGTTTCAAGTCTACATCTCCACTTAAGGATGTATTTTCATCTTGTTCAGCATATAATGGCAGCGCCAGTATGATTTTTTTTTTTTTTTCAACATGAATTGCATTGTATTTCAATCAGGACATTATCATTTTCCTTTTCCTTTCTGAAATTCAGAAAACTTAATTTATCAGCAACTTTCTTGTTCACTTTTAAGAACCTTATCTATTTTGTAGGGATGTACAAAAGCCCGACACCTCCAGAATTTGCCTCGAGCAATTTTTTTTCCCTGAAAAAAGAAAAAGAAACAGAAACAATGTAAAAGCTTTTTCTGGGCACTTATTTACAAGTAGTTTGCACCTGAAATTTGCAGTTAGAGAAACAAAATCTGTTGTCACTGGCTTTCTGTGGAATCACTGCTGGAAAAAAACCAAACAAAACCCAAACAAACCAAACAAAAAAACCCAGGGCAAACAGAGAAAAGTTGTGTTTTCCAGAGCTATAGATGAAGCAAAGCATAAATTATGGCTGACAAAGTACTATCAAAGTACCACGAAGAACCTCAAAATCCCAAATAGGCAGTTGGCATTTGACTGTAATTGCTGTTGGTGGGGGAAATTTTGATCACTATCCAATCTCCCTTGCCTTTCCAGCATCCAGTTTAAACACAATACAGATGTCTGAAGGTAGAAGCCTAGCATACTTGTACAGCTGAAGGTAAGAGCTGGATACCTCCAGAGAGCTACACTGAGTGCACAAAGCTACCTTACATCAGTTGTTACATGTCTATCCACCCTAATCCTTTCAGTCAGCCATGTTAGCATGGTTCATGTTAAAACCTGTGCTTTCCTCTGTATTCTTTAAACAGTAAGACTAGCATAGGATTTCAGGATCTTAAGGAAAATACATTTTCTAAAAGATGTTAAATATCCAGCTAGTATGAATTATTTTGTTGGCTTTGACACACACACACACACACACACACACACACACTGTATTTTTTTTCAAGGTCTAGGATGTGGTGAGGCAGAAAAATCACATTCCTTAGCTGTGGATTGTACTGGAAGGATGGCTTCTGTACTTCCTTAAGAAGTGAACCCCCCAAAGACCTAGAAGGCAGAGTGAGGTGATACCTTTCATCCTTTGTGTCTTGGCACGGTGAATCTTGGGTACCAATCTGCACAGCCAAGCCCCAGGGAAGCAGGGCTCCCACCATACCTTCCTCCCCCACTCTCCTTGGTGAGATGAGGGCTCCCACCAAGCAGCAGGAGAGCTGAGAAGATGCAGAGTCCTTTCACTTTGCCTTGGGTCTGTGGGGAGAAAAGTGGCCATGTGTCTTTCCTCAGGAACTTGATCCAGGAGGAGAGGATGCAGGAAGGAGAGAATAGCCTTTTTTGACAGTTAATATGGCAACCTCTTCCAGCTTTTACTTTTTTTTTTTCATCTTCAATTCTTCACTTTTCAAGCAGGGGTGAGAAGTATCACAACACATCCTAGGGATCTTCAGCTTGGAGTGTGCTACTAAGACTTGGCTGATACCCTGGAGAGAGATGATCTGCCTGAAATTCCTCCGAGGCTGTTAGGAGACTGTACTCCTTCAGGCCTGAAGAGGACAAGTTTTATGAGTCTCTGGAGAGAGTGTGAAAAATAACATTTAACTATTTAACTGTATTGTCCTCCCTGAGTGTAGTGAAAGAGGACATGTCTATCCTCCTGCTCACAGGAACCTTCTGGCAGTGAATTTTCAGTCCCTATGTATATTATGAAAAGACAATAAGGACTGAAAGACCTTGACTTTCTACCAGAATCCACATACAAAACCCACCTTGTTCTTAGTTCCAGAGAGCAAATAGATGATAATTAATAGGATCAGTCCGTAAAATCCTGCTTGGGACTCGATCTGAAAGTGATTCAATAATGACATATATTCTACTGGCTGTACATGCAATGCAGATATTCAACACATTGGTTGTTTCCAGGTGCTTGTGATAATGTTTTTGGTTTTTTTTTCCTGAGAGGGGAAAAAACTATCTATTTACTAAATTCTGTCATCATTATAATGCTTAGTCCCCAAGCAATTATTTTCCATTTTCCATTGATATCCAATGCCCTCCAGCTGCACTGCAGATTAGCAGACACAGGTGCTAAATTTAGTAGAACAAGAGTGCAAAAGTACTAATTAAACTAGTCATGACAACCACTGCCTTCAGCAGTGATGCCTTCCAGGCATCCTTGGGAAAAAAAGTGCATGAATTTACAGGCTTTCCAAGGAGCTGTGCTGGGCACAGAGGCCTGCTGAGCGCAAATCCCAATTTAGCTACACAGGGTGGCCAACCTGTAGAAGACCAGCACATTCATAGCCTGGAAAAAGAGGTGCACTCAGCTGTCCGGAGAGAAGGGTAGAGTGGCACCTGGGGTTTGTGCTACCTGGATAGAAGTTCAGTGTGACCTGGATCCGGTCCACCTCTCTTTTTGGCGCTCACATCTGAAAGCATTGTTCTACTGTGCAACAGAAATAGCAGCAGGATGGTGTAACCCAGCAAACTAAAAGATAATTTCTCTAATTACCACTGCTAAAGATGCAATCTGGGGTCACTGCACTCAAGTGAGGACTTTCTTGGGTTTTATTCACCCCTCATGAAAGATGGTAAAAATGAAATTTCTCTGAGTAATTTCTACCCTCATTTATGCAAGAGCAATGACATTCCTTTTAATGATGCCTTCCTTTTAGTGACACTATGGAAACCTTGGGATTTTTAAAGGGTTTGTACAGCATAATTCACTGGAAATTTGAGAACAATTCTCCTGGTATGCCAGGGAAAAGAACTCAGCTTGTTCTCCCTGAGTGCAAAAGTAAAGGTCTTGAAACAAACTCAATCCAACAAAAAAAATCCTGAGTTTAGAGCTGTACTCACTTGAAGTGAAATTCATGACTAGTAGTGATCTACCACAAAATGTACCAGTTAAGTCCTAGTTGAGTTCAAGATGCATATATTTTGTGCCAATATTCTCTGCAGGAGTCAATTACACTCCAAGTCCTATTTGCTGAAACTAAAAGAAAGCCAGCAATACTTCCCACAGATCCCAAGCTTACACTTTCATAGCTCACTCAAGCTGCTGGCATTTTGTGGAATTAAGGAATGATTACAAATGCATTTTGGAGTTTTAGGCTGAATGCGTTATCAATACTTAAATGTACCATGTGGCTGTATGTAGCTGTGTGTTGTAATAGTGTGGATGCATCAAACTTCTCCAGCAGGTACAACATGCAGAGAAAACCATCACACCCCTTTTAAGACAGACAGAGCTGTCAGCAAGAGCAGAAATGGACTGATGAGTAGCTGGTGTCATGAGTTGTCTGCAAATGGTGACAATACCATTGAAATAGATGAGATGAAAACAATATGAGTAGACACAGCAGGAGTGTCCCCACAGGCCAAGGGGTATTTCATGCAATTGTATGAGTGAGTTTGTATTGTTTCCTTGAAACTTAAGAACTTCTCTTAATAAGTGCAGCTTATCAGTTCAGCACAAGTAAACTGATAAACTAAGCTCAATAGATTAGACTTTGAATATTGCTGTCATCTTCAATTTGCATACTGGGGAGATGGAGAAAAGCTCTTGAAACTAGAGGGTAAGAAAGACCCACACACCATTTTGAATTTGTGAATATTAATGTAACACAGTAGATCCAGTGGTGGTCTGGCCCTAAGTCCCCGTTTTACAAGACAATTATTTTTATGAAATAATTTTTTCTGAATAGAACATTACATTATTTTCTCTAAGGTAGAGCAGGAAAACGGTATATGTCTCTGTGTCCCTGAATTCTGTTGTTTGCTCCTTCAGGTAAGCAGTTCATACAATAAATAAGTATTTAAATCCTCAGTAGCTGAATGCTAGTCCTTTGTAAACAAATTCTGGCTGTTTTGTCCTTTGATGCAGAGCCCATTGTGGCACACCCCTGGACTTCTGTCTCAGCTCACTTTTTACCATCTCCACATACGACTATGCTTCAGTTTCACCAGAGCTGTATTCTGAGCTAATTAGTGCATAGCAGTGAGCTGGGGAATAGTTGGGTGACATCCATTGTCTGACACAGATAGCAGCTAAAGGTGTGAAATTTCAGCAAGGTTAAGTGCATGGATAAATTACCACAAGGCAAAACACATGCTAATAAAGCTTTCTGTGTTAGACCACACACACAACTACAAAATAAACCTCACAGCACCACTCTGCTTACTCTTACATGTTACATGGACTGCAAGTTTCATTCCAAGATCATAAATCTGCATTCAAAGGCTAGTCTTTGCAGCTTGCATGTCATGTATTCCCCAGTGTCATTTCACAGAGGGAGTGATGGGGGAGGCACAGAGAGATATGATTTACAAAGGTCCCATACCATGATGGTTTCAAGTCTGGCACAATGATCCAGAGATTCTGATTGTCAGCACTGGGGGTGTAATGCGCACCAGACCAGTCTCTCCTCACCCATCCGCCTTCCCTAAATTCTTTTCCCCTCTGAAAGTCAAGAACTGCCAGACCCAAAAATTGTGTTTGAGCAAAGCCTTCTTCCAGGCCCCTTTAGACTCACACACCACTCATGAAGACTCTGTAATTGATGCAGTGACTGTGGAACTACAGTAAAATATACTGAGAATACAGACTGTGCTGTACTGTCCATTTTTGTAAGCATAATAATGAGTCCCCAAGAGACAGCCAATAACGCCCAATTATTCCATCCAAATGCCCCAGCTCTCAGAGGCTGGCAGGTTTGATCACTAATTGTGTGCTGCTAGAAACAGCAAAAAATGAAGTAGGATCCCGAAGTGTTACTCAGAAAAAGTCAACTTTGATTAGGCTTTTGATGTTATTTATTCTGCAAATCGCCCAGTTCCCTGCTGGAGGTCTGACAAGCAATTCCTTCCTCCTGCACTGCTGCTCGTAGAGAGAAAGTGCATGGTCATGGCTGGGCAAAAAAACATTGGACAGCAATTACTTTTCCGAATATAATCACTCCTTCTTAAATTTGCTATAGTAATCATTTAGGAACATGATTTGCTTCCTCCCCTGACAGACATTGTGCTGCCTGTGCAGTATTTTCCATGGGGCCAAGTCCCAGTCCACTGAGGTCAAGTAGCTCATTTGAAGTGATCTATGGGGTCATGAACTGACATCCCTGAGGAGGTAAGATAGGGATTTAGGGTGGGAATGGAAGTCTGTATCAGTTCTCCCATAAGGCAGCAGGGGGCCCAACCCATTAAGCCACTGAGTAGCCTTGAACTTGAGATTTAAGCTACACCAGTGGTTTTAATAGTCTTATTCAAAGAGCATCAGAGCAGGGCAGGTATTTACTCTGCCAAAGAAAGTATCTTAGAACACAGCACACTTACACCAGGACAAGCGTGCCTGTTCTTTTGTTAATTGCGACAGCATGATATTTCACCTCAGCCAGGTACATCCTCTGAGGTTGCCTTTCCCTATCCTCCCCTGTCACACACAGTGAGGACCTGCCATTTGCATGGACAGTGGCAGATGTTTCCCTGTTTTTCTCATGTCTCAGTGGAGAACTTCCTCTCAGCCTGCAAGTAGCTTCATAATAACTGTTATTTACAGACATCTGGTAGATTATTCTACCAGAATGACCTTTTTCTTCTAAAAAATAATTTTTGAAACGTTCCAGCTATCTTAGCTAAACTGCCACAAATTAGAGCAATAATATTGAGACATAATTCTGTAATGGCTTGTGATAAGTCCATGACAGACAAACACACAGAACTTCCTCATCTGCTTGTGCTGGAAAGTCACAAAAATCCAGAAATCGCCATGCTGGACAGAAAGTACCTCGCTGATATTTAAGGGATCATCAACATCCTTGAATTCAAAGAGATAGAATTTCTAACTTCCCTTGACAGCATGCAACCTAAGTGTAGTTAAAAATACAGCCAGTGGGTTTTCAAGCGCAGAGTAATGCAGTGCTAGCAATTTAGGGTTTGTGCTCTTACACACAGAAGTTGCACACTCGGCAATTTTAGGTTTCAGTCCTAGAGGTAGAACTGTGAGATTTATAGGAGATGACAAAAGTGATTTTGACCCACTGTCCTTTTCTGCTATCAGTACCTTTGCCCTTCATGCTCTTGATTAACATTTGCAACACGGAGTCTGGGAATAGCATAGATGCTGCACTGGCACCATCCTCACCAGAGCTCAGAGCAGCTCATTTCAAATAGGAAAACTATGTCAGAAAGCTGGTGAGTCCTCTCCAAGGCTCTTCACTACGATTAGTAAGTAGTCATTCCCCAAATTCCTCAGCAGGACTCCTGTAGCCAGGAAGCATTGTTGGCTATTGCATGCACCAGTGGGGCTGCAGAATGTGCTGTTTCCTCTTGCCCATTGGGTGAAGTGGCTGCACCCTCACCCTGACTTCAAAGCATACCCTGTATGCTCCTCTTGCATATATAATTTAGTACTGGTTATATCTTGGCAATACAATATTTAAGTTTTGTATGCCCTCTGGCATGTAAGCTTGTCTTCTATAGTAGCCCCACAGATTGAGGAATTACTGACACCTATTTTTTTCCACGTGGATTCTCTGCTGTAAAGGATCAGTTCATTAGATTGTGCCTTAGAATGTTAACACAATCTTCCCTGCTGGACTATTATCTATTTCCTGAAAACTTACAGAAATATAGTGTCATTGATATCTCAAGAACATTTATCAAGTTAGAATCAAATTTGTCAACAAATTCAGGAATAATTGTGTAGGAAGACAGACAGAAAACATGACTGTTCAAGCTTTGCTTATCTTAAGAAACCAGGCCACCAAACCCACAAATGAACACAACAAAGACAGCAGAGGCAATATCCCTCTCCCCCAGGTCTGTAAGCAACTACATCCTTCCTTTTTGTAAGGAAAAGCAGTGTTTGTTCCAAGGGAGAGGAAGAAAACACAATGTGAAAAGCAGCCTGCATAGGAAGTATTCTTAGCAGGCCAAAAAAAAAAAAAAATTCATAGCAATTCCAAGTCCTTTTCTCATCCCTCAAAAAGCCCTTCTCCTCCCAGGAATAATTCACAATACTGAAAGAAAGCCCTCAGCCACGTGTGCTCATACAGTGGTGGATGTCATTTGACAATGTCAAGAGGCAGCCTTGCCCTCAGAGCCTTGTGGTCCAAATGGACTTGCTGATTTGAGGGCTTTGAAGACAAAAGTGCTTTGACCATTTCAAGGACAAGTATAGTCCACTCAGGAGAATGAATTTCAACATGGGCCACTTTTAGCCATTCAGCGCCTGTGAGTTTCTACTAAGGGGTAGAAGGAGTAGCTACCAGGCAGAGTAAAATCCTTTTGGAAACAAAAAGCTTACACAGGAGTCTGTGGTCAGGCTGGGATGCTACACAAAATGCAACAACAGACACTGCAAGAAGTGACAATTATTTTGTAAGTTAAGCTCTCCCTTGTTAGCAGTAAAAATAATTCTTTATGGCAAACTCTCATGTACCACAGAAGGATAGGAAACTCAAAGTAAAAGCAACTAGTGGAGGAATGCAGTAATTTATTTTTTTTTAATTTCTGATTTGCATCATAATTACTTAGCTTGCTATAGTAACTTCTGCTGCTATAACGTTCTTGTTTACATTCCTAGACCAGACATGGCACTAATTTCTATGTTCCAGCCTTTGGTACCATCTCAGCATTTGTGTCTGCCTTGCTCTGCCCTGCTGCTTCCTACAACAGTCAGATCCTGTCTCTCCCAAAACACAGTCGAACTCTGGAGGGAGCATTTCTGAAGTGCAGGAGTCCAGCTGTGGTCAGTAACTCCTGCACAGACAGTCAGAATAAAGCATGTGGTTTCTGTAACAGGTATCAGTTTGAGATATTGGAGTTCTGGGGGACAAAACTGAAAGAGAACCTTTTGTAAGGTTTAAAAACTATACCCATGCCTACCACCTCCAACATTTGCTTTGAGCTATGCGAAGGTGAAAATAGTTGAGAACTGGAGGCTGAATTTTGAAAGCAGACAGTACAAATAAATCACTGCAACTGTAAATGTGATCCTTAATGGAGATAGATGGGCCAAGAGGTCATGCAAGGAGTTGATAAAAAACCAGGGAAACCTCTTTTGATCTGTTCCCTTCGCTGGTCAACTTGCTCATGTCCTTGTAAGCACTGGTGCCACCAGCAGCAAAAATGTGTGTCCTGCTGTTGCCAAACATAGAGTTGCTGGCCATGTCCCTTACCCTGGGAAACTGGGACTTTGAGCTAGGAGATCACATGCCAACCATTATTTCATTAAAGCAATTACTCTGCAATGCACATTTCTCGACAGAGAAGAGACCACTCCACAGCTTCACTTCAGCAAACTTAAATGAAGTCCTGGGGCGAGGCAGTAGTTCAAACTTACAGATTCCTGGTCCCTGAAAAGTTCTGAAATATCTTAAAATCACTCTGAAATCAAGTTTCCACTCTTTTTACAGGCTGAGCTTTGCTTTTCGTCTCCCGCTTCTGACATGCTCTATTTGTACTTGGAAGAAGACAGAAAAAAAAGCAACAACAGGAAAAAAATTGTTGTGCAGAGATGAACCTCAGCAATGTAATCTTTCTGTGTCAGTGAAAACTTACTCTCCTCTTTTGTTACTTGGATAATAAACCCTTCAGAAGGCTTACGCTACCTGGCAACCACCAACGAAACAAGAGTTTCTGCTGGCTCTGGTCAATGCTCTGCTTTGTGCCAGTGTGCAGAGCAGTATGAGCCCAGCATCCTAATCTGGTTTAGGTGAGGTTCTCCATCACCCCCTCCTTTCACTTGCCTTATTAAATCCTACACCAGGCATAGCTCTTGCAAACCAAGTCTCGTTGTGCAAAACTCAGGCAGGCTATCAAGCCTGTTGTGCATGTAATTTCTCACCTGCACTGGGTCCTGAATACTGCATGAGCCTTCCTCTGCTTTCAGGTGGATTTTAACCTGTGAGTGCTGCACAGTAAACTGAGAAGCTACTGAGAAGCAGTATTGCTTTCACGTTCCTGTTTCATCCCATGGTTAATAAACATTAAACTTGCTGACACTATAAAACAGCATCCAGGGGTTGCTCGATACACTGTAAGGATTCATATAAGCACAAAGTTATAATCAGAAGTCCTGCTATCCAAATACACATCTATATGCAAAAGCCTGGAAGTACAGTTATCCACTGGATCTTAATGAAACTAAAGGTTTATAATGCTGTGATGTTAAATGTCTTCAAGATTTTGCATCTTATATATTTGGCCACAGCTTGACTCAAACTCTGTGACTTCATTATTTGTTGCAGTATTGCCAAGTTACAGGAATAAAAGTCTGGGGGAAAAATTGCCATGAGAAGAGAAAACAAGATTGACATTTCTGTTTACCTTAGCCTTTTATGTTGGCATGGATTTTATTTCAAATAAAAACCTGTAGGTCTTCCAATTGTCTACTGCTCTTAATTATCTCAAGCATACACCTCAGATCAAGACAACACATCTGTGGGTCAAGTCCTTAAGCTGGGCATGAAACAGTAAAAACTGCCATATGGGTAGGGGAGAAATAAATTCTGGTTTTTTCCTCTACCCAGATTTTTCTTTTTTAATCCTTAACTTACAGATTAATTATGGAAAATGGACATGTTTTTAAAATCTACAGAGTTCAGTGAAGTTTTATGCTCAATCTCCAACTCCAGTCAAGAGGAAACAAGAATAAGCCATGAGATGCAGTTCGTCATCCGAAAAGGTCATATTGTTGTAAGGGGAATGAAGGAGTGAATGAATGGGCTAACCTCTTGCAAAAATATGCTCAGTGTTGCTTATCCTAAAAAAAAAAAAGGCTGTTGAATAACCAAAAGCTTTTCAAAAAGGTAAAAGAGGGGCAGTCAAAGACCTGGAAAGGCTCAAGTTTAGGTGATTAAACTCCTATAGTTTCTTATTCTAAGTAGGAGCTAGAAATGGGAGATGGAAAAGTATAATGATGAATGATTCAAGGTGTAGAAATTCTGTTCTTTCTAACTAGAGACACAGTGGCAAGGAGACACCTGATGGCTCTAAAAGGTGATGACTACAAAACTGAGAGGGCAAGGACTTCACAAAGACCAAGAACTTCTGTGCCCCTGGGTGTCAGTGATCACAGCAGAATTCAGAGAGAGACTAGACCATTTCTGTGACTGCTGGGAATAAAGTCAGAAATAATTACACAAACTTAAGAAGAGAGATTAAATGTTATGCTTCAGACCTTAAGCCACCCTGCAGTTACTAGATAATAGGGTGGGATTGAGATGGGAAGGGTCTCTTGTACACCCTTGCAAATGTCATACTTGGAGAGGAGATACTGGAGCCCCTGTGTGCGGTTTCAGATGAGGGTTTTTGTAATGACAAAGCCTTTGCAGTTCACATGCACACTAATGTGACTCTGAGGGCTTGCTTTGGAGACTGGGCTGTTCATAAAGATACCTGGCCTAGAAATTCTTCATTTCTGTTAATATTTGGGTGACAATATCCCGGAACTAATTCAATACCTTTGCCTTTTCCTCCTTGCCTCTTTTGTGTACACTTACTTGATATATGGGATTTTGCTTTTGAATGTATGCTAGTGCTTTAGGATTCAGTCCTAGTTCACTGCTAGTGCAGCAGTCACAGATGGCTGCTTGTGCTTCAAGCTGCCTTGGTAGCACCCTGAGCAGGTGTTGGCTTTGCCCTGCGCTGCTGACAGAGTTGGAGTTATGTTCCCGGAGGAGCAATAATCCACTGCTGAAGATGTTCTGCAAGAGGTCTAGCTAGCATTATGATGCAGAGAGATTTTTCATTAACCAGTAATTCTTGGAGTACAATGTCAAAGAAATCCATGTTTCCTCCAAAGTACCATTAATACTATTGCTTGAACTAAAAAAAAGTTCCAATATATTTAGCAAGAAACCTCAACATTAATTGCATTATATTCCAAATATTATTATTTCAAGCTTCACAATGAAAAAGGAAACATTAACTGAATACCTACTGAGGATGATAGTTATAATCAGGAAAAATCTGATTAAAGTCAGCATATATTGAAAGACTGTAGGATCTCTTTATTTTTCAGAAAAGCTATACTACAGACAGTGACAAATTGTTGTAATTACAGTGTCTCAAGCACTAGATGCAATGTGTTCAGTTAAAAAAATGTTTAAAATATGGATTTTTCCATCTCTAATTGGGTATGGTGCTTTGCAGAACAAGCATCGATAGCATCCATAAAGATCTTCCAGGTATGACTTTGTGTCCTTGGCTGCAGCTGAGCCAGGACACCAGGCAGAAATGTGTCTGCACTGGGGTAAGGGAGGGCAGAAATTGACTGAAATGAGAATTTCAGCTCTTGCTTTGCCACTGCTCTATTAGTGGTTTTTTTTGTGATTGAAGCAAGGAATTCCTAAACATTCATGGAAATATGATCCTATTCACTTTAAGCATCTCTCATCTGACTAACTCTGTAATCTAAAATTAGGGAGTCCCGGGGAATATAATCTCTTTTGGTCTTCTGCCGATCTAATCATATTTGATCATAAGAAGTTATACTAAAGAATCAAGCCCATTGAATCGAGTTGTGGGCATAGTCTCACTTTTTATTGACTGCCTTCTCCCTAGCCAGCTGTGAGATCAGTTTAACATGTCAACAGCCTCAGGTGTTGCATCATTTGCCCAAGATGGACAGCAAGAAGGAATGAGACGTGTTCTACTGGAGGCTGCATCATTCTCTCAGGTTTTTCCTGAAGAGGCTGAAAAAAGGCTACCTGTGATCAGACAGGAGCCCAGCACAATACTTTCTTGACATATATGTATGCCAGCTGCATCCATGTGGGAAATGGATGTTGCACATCCTCTCACTGTGTCCCTTGCACAGTCTATTTTATTTGGGGAATCACAGGATTTCTCACATGTCAGGCGGTGCCTCGCATTTTATGTCATCCCAGATTATGGCTGGCAAAATAAAGATGTGGGAGTGTTTGGAGACAAGTGGCTGGAATGAAGAACAAAGCACTCCATGCTCTCCCCCGAAAGATGTACATTCACAGGAGCAATGTTAGGAGATTCAACTTTATTCCTGAATGTTAATCACTAATAGAGTGATTAAAATAGAGCAGCATTACCTTGTAGGAGAGGCTGATAGCCCCTTCTTCTAGACGTAATTATACCATACATAACAATCCTTAGATGATTGACAGAAGCCCTACATTAGTTCCTGAAATTCAGAGAGAATCCAGGAGGCAGAGCATGACTTGGGTTTGCTGATTGCCACGGTTGTTACGGTGAGAGATTTTAAAGCTTCCTACAGTTCCTGGCTCACAGTCTCAAGCCATTTCTGCAAGTACATACAGAGTGACAGGATATTGCAGACAGAACTGCATGTAAGATGCCCTGCACTACTCACAAAAAAAGCACAATGGTTTAGCCATTTCTGCAGGATGGGGGTATGAGAAGTCATTAATTCTAAAAATTTATGTCTAAGATGATCCAGTGTAATCGGGCAGCCCAAGACAGTGACAGAAAGTACCAAAAACTTTTCAGGGAAAACAAGCGTAGGTCAAGGACTAGAGCAAGAAAAGTCTATGCCTCCTTCAGTATACTCCCTCCCAAATGTGGGATAAAGTCAGGCTGTGCGAATCCCATCATTCCCCTACTATGCATCAACATTTGTCCAGCTGTTGGGAAAGGAGCTCCAGATCTCTAGCACTGACTGGCTTGGAGAAGGTCAGCTTGCCACTGCTGTCAGCTCATCTGTGTATTGGACTGAGGGATCCAATACCTGGAAAATCCCACAGAAATCAGATTTACAGAGCTGAAATTTTATTGAAGTTTATGTTGTTTGTATTTCTTAGTTTAAAGTAGATGCTTGTATGTAGCATAGGAATGCTTTACATTCCTCACAGAAGGGCAAGGCCAGTCACCCACTTTAATACTCATGTAATAGGAGACTGAATTATTGTACAGTCTTCAGTAAAATACTCCATACTGCTTTTCCCCTGGTGTTCCTGCTTCATCCAACACACGGAATGAAAAATTGTCACTTAATCAGCAATCATTCAATATTTTGTTTTCTTGTCACTCAGTTTGTGGCCCTTGACTTTCTTTATGGTGCATTGTTCAGTCCCCACTGTGGGGACAAAATTCATCACTTCCTTATGGCCTCATTCTCATCCCACATCCCTACAGCCTCCAAGTGCTTTGAAGTATTAACAAACCTACTTATGCAATCCCACTGAAAATGCTGTATTGCCCTCACTCTACAGAAAGGCAGCTGGTGCACAGAAGGATGTAGCTTTCTGGAAAGGTCAATATCACATATTCAGAGTGTATATTCTGCTATTGCAGTTTAAAAATTTAGGCTTTAATCCTTCACATGAGACTGCAGGTGGGCACACACAGAATGTCAACTGGAAACAACTGAGAGCTGCAGAACTTCTGCAGCGCGTTGCAGGAGCTCCATGGCATGGGCTGGGAAGGGATGCCTTTCTCTAGGACCACATTCAGCTGCCAAAGGCTCCTTTCCTCTTCTACCAATGCCTGCCCAATTTGTCACATATCTTCTAACTTCAGGGCTTAGTAAAAAAGAGGTAGAAAACAAGGGCTCAGAGCCAATGGCATGGGAATGTGTGGAAGGAACATGGAAGCCATCTAGTCTGCTCGCTTCCCATGATGCAGAAAGAGGTAGCTCTGCCTTACTTTATGCTCCAGGACCAGCAATTCCTCCATCTTTCCAGGTAATTCTATGTCAGCATTTTGCTGCTTGCAGAACTGTTTACATTTTCTTCATGAAGCCTAACCTACATTTCCTTGCCATGGCTCAAAATTTTGGTCCTACCCAGTGTGAGCAGAAAGAGCACATATGTCCTCCTTTGGAGAAATCGGCTTCTTCCCACAGCTCCATCTTCTCACCAGAGCCACACTCTGCATTCACGATCCTTCTCGGAACGTGGCGTGTGGTCAAACGAGAACTATGCCTTTGACATGTGGTGGTGGTATGACAGGAGGAACAAAACAAGATTATGCAGGCATCCTTGATGATTGGATTGCCTAGCTAGGTCTTTGCTGCCCACCACGACAATGTCCTTTTATCATCATTCTTCATAAGTGTATTTACGTACGTGCATATTGTTCTTTATAATCTATTTATGTACACGTGCATTTTAGTAAGTGCCATGCAAATTCAGAGACTGCAATAGGGTATCACTGCAGTAGCCAAACAGCATAGATCTGGTGACAGCCCTTCCCAAAAATGTAACCAGAGTATTGTTTGAAGTTCTAAGACTTAGTCTTTGATGCTTCAAGCACATACTTCCTCTAAAGCTCTTAAACAAACATCCAATTAAGTTTATCAGCCACTGACATTCACATGTTTGATGTTGATTAGCAACTCTGCATTAAATTAAAATTTATGTCCAAGCTATTCTACCACGTGGCTGGCCACAAACCAACTGCCCAGGAGCAATTGTGCTTATTTAATCCTATCCCATTTTCTCAGTACAGAGCTGAAGGCAGTCAGAGGCTCTCTCTGGGGAGAGTCATTACTGCTCACATTAGCAAAGTTCCCAGGAAAGGAGTAGAGAAGATCCTTACAACTGACAGGAAAAAAACCCCCAAACTCTACTCACTGGATCTCAGTGCATCTGGTACCATCTGGTGTAGCTCCAGAGATGGTCTGAACGTGTCCAGCCAGCAGGATGCTCTTCTGGTGAGAGTTTAAAAGTTCAGTAGGAAAACCAGTTATTCAAGATGAATTTTATGAATGCCAGATAGTAAGGAACAACTTGCAAAATCAGTCTTTAAATCAGCTGCCCCAAGGCTCCCTGCCACTACTGTATGTTTCTTCAGCTGCAGAGTGAAATAGCAACAAGTTTCCCTCTGTGAGTCTCTGCTCAGTGGAGATCTTGATGTTGATTGCTTCATCCGCTCTGGGATGAGGCTCCCTGTGAGGGCTGGACTTCTGCCTGGAGAGCCACGCTTATATGTATGAGGGTGTGCTTTCAGCTTGCTGAAAGCACCTATGAGGCAAGACTGTACGTATGTTAAGGAAGAGCAGTGATAAAAGTTTAAAATGCTTAATAGTATAGAAAGAAATAACTTATGTTGTTCACTATGCTCAAATGAAGTTGTGTGTGGTTTAAAAAAGAAAACAAATGAAACTCCTAGAGCTTGTGTGTACACTGTATTCGGTCTTAGTACATATTTCTGTTCTGTGATACAGCTTCCAAAGCTTGCATAGTAACTTCCTTGCCCCAGAGTTGTACCAAACACTTAACTTGTCAGCACATACCTCAACAAGACCCTTTCCACTTCTGCATCACCATCCAACAAATGGAAACCACTAATGCAAAATAGCCGATATTCCAGATTCCCTCAGTTAGAAGAGTGGACAATAATAAAATTTTTCTCATTACAGATTAATTTTGTTAATAACAAAGCGCCAGAATGTACAAACCATAAAGAAGGGGAAAAAAGCATATGCCTTTTAACAATGTATATTGCAAATTTTTCAAATTGTCTGAAACAACCCATATAATTGCTGCTGATAAAAAAACTCTTTAGCAGTTCACACCTAGGGGTGTTTACAACAGAAAACTAGACAAGTAGTTTTGACAGTTCAGTGCTGAGAAGCTAAGGAAAGGACCATCCGTCCATCCCTACTCCTAATGTTGTTATTGACTGGCTGTTTTGTACGTGCTCCAGGAAGAGGCAGGGGGAATCTAAAAGGAAAATTTAAGCTCAGTACAAACAATTCACGGTAAAGCACTCCAGAGAGTGGTGTCTTTGAACAGCAAGCAGCAGTCCAACCAGCTGGGTCATTTAGGAGTGGATTGGCCAAAACACCAAAGCATACAAATCCCCATGGTCTCAGCCTTTTACAGGCAAGACAAAATGAACTTACTCAAAAGCTTTATCTCTCTTTAGCTATTATTCCAGGGACAGTGGGAACAGAAAACTGCCCAATTGTAAAGGTGCAGGGACTTTTGTGAATGTGCCCCAGCACTGAAACTAGTCCATCGTTGTTCCAGAAAAAAACCATTTCCTGTTTTTGCAACAGGAAGCCAGAGTCTCAGCATGATATTCCACCAGGAATAATGTCCATTTTCTCCCCCGCTAGCTTGTCCTGTGATCTTGTCATTCAGCTGCAAGGCCATGCGACAGGCACAGGTAATCACCAAAACAACCCAAAAACGATAAGCTTTCTAGTCACTGACTGTAAAACAGAGCTAATGTTATGTGGGTCTGGAGATTTGCTCAGGGTGATTGTAGAGCTCAGCCTTTCAAGCCCAAGGGCCATTTTTATGCTTGCATGTGTGATGCTCTGCCCAGCTCTCCCTTCACTGAGGCAAGGCCAAAGTTGCCTCCATAGCTGTAGCTTGTCAGTGCTGCCAGCACCATGTCTCCACTTTAGAAGTCAAGTCCAACACACTATAGGTACTCTGTGTTTCTAAAAGAAACATTTTTTTTCCAGCTTCCCTTGCTCACAGCTAAACTTGAGAGCAGTTGCTCCGACGTAACAAGGGAATGATCCCGGACGGTAGGACATAGTACTGGCTACAAGAAATAAAGGGTTTCCTTTGGTCCCACTGTACAAAGTTGATAGTGGGGATTCTATTTCCTCAGGTGTTTCTCAAAAACTTTTACCCATTTGTTCTTCTTCAGTGACCCTAGGTTTAAGTATTAGCTCTCAGCAATACAAGATTAGTGAACAGACATGGAAACCAACTGTATTTAAAAACTCCATTTCAAATACTCTTTCTTTGAATTTCTTCCCTTTGATGCTGATATTTCTGCTCTCTCCACTGTTACCTACAGAATCTACTGGTAGCAGAGGGCTAAAAGTCAGCTCAACAGATGCTGGAAATGCCACTGCTCCCACTGAGCTCATCTGAGAGACTGGTGGCTCTGATGAAGTGCACTGAGACTGGGAGCATTGCAGAAGGAAATTATGCTTCATTCTGGAATTAGTATAGCAAGACATACTGTTCACTCAAGCTTTCTCCAAGCTGTGAATAATGTACAGAGACAAAACCCACTAGTCTTTGGCTGTCACCAGCCTCTCTGCAAGAGCATATCAGTCTGAATTTCTGCTTCCCGTGGGCAAAGGCCACTTCACAGTCCTCCTATTAGAGAGTAGAATAAGTATCTTCATGCTTTCTCCGTGGGTTGCCCCCATAACCAGACCCAGCTCTATACAGACTGCATGGTTCCATCTCATCCACTTGCTCTGGCTCCTCTGCCACATAGACTACACAGCACTTGGACAAGTGAGTTTATGTGCCTCAAGGTCTCTGCTTCCAGGGCTGACAAGTCTTGTCGCCCTTGTGTCTTTGTGCTTCCTCTAGACTGCTTTCCCATTGGTTTTGTTCACTTGAAAGTTTTTTGGGTCATGGATCATTTCTTCTGAGGCTGAACAGCTGCTTCAAGTCCCGCTAGTTCTGGCACTTCAAGTTATAATGGCACATCAATATCTGTGATGTTAATGTGGTGCTGACACTGGACAGCTTGGATTCTGGCCAAAATATCATCCTGACCTCCCAAATCTAATTTCAGATCTCCAGTCACAGTGTTCTGACTTTAGATTCTGCTCTAGACCTTTTTTTCTCTTTGAGTGTCTCTTGAACAACTGTCTAGAAAGACTAGATTTGTGATTCAGAAATGAAAAAGCTTGGCAATCACTCTGGCCCCTTTTAAAATAATGTCTTTATCTACTGCTAAATAGTACTTTTAAAACTCACGGAAATACATTCTTCCACACATCCTTAGTGAAATAACTAAATAAAGCACTAAGCATTAAGGTCAAAGAAAATAGTTAGAATTGTCACTTCAGTTTAAAACATCATTGGTCATTTTCATATAGCAACTGCTGTTCATGCAGCACTATTTAATTTAAGCCATGTATTTATAATCACTAAAGGTTTTTCCCAATATGTAATTTTCTCCATCATCAAAATATCATTGCAAGCAACACCTCATGGGAAACATAGTAAAGACAGCAAACCTGCTTGATTAGAATTTCAGGCTGTGAGGTAAGCAATGCTGAGCAAAATTATAGGTCACCTGTGATCCCACAGCATTAACCCTGTGCCTGCAATTAACACACACAGATACTGATTTAAAAAAGATTACCACACAAAAATCCCAGTACGTCATGCACAAGGGATCTGATGCCTCCAAATCAGAACTGGACGCAAAGAATGAGCACATCAGTGTGGATGCACAGAAACTGCACCAAAGACTCCTGAAAACTGAAATACTACCAGCGCATAAAGCAGGAATGAGAGTAAAAGAAAGTCAGTGAGAGGAAGGAAAGGGAGGGGGAAATGTCCTTTGATAGCAGACAGAGGAGGATATTTTTTGGCACAGCCAATATGCCCAAGGAATGAGAACAATGGACAGTCACTGGAGGCCTGTGGGCAGATCATGACATCTATTAAAAGCAAAACACACAGTCCCACTTGGCCTAGTTCCTTTATGTTTACTACTTAATGGAGAGAAAGGGAGTTGAGACAATGAGAGGTGAAGAGATGACATGAAAAATTACAGATTTTGTTGACAGTTGAGAAATGAAAATGCTTTCAAGATGGGAACCCAATTGTTGATGGACACTTGGTGGCTTTGCTGGATTGAATGGTTGTCTAAGTGTCTTCACCTCTGATGTATGGGCTTCTGTGGAGCAAGAAAATATTCAAACCTGAGAGCTCTTGTTCAGCTCTCAAGTGTATTCACTCAAAAGTTTTCGTAAATTAACAACCTGTTGGTACACTCAGGTCATGCACTATGAAACAAGCTTTCTTGAAACCCAGGCAAAACATTCCACTTTTCTGAAAAAGAATGTGCCTAGAAGTCCTGAACACAATAAAGTATGAAGGAGTAAGCTGAGAGGCTGCAAACAGGAAAAACCCTTGTTTGACCATAAGAATATGATTTCATTCTCAGAAGATCTCACTTTATTTCTTTTTAAATTGCTAGTGTTCAGAACTGAAATGCTGGGGTTTCTATTTCAGACTGCTAAGCACACTGGGTTCTGAGAGCAGTTAAAACATGACTAATACATTTATGTTCTTCTTCCTATGCTCGTTTATATTACTATGGTTTATTTTTTTTCCAATTTGCCTGTTTTTCAAGATGGCTCTTTAATTCCTCCTTGGATTTTCTTTTGTTCTCATGTTCCCAGGAGCATATGTGTAAGGAGCCTAGCTTTGCATGCTGAGGTTTAAAGAGATTAAATGATGCTGGAGAGAGCCTGGCTCTGTTGTACTTGTCAATAGTTCACCCCCAGCTGGTGAAAGCAGAGGGAAATTTTTTTCCAGTTTCTTCTTGGACCACAAGACTTGAGCAAACTTCATTACTTAGCTCTGGTAAAGTAATTTTTTTAACTGGGTCTGTGAATGTCTAAACCTAAATAAACAGGAAACAATTATAGTCTTAGACAATTTAGGGACTATCAGCTGCTGTGAACTCAGACAGGGGAAGCAGAAATTTTCGGTGTTTGAGAAAGGAGGAAAGTTTTGTTTGTTTTCCCTTGTGCTAGACTGCCAAATGAAGACTATCCATCTGCTGGAGTGGGTGAGGTTTCTCTCGACATCTGCATTTTTGCCAGTGACTCTCACATAAGTTGAATATTCCTGCTTAGGTGCATCCTGAAATCCACATGTAAGACTACAGCAGGACTGGAAAATAAGCCCCTAAATGCAGGAAAGTAGCTGATCGTATACTGGAGTCAGGTTAGAGCCGTTGTCAGGTAATGGGATTCCACAAACAATGAATCACTCCAGCTTGACTTAAAAACATCTAGTGCAAACTATTTAATTGTGACACTCCAAGACTGATGATGTTTTGCATGATCCCATCTCCTGCTGAGCCTCTCCCTGCACCCCCTTGTACTGTGTGTACATTCAACAGCATTTGCGAAAATAAGACTTCTGGGAATAGAAATTGGAAGACATCCAGATATTTCAAGCTTGAAGGCTCTTTGCATCATGTCCTCTGCAGAACAGGCTTCCTTTATGAGGATGGAATAGGCAGCCCGTTGATGCCTGCATTAACTGGACAGAAGACTACCAAGCAGCAGGCTTCACAATAGCAGCGAGTCCTGACAACTGCAGCAAGTTGCAGGAGGTGCTACACACCTCTTAAAACTTTTTCTCTGCTGAGACCATGGGCACCCATCCCTGTTTCTTCCCTGCTCACTCTTGACCATGTGTGGTCTCAGTGTCAGCACACTGAAGGGTGCAGCACCCAGATGCACCCCCCACCACTGTTTCCTGCTCCTGTACAGTTTGGTGAAATCAGGTGCTCCACAAAGGGAGCACAGTACACTCACTGATGGAAAAACAGTCCTTTTCACGGATAGCCATGTCCAAGGCAGCGCTTTGCTGCCTACACAGCAAGTGGAAAGAGTGGAAAACTCTTGTCATAGCTCTCAGGTGGCTGAAGACCATTAACTATGAACACAATGGCTCTGGGGAGGGGCTCTGAGTAGCTGTGCGTTTGCCTGGAGAATACCAGAATGCACCAAACATATAGAGCTGATGTGAAACATGCTGTAAGATGTGACGCAGACATTTAAGTTACCTGCCTAAAAAATCAGGCCCTGCATCCACAGCTGAGCATTGATGGCAATGGCCAGGTTTTCAGGAGCTGCAAGGACTGTGCAGAACTCCTTAAATGACTCATCTTCCCAAAAAAAGTTAGGGCACATGAAACCAACCTCCAAAGCAGAGTTTGACACACAGCATTTTAGATACTGTAGTTTTGAGAGGCAAAAAATACCTCTTGAGAGTTCAGCTATAGAAACTGTTATAAATGATAGGCACCCGCGTGTACAAATTTGAACAAGTTATTAGTACCAGCATTGGACATGCTATAATGTTTGGGCTTTGCCCCGCACAGGGTCAGAATCATAGCCGATGAGGTTAATCAGAGGCACAATTATTGCTAATTATTTCCCATCCACAAGAAGGGCTGGAAGGAGGATCTGGGGAATGACAGGCCTGTCAGCTTGACATCAGTGACCAAACTTGCAGATGTAAATGTTTATTTCTTAACAAAAAACAAGAGCAAAGTAATGGAGAAATTCTGGTTTTATATTGGCTTAACTTGATTTCCTAAAGCTTAAGCAACTTTTAGAAGCTTTCTGAAATAAGCAACTAAGCATTAAAATATATTCTAAATAAAAGTGTTTCAAGATCTTTTTATTCAGCTCAGCTATTGACTGACTTTGACCCAGGATACTAAATAACTATGTTTTAAATTTTTCAGTTAGTTTGCCGCTCATCAGAAAAGCACTGCTCCTTTTCAATTTGGAGTTTGTCTGGCAAGAATAACAGGTTCTGATTGAAACTAGACTGCACTTAATCATATTGTGCATCTGAACTTGAGTTCCCTTTAGATGTTGAAACTAAATTTAAGAAGTCTTTCAGGCATCATTTCTAGATAATCTTCTAGAGGAGGAGCATGCATTCACACCAAGCTTGAAAGAAAACCGTGCATAACTAAACAGAGAGCATCAGTTAGAGGACACTGAGCAAATTATCAGCATTATAGTTTCCCTAAGCAAGGGGCATATATTGTCACATTACCTGTCTCCTTTTCAACCTCTAGTAGTTACGGACTCCTTCAGATAATTTCAATAAGCTTATTATAACATCAGAGGAAGGGTCCAAACAGGTGGAGATGCCCTAAGTAGACCCACATGAATGTCCTGACCACAAAGAATGGTGACATGCTGACTCCCATCTTGGTAGATGACGGGGAACCATCAAAGGAAGGACAAAGCACAGAGATGCCAAGCTATGAATACAAACCCTTTGGAAGGCAAGGTGTTATCAGCTCCTCAGGCCACAGCATGTATTTCCAGTTTATTTCACCACTTCAGCCAAACATAGCTAGAAGACCAAAAATGTAACACACAGTCATGCATTTGCAGATGAAGGATGACTCTGCCCCCTTTTTTAGGAGGTTCACAGTATTTACACTTACTCAGCGTAAGATCAGTACAGGGGGTTGGTGGGGGAACTTAGAGTACAGCTCACCAAGTAAGTCCCAACAGCATTTCTGGCTCAGACATTTGCTGAGCCCACCTTCTGCCTGTACAGGGAACCTCCAGCAAGGAGTCCCTCAGCTGTGCAGGGGAGGTTGCAGTGCTAGGCTGGGTGCACTGCTCAGATCAGCTGCAGCAACACTGGCACGAGGTCAGGCCAAATTATGGCCCAACTCCTCTTCTGCAGAGGAGTGTTCAACAGGCTTATGGCTCAAGGTGCATGAATATAATGCAAGTACCATGACTGTCAATTTTTTCCGCTAATCTCTCCCCACTTGTTTTACCTACAGGGAGTGAGGAACAGTTTTTAGACCTTCCTGCATTACCCCATCCCCAACATCCCATTGCTCATCTGATTTCCTACAGTAGAACTGGGTAAGTTCCAGAGGGCAGGAGATGACCCAGAGGAACACATGTTCTCATCATTCTTTGTAGCTAAAAAAATTTGCTCAACACTCATGTGTGTTATTCAGGTAGCTGCTTTGGACCGGGAGCACCAGATTCAGGAGGCACCACAACCAGAACATTTGTACACTACTCCTCACTAAAATGAAGCTGAAGAAAGGAGGTAGCCTTGCCAAAAAATTGTCTAGCTAGATGCAAGAAATTGCCGGTTATAGTTTTTAAAAAAAGAAAGCAAGCAGAAAAATTCCCAATAAATATTCTGTTTGGAAAACCTTTTGAATGCAAGTGGAGAAGGCTGCAGCAATAACAATGGGCTGTGGGGAGCGGCAGAAATGCTGTGTGTTTAACTCTGTGTCTCCTGAGCTGTCCCAGGCTCCAAAGGGCAGTGTATCTTCAGCACAGGGACTTGACACCAGGAAACACAATTCCTGATAACAGTCCGTGATGAAGATATCATGACCTTGCTGGAAATATTCCTTAAGCTCCTTGCCAAGGAAAATGGTCGAGCACAAGCTATTAAGCAGCAATAGCTACCTACCCACTTTATTAGTGTGCACTGAATTTGTTTCGTTTAAATGACTCTCGGGGGAACAAAGAGCGGAAACGGGCATTACACTTGTTGCATATTTACCACTGAGCTCATTCAGCTCCATTACAAGCAGGGGAAGATTTCAAAGCCTTTGCTCACAAGCTGGAGTACTTACTGGGAAGACTATTCATAGATACAAGCTAGGTCAGCATTTCCTAACTTTTTTTTTTTTCTTTTAAGTGTAAGAATTTCAGGATCTGAAAAAAATCTCACATAGCAAGATCACATAGTTTTCAGTAACAACCACATAAAAGTTAGGTTAACATTAGTGTTCATTTATTACTTTTGTTCAACTCTAACCCCTCAATTAAATTTGTTTGCTCACAAGACTAATGAGACGTGAGGGTCTGGTCTTGATTTTTACCTCCTCTTCATTTGGATGTTCATCTGCTAATATCTTACAAAGCACAAGTGAAGGACTGCACTGAAAGACATTCTCCCTGCCAACTGGATGAGCTCGGTTCCACAGAATAAAACAAAACTTAGCAGCTGCAATGCTCAGAGTGCCTTTTCCACACAGTACCAATGAATTGCTAAAACAAGCATTTGGAAGGTCTGAACCTTCACATTTTGCATTAACTCCTTATTGCAACTGAAAATCCTGAATCAAGGTGATACAAGTCTGACACCTGTTTACCCCATCTTCTGGACCTTCAGGATAGTCAGGATAGTCAAACTTATCCAGCCTGGGAAATGACCTCAGCTTGGACCTATCAGACACGAACTATATATTCAAACACAGCAATGCTTTAAAAACCCTACAAGGCAAAAAGATTCAGAGCTGCTTTGCAGGAAAATTAACAGTCAAGTTTCTGCAGTATCAGAGCAGAGTCAGTTTATGAGCAAAGCAGATCAACTTAAAAGCCTGATTCTCTAAAAATACTGATACTCTCTATTTTAAAGATGGTTTAATCCTCTCGACACCTTCCTCTTGGACATGACACTGAAGTTGCAGGGTCAGCCTCTTGGCTCCTGTTCAGAGGGCTTTTAGCTGTACTCTAGTAACCCTCAGCAGCAGACTGGCCCTGGGAGACATCAGTGCCTGTGTTGTTTGCATTAGTTTTTGTCCCACCTTCAGACGTGTATCACACCTTCAGACACCTGTGTAGTTTAGGTAATTAAATAGGGACAATATGAAGAAATATTTAAATTTTAAATAAAGAAGGGAAACAGAACACTTGAAAAAGTAGCAGCTAATTTCAATGAGAACAACTGCTAATTCCTGTGTTTCTTTTATGGCCTTAGCCTGTTCTAAATGCTGATAGTCACACCTGTGAAAAAGCAACCCTAGGCACTTAAAAACTAGGGAAAGGGTAAATACATGTAGGGACAAGGAAGAAGAAAATAAAAACTTTTTAAAATAAGGTCTTATCTATCAGTAAACAATAGCAGATTAACTATGCAGAGCACTTCATTCTAATTTTTATGTCATCAGGAAAGCCAAATCCAGGAATAAAACCCCAAGCAAATATGAAAGCATGTGGTCATGTTTCCAGATTTACTGTTATTGGACTTTCCCCTTTCTTACAGAGAGTAAACAGAGCCTCTGAAAGACTGAGCACACGGGGTGACTAATAACTATAACATGAGCATCCCTGGGGCTGCCTAAACTTCTCTCAGAAAGTAAAGTAAGAGCTCCATAGCACTCCTGCCAAACTCTCCCTTTTTTTTTTCCTTGATATTTTCAAGCTAAGAGGCTGGAAGTCTTTCAAATATTGTTTACAGCTTTGGAGAAGTCATATTATTAGCAAATAGGGTAGAGGGAGGGGAAAAAAGAGTGCATTTGGTTTTGTTTGTTGTTTTGAAAGCATCTCCCTTCCCCTAAGCCATAGCTCCTCCCCTTCACTTCAGAAATAGCATTTATGTGTTTTACTCAAAAGGGAAAAAGTAACCATTCTTTGTCTTGTGGCACATATACAGTGCTGCAGAAGGTTTTTGTACCTTTGTGCACAGGCAGCTGCCAGCATGGTTGGCCTTGCCTTCACCTCAGAGCAGTCCTGACAGGCACTGATAAGATGTTTTTCTCCTCCAGCAGCAACTATCAGCATCCATAAGGCAAAAGAACCACCACAGATATTGAAAAAGCCATTTGGAACACAGAGCTAGAGGGGTTCATTCCCCGCCTCACACCCCCCACTCCCAAGCAGGATAAAAAAAGCACCTGACTTGATGGAATAAAGCCAGGGTTGTTGGCCCAATTATTTTCTACTGCTGAACAATGACCGTTTATACTAAAGATAAAAAGCAAACTCTGCAGTGAAACAGATGAGACTGGGGAGGAACAGCACAGGCAGACTTGGAAGGAGTCCATGGAGGAAAGTCCCTCAAAAATGCCTCATGACAAGCCTGCAGTTGGGCTTTGGAGACAACTGCTTGCTGGACAAGTGGTCTAGTCCCCTTCAGAAAGCTGAAGTAGGTGGGTGCAAGCAGAAATAAATACAAAAGCCAAAAAATAAGTACAAAAAATATAACAACCCCAATCATGTTTAATATAAATAAAACTAGCTTTTTATTCAGAAGAGGGATTCCCCAGTTACTGTTAAAAGCCAATGTTTTGGGTAACCAGGAAAGAGAGATTAAAGCAAAATTATTATCTGGAAATACTAAGTAGGTAAAGCAAGCCAAAGTGCTCTTCATTCTCTCTGAGTCAGTTTAAAGGGGCAAGGTACACCACAGCATGTGTTAAATGCTGAATCAGCACTTTCACTGTGAGTTAAAGGTGAGCAGGACACTTTTAAAGGTAGAGGGAAGCCACACATGGTAGGATATTGCTGAAAAATGCACAATGATGAAAGCAATACTTTGTCAGTGAGGAGCTAGAATACATCCTAAGCTCTTACCACCACTACCTTATAAAGGTTCAGGGTTGTTTAACACAGAAACATCCTTCTTCTTACTAGTAGCTCTGGACATATGCTAAATATTTGCATAAAGATTTTTTTTGCTAAATAATTTGCTAAATATTTGCTAGCAGCCCTAGTAGTGTGAGCCAGGTATCTGTGAGCAGCCAGCTTCGTCCTCTGGAGCACAGCAGCCTGTTCCACCAGGGCTGGTGGTTAGCCACCTTCTCCACAGCAAGGACGAGCAGTAACTAGAGACAGACATTTTGAAGAGTAAATCCAGCATGCCAGAGAGGGACAAGAAAGCAGCTTTACTCCCTATACTTTTTAACTACTTTTGTTTTGAATAGAAAACACTGAAGTCCAATTTTCCACTGCAAAGTGGAATAGAGTGGGTCTGTGATGCTCTGAAAGCTGTCAAAAAGTCAGTAAGAAATTTCAGACAAAGTAGGAAAGACACATTTTTACAACCAAATAAAAGCCTCTGAATGGTCCGAGGAAGCTGGTATTTCCAGCACCAAAGGTTTTATTCCAGGTCAAACATCATTTACCTTCCCTGTTCATGCTATAATTTAATGGAGAAGAAGCCAATTTTCTCAGACAACCCCTCCCCAAACCCTGTACACTATTTCCCCTTTGCAGAATATGACTTGGCAGTACCAAAACTGCCTGCCCAGCAGTGCTGTGAAGGTCAGGGTGGTGCCACCACAGGTCTACAGAAAATGGCTATTTTCCCCAGCCCCTTTGATGCCATAGTTTACACTTTGTCCTACAGAAAGGCTTTCCAACCCCCCACCCTTCTGCCATAGTGCTGAAACCCCCTGCACCCCTGTGGTGCTGCTACACTGTACAGGATCTACCCCCACCATCTTCATCCCCCTCAGCTGCTGGGCACATGCCAGAGAGGCAAAAAACAGGAGCAGCTGCTGTCAAACCCACTGGCCAGAGATGAACTGAGACTCCTCCGGGCCCGTGAAAAGCAATGGGAAAGGTGACATACACAGAGTCATAAGCAGGTTACACTTGTGTTGTAGGATCATTGTGGTAGACTTTGTGAATTTCTCCTACTGAGATTAGCCAATGGCACACAAGCACAATTTAGCACTGTCCCCTTCACCCTTTTTCAACTTTTCTTGGCCATTCTGGTTTTTAAGAAGGCTAGGCCTGTGTCCCAGCCTAAGAGCAGGGGCCATGTTGGGACTGCGGAGAGAACAGCCCTCTCTGAGTCAGGTCCCCCTCATGCATCTAATCTTAAAGCTAGGAACAGAGTGTTAATTCTCTCCTCCACAGCCCCCTGCTGCTTCTGCTACTTTATTATCCTTTCAAAGCTATACAGAGGGAAAAACAGTCTGTCCAGAATCATTTGGGAGTGAAGGATTTTAAAAAAAGAAAGAAAATAGTGACACTGTTGCAGACATGTATACAGAGAAACCTTTGTGTGGCAGAGCAAGGGAGCCAGCAGAGATATCTCCATCAGTTTACAGCAACAGAGCGAGCTAGGGTGAACTTAGCAAGGAACTCATTAGGATGCAGTTTAATCACACTGCCCAAAGGCAGGCCTGCCAAATAATCTTCCTGTTGTGCTTTCAAACATCCTTGGGCATTATTTGATAACTTTACTTTATCAGAGTAAAGGGTAGCTATTTTTCCATCATTTTACAGAATTTAGGTAGCTATTTTACAGAATCAGGGTAGCTGTTTCTCCATCACTGCTATACTATGGGATATCCCCAGTAGTTTGGGATTAGGCGGGTAAGGATTAAAATCCCTTCCCTACCAATTTGCCTAGCACAGCAGCTGCAGATAGAGGGCAGCTGGTTTTCTGCACGTGTTGCTGGTTTGTACCTTTGATAGTCTCACCACTGGCTGGTTCCTCTTCTTCCTCTCCACATGTTTTCCAGTCCCTCCTATCCTGAGCAAACTTTGAGATAAGCCCTCAGGACTGAAGAGCAAAACATAGACAGAGGAGCCAGCCAGCAACCCTCCCACACACACTGCAAGCCCAGGGGTCATCAGATGGGTGAGGCAAACGAAGTCCCATTTAGGTCAAGCCCTGCCTGGCTAAAACAGGAAGCGGAGTGAGTCCTTGACCACATCTTGTGGGATGGTCAGATGTTTTTTACCAGGCTGTTGTAGCTCAACCAACTCCTGTCCCTCCTACAAATGAGGTTATAAATACCTATTTTGTCAGCTGTGCTATAGATTCAAGTTCCTTAGTTAGTGGAAAGAAAAACCCAACACTGTGTGAACAAGTCACTGAACTGTAATTAGACCTTTAGTGTTATCTGTCTTTCACAGACAGGTGCTCAGCAAGGAAGAGCTTGGTTTCCTCCAGAACAAGCGAGGCAGGTTACAGAGCCGTATTGCCAAAGCTAAGACTGCCTGGCCTCGTTTTGCTGAAAAAAAGACAGCATTAACATTTGACACGTGTGTACCAGTGCCCTACACCAGATGTCAATACTTATTTTTTATAGACTTGTACAACAGCAGATATCAGAGGCCAAATATAGAAAGGTTTCCTAAGGCTAGCTCTACACTTACCTGAGATTTATTACACTAATGACCCTGCTCTTGTATTAGTCAGTGTAATCTGTAAAGCATTCAAAATAAAGTCTTCAAGTGCCCTGGAAACCAAGATATATGATTAAGGCCAGATAAGGGCAGAAGCTTTTCAGTGATCTCCTGCCACTGCTGCATTCACAGCTCAGCCAGCCCATTAGGTTACTCTAATTAAAACATTTCTGCTGTCTTTCTTAGCAAAGTTTATTCATTTGAAATTGTGCATAAAGGCTTTAAGGATGCACTTTAAAAGATCTGCAAAAGGTAGTGGGAAGGGGAGATTGTTATTCTTGCAGACCAGTGCTAGTCAGACTCTTCGTTAGAAATGGGTGCAATCAGCTAGAAAATGAAACAGACCGTGATGTAAGATGTCAAGGTACACTCTGAGTAAAGACATTTTTCACTGAGACACCTCAGGACTTGCTGGAAGTTTCTTGCCATTGCCAGGGAAGCAATAGCAAAGTGCCAGCCAGGGGAACAGCAAGCCCTCGGTACAACTCCCCGTGCTGTGGAAATTGCCACCAGCAGAATTCGGGTGTTTCATCCATTATTCAGCAGCTGCCAGCTCTCATTCACATATATCACCTTGGGCATAAATAAGTAAGACACCATATCTACAAACTAGGGACAGAGGAGAGCATTAAAACTAATGAGCAAGCAGGCTTCTTGCATTTGCTTGTACTACAGTCTGACAATGACCATTTCAACAGCAACGCTTATGCTGAGATCCAGATCTTGGACCATTTTTATTCAATTACACTCCAGAGAAGATTTTTCATCTTCTTTTGCAGTGACAATTATCTTTTTTTTACCTGGAAAAATGTTCCATTCCATCCTATTCCAATAAATAATTTTAGAATTCTTAAATAGGCCCATAATAATTTCCATTAAAAGTATCTGCATGAACTATGGCATGTTCCAGCCTCTCACTACTGCTTGCAAGGATCCTTATAGCTTAACACAGCTGTAGCATTACTTCTTTTCTCAGGACCAACCTAGCAAAAAGGAATCAAATCTTTTCAGTGTTGCTACATGTTCAAGGGAGATTTCTGCACCCTTAGGATTTCTACATAGCCTTGACTTCAAGTTAGGCTAAGTCCTGAAGTAGTAGATCTGCTTGAGAGACTGCCTCATTAACCAAGGCAATAATCACAGCCAGATTTGACAATCTTCATTCCTGACCTGCTTCAAGGATCACTGCATTGTGTTGGGCAGATTAGACCACTCTGCATTCTCCCATTGCCAGCTTATCCTGGGAAAGGTTTCTGGGTGCTGCCTTATTCTGGAGAAGGATGTTGCAGAATGCTAACAACACATGCAGTTTGGTACATTGCAAATTTCAAGGTTTCTTCCTCTTCTCAGAGTCAGTAGCTCTCAGGGTGCTGCTACAAAGCTGCTGAACCAGTGTAGCCAAGCCACAGTCAAGATAGCCAGAGGTCTTACGTTAAATACAAAACCGAAACAAACCAAAAACACTCAGAGAGGTTTAACTATATACAACTACATTCAAGTGGTGCCATAACTGATCAAACTAGAAACTAAACCTGAAGGCAAAAAACCAAACAAATATTCTTTTTTTTTCCACCAGGAGTCAAGATTGTCACTTGGCCACACAGTATTATAAAGATAAGAAAAAAACACAAGAAGTGGTCAGGAGGACTCAAACCAGCTGCCCTTCCTTATCAGCAAATCTTGTAAGTAATTGCAAAGGAGTTTGTATAACAAAGGCTTTCGGAAAAGAAATCTAGAACAGAAAGTAAATGATAACTATTATTGGTCGGCCTTTGGACATCTCAAAACTTAATAATGTATTTTGGTTTATTTATGCAGAAAGTAGCATGTTTAAGATTTACTTGAAGAGTTATTTTTCATAGACCCTAATAGAGTATTAGATGTTCAGCCATTCTTGGAGTGCTGATGACACTGTCAAGCATACAAATATTTTACCATCTGCTCTGCCTGTATCTCTTTAAGGTACCCCAGAAAACTAAAGCATCTTTGAGTTTCACACAGGAGCAAGAGGTTTCCAAGCCAGCACAATAAAATGAAGACATTTCAGAACTTACTAGTTCAGCAAAACTGATTCGGGTACTTAATAGTTCATTATAGCATAGGGAAGTCAGGAAGAGCCTTTGCTCAAACTGCAAAGCCAGACTCACTTATCTAATTTTCAGCTTACTGGAAGGCAATAGAGATTTTAAAGAAGCAGAGTATAGCTAGGCTCTACATATAGACAAATTTGCATTGAGAAAGAGTAATTTCAAACTTGGTAGCACGTGCCAATATGTCTGAGGACCACTACTTCCCTGTAATGCTCACAATCCGGATAATACATTCTTCAAAATCAGCAGTACACTTAAAATGTTTTCCTTTTGGAAACAAGGCATGTTTCTGCATGTTCACCTTAGCTGCTTTCCGTCAACATTTTCCTCCTAAACCAAGAAATTCCTTTCAATTTGTTTGATGAAGGGTGTGTTTATTGTCATACATTCAAAACAGCACCTGCATTAAATTCAGCCATATTTTATGGAAGATGACATTATTTCTGAGACTTCTGCTTGTCTGTGAGTATTTTGAACACAGTGGTTTAACAGAGGACTCTGGACTCAGAAATTTGCTGGTCATCATACAAGAGAGGAAGATCTCTTAATCAAATCTAATAAAAGTTTACCTGCAAGTCATTAGAGCCCTGCAGAGGGCACAGCTTATGTCTGCCCAGAGCTCACTTCAGCTTCTCTCTATCCATCAGGCCCTAACATGGCAGGAAGGTCAATCTGCTGGCAAAGTCTAAACTCTTTCCAAACACAAAGTCTAAGGGCAGACACCACAAGCATGGCATCCAGCAGTGTGAGATCCAGCAGCAGGGGCTTTTCTCCCCAGCTGAGGGATCTGCCTGATCAGAAACAACTACAATCAGCTGCCCAGCAAAGACTTAGCTGGTGAGGCAACACCAGGCATCAGATTTTCCATCAGGATCACTTCTAACCAGGTTTCACCTGACTGCTCCTTCAGGCTCTCTTGAGCTCTTGCAGTCAGCGTGTTCATCTCCTCTTTAGAGCTCTTCCATGAGCAAATGGTTTCCTCTCATTCCTGCCTTCCACTTCCTTTCAGAAGAAAAGCCCCATGCTTGAGTATCCTGTCTCTCCTCTCAACAGCTTCCTTCCAAGCTGTGCAAGACTCGTAGACCCCTGCCAAGGCTTTTAATAACCATTCTCTTTTCTACCCTATAGATGTTTCTTCACCTATTCACAGACAGCACAATCTAATCTGAGCCTACTGCACACACAAAAGAGTATCAGCCTGGAATTTGGTCTTCTCCTTCGAAGTTTTGGATTCAAGTCACAGGCAAAAGACAAAATGGTTCTTGACACAGATGGTTGCTTATAAACATAGCTGTAAAGCTCATAGAGATACATGGCACCATAAAAGTAGTCCACCCCAGCTCCTGGCTTTCACTATGCTTTTGTGTAATATTTTCACTCCCTGCTGAAAATGGAAGAAGTGTTGGGTGATCAGAAATTCTGCCCTAATGGAAGAGCTCCAGAAAAAACAGTAGAACCATGTCAGAATTAAGTCATTGCAGAATTTAAGCCAATGACCGTTTCCATGTACCTTTCTGCTTTCCATAACTTGGTGTTTCTAGAGCTAGAGGTCACTGCTTGGATTGTACCAAAAAAACCCTCAAAACAACCAAAACCCAATGAGTCCAACCGCAAGCTTACATTCATCCTGGGGGAAAATTTGTAGGTCTGTTTCTCATTCCAAGAGAATTAGCCATCCTGCTCTCGCAAAGAGTCAGCTCACCTTGCCAGGCCACAACCTGGGTAGGAAATGGCATCAATCTGCTCTAGCCACTCAAACTTCTCTGAAGCAGTTCCGGTGTAGCTTGACAGGATCATTTCCCAGGAATATCCACTAGGTATCTCCTTACGCTGGCACAGGGACAGAGAAACAGCAATATAAAATGTCAGCTAGAGCTTGTCAGGGCTTGTCAGCTCGGGAAGGGTTTCGCTGTTTCTCTTGGGCACAAATGCTCTGCACCTCCAAGAGGCTAATTTTAATGGTGTGAGCATCACTTGGGAGAAAGGGAGACATTTGCCATCATTATTGCCTTAAGAAAACTCTTCAAATAGTTGATGCTTTTACAGCTTGGCTGTGGGGAAAATGTCAGGTTTCTTGACTTAACTTGATAGAAGTCAAAAAGAAAAGCTGTGTTAAGAGGGAACCCACACAGAAAGACTGTGAGACACATGCATGCCTGGTTAACGACACCTTTCCAGGAGCTGAGTGGCTCACTAAAGAAATCGGTGTCACCTCATGACAGTTTAGTCTCTGTTGGGTTCTGGTTGGGTAAGTTTCCATAACATCAAATGGCAGCTGGCACTAATTGGTACCTTGGCTGGTCAGAAAAGTTAGTAAAGACGTGAAAAGGCAGGACAGGCTCCACCCTGGGAGCTCCAGTCCACTGGATTTAACCTGACTCTGCATCTTAGACAATACTTGACAAAAATTGCAGACTGGATTTTAGTACTGCTTGTACTGAGATCATACTAAAACTTAGCTTTTAGAGTATCAGAGAGAAACACCACTGATATATCCACAAGGGATATATTCCTTTTGCCAAGAGTAAGGAATGTAGCTAATTAGAAAATCAAGAAATTAGATCTACTATGAATTTGGTTTTTGAGATTACCAAAACAACAAAGTCTACATAGCCAAAGCAAGACATTTGTTTTGAATATAGCCTTCGGTTTTGCTTTTCTAAGGTGTTATGTGAAGACTAAAGAGATTTTAAAATAAGGATTTAAAATAGACTTTCTATTATGGTCAGTCAAGACGAGGTACAACTACGCTACAGAAAATCAGAAAGGAGGATGTATTTTAGGAAGAATTTATCCTGATATTCAGGAATGCCAAGTAGGAGTCAGGGTTCCATCAAACACTGGCCTCTTGTCTCAAGCATGGTCTCTGCATATTGTCAATATAGATCTCTTTCCCAGCTTTCAGACCACATCCTGTATCACTTATTGCTAATTAATCCCTGAGGGGTTTAGATATTTAATATTGCAACATGAGAAGACGTCTTAGAAGCAAAAAACCTAAATCAAAGGCACCTAGGCTTTAACCAAAGAATTAATCACAAAGGGCCAGACTACCTCTGGAAGCAGAGCTCTGCTCCATGCAGGAGCCAATGGGCAGCACCTCCAGATACATTGGAAATCTCAAGTCCAAGCCTGTAAAGAGCAGAAGCAGCCCAGGAAGCACTCTCATTCCTGACATTAGCCTGAACTCCTGCAAGGACACTGTGGGTGGAGGATCAACCAAACCCACAGTGTTCACTAACTCATGGCAAGAAAACAAGTGGGAAATGGGCACAGGATTTTGCCAGAAGTAGTTTCCGTGTTAGAAGGAGATTTACAACCAGTCACTTGTAACTGAAACTAATCCATGCTCTCCATGACCTTTATGTTTGATGGAGGTATAAATGTGTTGGCAAGTGCTTGTAGAAAAGATTCCACAACAGAATGATTTTACTGGTGTAATTTCCCTTGGTTCTGCTGGTGAAATATGGCAAACTGACAGAGACCACTCCAAGGACCTCTGCCCATTTTAAAATACCATAAAAAAGAAAAACAATTAGTAATTTTGCCTCTCTGCAAGGTGATATTGCCCTGGCAACAACTCTCCATGTCTGTGGAACAACTTTAAACAGCATAAGATGTTAGTGGGTAGTCCAAGTTTACCCCTGTGAAGAAAGGCAGCATGTTTCCTTTGTGACACCTGAACTGCCCCACAAGTTCTGCTCGGGCTTCTTGAGCAGGACTTGAGGGGATGCAAAGATACGGCCCTTGTGCTCTGGGTGAGATTGCAGTCCCCCTGCCTGGAGCACTGACATGACAAAAAGTAGCTTCCACGTTCAGGGCAGCTACAGTTTTTGCTTTCATAGGCCCAGATTTGTAGTCAGGGTACAGATGGCATCGTTATCTACTCCTCTTTGGTTTCCTAAAGAAGTAGACATTTAAACAGCATGAGAATGAGGGCCTGTCATGCCATGGTTTGTCTGAAATTGTCATTATCTCTAAAGCACATGTCACAATGTCAAGATTGAAATAAATGTATCAGCACTTTACCCAGTTGACAGAACATGACACCATCTAAGGAGGTTGACAGAAAAAGTAGGTAAGACTGAAAAGTGTTCCAGAATGGAGTACGGAAAATGTAATAGCAGCACACAAAACTTTGGGAATGCTAGGTTTTCCTTATGTTCCCATTCCCATGGGATGATGAGGAACAGCTTATATGCAAGGTAAAGGGCGTCCCCATGTCTTGCCATTACTATTTGGGGGTTCCTAACTCCATAAGGTGTATCAGGCTCCCTTTGACTACAGTCACCGATAATTATAGAACATGAGCAGGTTTCTCTTAAGCCCTACAGTGGGCTCTATCTCAGATCAGTTTCCATCAGTCAAGCCAGTGTCAGATGACATTCTAGATTTACAGCAGAGATCACCATTTGCCTTGCCAGCTCTAAGAGCCTAATGACAAACTCTGAAGTTGGAAACTATTTTAATGGGAGCACACAAGCACAGGAAGTAGTAAAACTTTTCCAAAATATCCAGTGGGGCAGAGCTCTTTCTCCAGCCCATGGATGCTAGCAAACAATAATGACCACATTTTAGTTAATAATTACCCAGTGCACGAGGCCACTGGATCACGCTGCCCAGGACAAAGACACAGGCTATTTCCACAGTGTCAGGCAGCTGCTCCATCTGCTGGATTAAGCCTACAGCTAAAGCAGTTTAGCTCTGCCCATGGCTTGTGAATGTGGTCCCCTGTGTCAGTCAGTCTGTGAATTGTAGCTATGAATAGTTTTAGCAGCCCTCGGGGAGGTCATGAGTACTATGGAGGTCCTAGTGGTGTGGGTGAGTTACCACAGTAAGGAATAAAAATGGTAAGGCCATGGGCATGTTGGCTCATCTCCAGTTATTCTCTGATCAGACAGGCACTTGAAAGTTAATTTGTGAAGTAATGCAGCTGAAGTCAAACCATAAATGAAGTTTCTTAAAATATATAAACAAATAAGCATTGATGCTGCTGTTTCTGGGTTTCTAGGGTACACAGAATGTCAAGTGACTGATGATGCATACAGAAAGCCTTGCAACAAAGGAGATCAGTATTTGCTGAAACAGAGCACATTATGGAGTTTCGCTTTTGACAGAGCTGAATGCCAGCGTGTTCAATCTTCCACACTGATAGACCCAGTCAGCTCAGAGAAAAAAATTCTGTATCACTCCACACTGTGTATGGTCATTTTTGTCAGGGTGAAATAAGACGATTTTTAAAAATATATTCACTTTGCACAGCTTTAAATGGCTACACAGAGACATAAAATAAAAAGCCTTAGCCTTAATTGCAATAGAAAACAAAACAAAACAACAACCAAAAAAAAAAAAAATAATAAAAATTGAGGGTTGGGTAAAGACAGATACCTTTCTTTAAAGTGACCATCATCCTTGAATACTGGATAGGACATTGCAGATTATTTTCACCGTGAATATTTGGCTTAATTTGTGTCTTTTCTTCCCAGGTCAGATCACATTTATTCTTATAAAACCTAAAACCCCCAAAGTGCTTTGAAAATGAAGGTTGGGACAAGGCAGTAATGAAAGCAATGAAAACTATGTCAGAGTACAGTGCACCTGATACAGAGTCTCAATTCTCCATCTACTGAGGCAAACTCATCTATGAAAAAAGGCTACATAGAAGACAGCTACTAATGCACAAAGATGCACAAAGGTTGTTAGCCATGACACAGTTATGAAAATATTTCTTGTTGAGGAGGATCTTGTTTTGGGAACCAAGGACCAACAGATTGCTATTTTCTTCCCAGCTGTGATGGAGAGACTGTGTGTGATATTGGGTTAGCTGTCATTTACCCATCTGTGGGATGGTTATTGCAAGTACAATCTCTGTATCACAGCAAGGTCACCCTGGAAGTTTCAGCATAGACATAATATATCACTATTCTTAAATGAATTTATTTACAGCACCTGCAAATTAAACTATTGTCTGTATCCACCAGAATTAATTTAATACTCTGAGACATGTCACTGAAAGAAATCTCAAAATGTGAAAGAACAAAGTGTGGCCTTCCTAAAAATTGCTGGGATAGGAACTATCTTTTGGATGCCGGATATCTGTGCAGCTGTGTCATCTGCTGCTTTCCCAGTTTGGTGGGATCTGCTGAGAACAATCATCTACTGTCCTCATTTATGTTCTTTGTTTAGAAGCTGGAACAAAGGACTAATGGCAGGGATAGGTCTTTCCTCTCTGTTTTGATGATTTGAAAACGCAACTGCTCAGTAGCCACAAGGGGCCTGTACTGGCTGCCTGCATTTACATCCTCATTCCTTAACCCTGAATCATGGTGGGAGCACTGAGACTAGACAAAAGACTGCATGAGATGACTCATGCAGCGTATATACCTGCAGGGGTTTATAGCCATGCACCCTTTTCCCTTACTGCTCTTACCCTTGTCCTTCTGCCCCAGTTCTCCCTCATAGTTTTAGTATTTCTTTATCTTGTCTGGTCCAAGCAGACTGCAAATGTTGGTGTTCTACATGTGGGTGTGGGTCTCTGGTCTGTAGCACAACACATGATAAAAGACAACTATAAGAATCTCACAGTGGCATAGCCCTTTCTTGGCAAGGAAAACCCCCCCAAACCTGACTAGTGAAGTGTAGTTTCGAGTACTACACAGACAGGAATACAAGTCAAATGAAAATACTCAGTATTGTGTTAAATGTCCTAGCAGATTTTACTCCTACTGCCTCACAATGACTGGCGGAGATGTCTATCAGAAGACATTTGAGAGACAGCTGCATCAAAACAAAAGGGTGACACATGCACAGAGCCTTTTATGATATATATAGGATGTCATTAAAATTCTTTGTTACATGCAATGATAAACACACTACTTCAGATTATTAACTTTGTGGTACCACCGGTGGTACAGGAGAAAAACCCAGAGCATTTCCCCTAAAAACACAAGATGCTGACAGTGTTCTGTAGCCAGGGATTGTTTTGTATTTCCTGTGGGTTTCATAGTTAAAGTAAGAAGATAAAGGACTATCCTTTGAGGCTTGCAAGCTCCTAATGAGCTTGGTTCTGTGGTGAGAGCTAGTGGAGCCTGATGCCTTTCTTGAACAAACAGTCTCTGTCTGTGCAATGTGTACACAGCTCAGTGAATTTACTGAGGGTGAACTGGGAGTACATCACAGTGCTTTCCACCCTCTATTACTGACTCCTCAGAAAATGACACCCATCCTGCCATACTTTAATTTAGGAAGAAGGTCCAGGCCAGCAGACTGTTAATAAAGCTATGGTGTCTTTTACTTACTGTAGTGAAGTTAATCCTGTTCATTGAAATTGTTTAACTGTAAAAAACCCCAATGAACCACCAAAACAATGAAACAAAAAAAGGTCAGAAGCCCCTAAACCCTTGCACCATAGACAAAATGAGTGTGAGCTGTCCAAATTCTCACTTACTCCTTCCCTGACTCAATAGAAATCAATCTTTACGCCGAACTCATCACCAAGCTCTCTGCCAAGAGGGCTGTCAAAGGTGCCAGGTAGCACTGATCACTGTACAATCTGTGTCTCATGATCTAAAAGAGATGATGGCATTTTGTGCTAGCTGAGGTGATGGCAAACTCAGCTTCAGGTGCACAGACAGTGATGTAAAGCCCAAGCATGAGGTGTAGGAGTCAGGCCCACAGAGTCACATTTTGGGTCCTCCCATACACAGGGCTGGGTGCAGGGTCAGAGCGAGTCTGAGTCTGGTACACAGGCCAGGCTCAGCTGGAGCCTGCCCTAGGGGCTTGCATCTGGTGGGGAAGGTTGGGTTGCTCTTTGCAAACAGATGATTTTGTACCCATTAAACCACACCTTGTTTACACTCGAACGTGGCAGTGAACAGCTGTTCCCATTACCATCAATATTGAAGATGAAGTTTTGAACCCTATCCATCTGGGTGCCTAAGGGAATGCTATCTGAGCTATACTCTCCAAAGATGCTACAAATTGTGTGATCTGTGCTCTTGCTGCCACTGCCTTAAAACATTTGCTTACTTTTTCTGCCCATACACAGCAGGAGCATTGAGGACATTTTTCTCTTCTACATCACTGACTCAAAGCTTTCTTTGAAATACTGTTATCTTTCCAAGGAAACTATACCACACCACAGTATGTGTATGGCACAACCTACTCAACCTCAGTCAGGGGACAGTGGAATAGTATAATGCATACCCTGGCTGCTATTTCTTAAGCTGGGATCTAAAAATCATTAATACTGATCCATGTCCAGAGCAAGTCTGATAGAGATTAGACATACTCACAGAAACACATTTCTGTCAGAAGGAGCTGGTGTACACAATGCAGAATTTATACATTTCATGGGATAACTAGATCCAGAAGCATCTTTCCAGATGGCAAAGATAAGCAATAATTGCTCTACCAGAGCCTGCTGAAAATTAGGCCCTACGTTAATATGGTTTTAGGAAACTGGAAGCAACAGAATTTAACTATACTGTACTAGCAGTTTGCATTGCTTGGTTGTAAGCATTTTTGATCTGGTTTTAGGAAGATATTTGTGGCTTTCTAACAACAGCAAAAGAAATGGTGCTCTGCTGACACACATTGACCTCCTTGCAAAGCAGATCTATGTGTGAAGCTCCAAACAGTCATTGATGTTTCTCCCCAGGCGCTGCTGTGCAACTCTTCACCTGATTCACCATGAAATGCCCCAACCCTCAGGATTGGTTTACACAAAATAGTTCCCATCAGTTTAACTACAATCAGTTATTAAACTGATTCAGTTAATCCTTCAGAAACTCCTCTGGGGACACAGGTGTAATAATTTATATTGGTTACAACTTAGAACATTTACATTTCAGTTGGTAATATGTCATATCAATTTAAAACTTTGTTTTGGTTCACAAACTACAAAGCTAAGACATAATTGCTATCAGCCAAAACACTGTGTTTCCAAGTGATGTTTTCCACAACTGATTGCAGTTAAGTCAGTTCAAGTATTTGTACAGATCAGTCCAAAATCCCCTGCTCCAATTATATGGGTTTTGGTTTCAAATGTTGAGCAACGCACAAGTGAATGATCCGTCTGTCCCTGTGGTAAACAAAAGGGTAAGGCAGGCAGTACTGGACCTTGTTTTTAAACAGTTCAACATGTAGAAAATGTGTTGAGGAATGAGAGAGAAATGACTGCAGTGAAGAATCTGATGCACAGATATTCCTTGCAGTCCATCATCCCACTGCTCCTCAAAGACCCCCTGCTTTCAGTCCAGAGCACTTACCAAATGTTGGGTTTCATGTATATATTTCTCTCCTGTGGTTGTCCCAGACACTAATTATGGCCTTGTCTGTGTGGTGTGGCTACACTTATGATATACAAGGGAACAGGTTCACGTTTCCAGATGCTTGGAGCTGGCATTGCTGAAAACAAGTTGAAACAAAAGAAGCAGTTTGGCTAAATGCAAGTGCTCCTGGTAGGGTGATCATCCACTAGTAAAACTAGTTTTATTTCTAACCACCAACTTCAGATTAATTAGCTATAAAACCTAGTTAAATAAATCAATAGAATTCATCCTAATAAAATTAAATAACATTAAAGAAAAAAGATTTCCTCTAGGATTTCTAGGATGGGAGAGGAGCGCCAGGGAAGACAGTCCCTATGCTCTTACCTGATGGTTCTGCCAGTGCAAAAATAAGTGGTATCAGATGCCTTTGCTTACCTATCTAGGCTTGTTTGATCAGACCATCACCTGTTGTGAAGCAGCCTGGAACTCACTGGCAAACGAGTTTGGGAAGGAGGGTGCCCTCATGTCAGGCTGGGTGCCTGGGACAGGCAAGCTTGCGCTGCCAGGGTGCCAGGACAGAGCTTGCTGCTGGCACACCTCAGGCTCCTGACACTGCACAGCTGCTTGCCAGGCTCAGGGCAGGGAGCCAAAGAGCTTTTGGAGCTGCTTTCTTTTACTGCTCTGTTCTTAGCTAGCAGAGGGAGAAAGCAAGGATGAGGGGATTGAAGTAGGCAGAGTGAGGGCATTGTACTGCACCCTGCAGGCGACAGTCTCAGGAGGGGCTGATGTTCACAAGAAAACAGGATAGCTTCTCAAGGGATGAATAGCTCTGTTCACACTTTTTCTATCACACTTCAAGTACACCTGCCCCAGACCAGCACTGCTGTGCAGATTGAAGTCTCCTCCTGCTCTCCACTGCCACCGGCTCTGCTTCTCCATAAAGATTTTTAGGCTTTTTCTGTACCTCATGGGGCACTGGGTTGGGTTTGACAGCTTCTTGGAGGGAGTTTGTATGTTGCACTTCTGTTGTATTTCAGCTCAGTGAACATGTGCTAGGTTCTTTCTCAGTTTCATCACCAGTGGAGGATTTTTTTCCATTTCACGGACAAAAGTTTTTGAAGTCCTCTAGTATTTTGGAAGGGCACCGGGTGTCACAGGTTTATGCCAAGCTATGTTGAATTATTATTTTGTTTCAGCTAGATTTCTTTGCAGAGTTGAAGTTAGTTTCAGTTTTTCCTGGATTAATTTCTTGTTCTGGGGTTTCCTTTGGACAGTCCATGCTGTGCAGGCAGAGGATTCAGTTTCATTGCTACTGTTTGCTTTCCAGTGTCTTATTAGTACTGTTTGACATGACATTTTCATGAGTGCAACTGATGTGAGTCCAGTTACCTTGCTTTCGTTGTTCTTTAACTTTTAGTGTGCCACTTAGAAGCAATAAGTGGTCTATAAAGTTTAAGTGTAAAACAATCCTCATTGTCTACCTACACAGTGTCAGCCTGCACTGCTGAAGCATGTGCAGCTTCTTACTCACCTGACGTAAGGCAGTATCACAGGCCAGTAAAGAAAGAGCTGGTAAAGCTAAACCCACTCCTCTCTCAGGGCACCTGCTCCTGCACTGCACTCCACATCTCCACACTCTTGTTGCTGTAATGTTGAGGGCCTGATGGATGGTCCCATGCACATCCATACAGGCCATCAAGTGCCTTTCAAAAATCAATTCAGACACAAAAAGGGAGCCCATCATTTTGCGCTCCCATTTGGCATGTCTTCGGCAGGAACACACAAGACGTCTCAGGGTTGAAGCCAACCTTGTTTTAGCTTTGCAACCAATTCTTCTTTCATCTGTGACTCTTGTCAAATCTCATTAACACTCAATCCTCAAGAATGAGCCTCCATGCTCTCTCACTCTCTAATTATATATGGCATTCCCTCTCACATCCAAACCTTTCCATGCTGTTAAGCAAATACACTGACACTCAGGGCAGCCTTATAAAGCTTTGTAGAGACTTCCTACACCCATGCTGAGGGCAGCCTGCTTCTCCTCTGCAGCCCAAGTCTTCTGGGCAAAGAAGAACCCAGGTGTCAGATCCCTCTGATGTTAATAGGCTAAGAACGGCTCTTTTATGGCAGGAGAATAAATAACTAATACACCAGGGGCAAGTGAACCACAGCCTTGCTGTTCCTGTCATGCCCTCTGCCCACGCTGAAGGCAACGCCTATGAAAGCTGCTTTTGCCAGCCTTGCATAGTTGTGCTAGCTCTTCTGAAACAGGGATTCTTCCTAGACAGCTTCTCTAGCCCCTTTCTACCCTCTGCACCCACATGAACAGCATTTCCTGAATAAACTGGAGAGGTAAGAACAGAAGAGAGAGTAAGAAATCTTTAAGTGAGGCACTTGCAGGTAAGTGTGGAGTAAAAAATGAGAAGCTCTATGTTAAAGTCCATGGCGTGATTCACTGTGAAGCAGCACAAAGAGAGAGAAAGAAGGGGTTATTTTTCCTCCAAAAGCCCAAATGGAAAGAAATCTTATGCTTGTGGAAGAATTCCTTGAAAGGACAAAGTGCTCAAGAAACAGGAGGAAAGTCACCAAGCAAGGCTAATAAGACTTATTTTCTATTGGAGTCACAGGCAGCAGTTTTTCCCGAGGCACTAATACATCATTTAACCAGCTATGAACAATTCTTGCCACAGCTTTGTAGCCTAATTCATAAGACTGCCATGATTCACAGGAGGCTTTTCTTTACCACTTGAACAGAAAAGCAAGACTCCACTACTAAAGGGTTCAGTATCCTCAAGAGCTGCTTGGTATTCATTAGTTAGGTCCAAACAGTACAGAGCACCAAGGAAGAAACAGACACCAGAGAGCTCCTTCCCAAGGGACCAGAATAGAGATGGACAGTGGCAGACACAACTGAAAGATTGCTTCACACTGGGGGCAGCAGCAGTGGAGGATGTAGATAATACCAGACAGGACACAGGATAAAGTGTAGTGCCTTCCCTTACAGCACAGTGCTTTGAATTGTGCCTTCAGGGTAGTGCCTGCCACAGTACCCTGTTAGCAGCACTACAGGATTGCCAGAATTCCATTTCAGGCCCAGTGGCTCAACAGACAATGGCTGGTTTCTGCCAGGGCCTGACACAGCTGCGGGAAGGTGCCTGTAGGCAATATGATGCACTCTGCACAACAGAAGGTGTTTGTTCAGTTATCTGCCTCCTCAACAAACACAGTTTTGAGACATGATTTCTCATGGCCTGGTTTTCAAACAAATTGCAATAGGAAATACATCAAATGAAAAACGTGTGGATTTCTGCTGATATGAATTTTGTTTATAAGCCCTTAAAAATATTGTAAATGAGTGGCAATCCAAAACCAAACCAAGTTTGATGGGGTTTTTGGTTCAAAAGGTCTTGTTTTATTGTCTATATTAAACAAGGGATTCAAACAACGTAAGCAAAAAGAAAATTGCCATCTTAGACAGTTACAGCATCAGGACCCTGCAGTAGGCTTGGGTCTGGATCTGTTTTCTTCTAGCAAACAAGTCACTACATTTAACCCAAAGGAGAAAGCATTATTCCTCACCTAAGCTCAGTCTCAGCTGCCACCCAGTGGAATTAGAAATCTCTGCATTATACCAGTGGCTCCTACTGCTGCCTCATCACTCTTGTCTACAAGATTTTAGTGACCAACAATAAGATTTGGTTTGTCTGCAGTGTTTCCTGCCCATAGATTCATGTAGTACTTCAGAGAAGTATCACCATTTCCATTTTTCACATGAGAAACTGAGGCACAAGACCCAAGTGAACTTCCTGGTCATGCTGCAGACCAGAAAGAGTTGGGGATAGAGCATGCCTTTCGTGATGATGTCCTAAACATGGCTGGCTGCTGATCCAAAGAAGATCTTATGGGTTCGTGATTTGAAGCAGAGGCAACTGTGCCAAGCAGGGGGAAGACACAAAAACAGTGTGGAGGCTAGAGGTGGGATTAAACCTGCCACTTTTAACCTGGACAGCCAGTTTCCTTCTCTTTGTGGTCTTCTGTGTTTGCTTACAACTAAAATGAGCAAGCAGTCTGGTTTAAGAGATGTCTGCAGGGATTTTGCAAGCTGTCATGAGTTATCTTTCACTCTAGGATAGCATGCTCCGGTTACCGCAACAAAAACCTTGGCATATGGTAGGATGTAGAGGTGAAAGATGGAGCTGTCTGTACAGCTGGAGGTGCAGCTCCCTGAAACAAATGGTCAGCCAGAAAGCCAGAGGTACTATAAACAACGAGGAAGTGCTGCACGGAGGCAGGCACAGCCCTAACAAAATGCAGACAGAAATTGTCCTTGCATTAGGCTATGACCACCTTATGTGCAAGGGGGACATGGCATACAGATCAGACCTTATGGGAGCCCTGGTGTCCAACAATCCCTCATCTGTCCACCCACAATTAACATAAGCTTTAGGACTCTAGGAGTTATTTCAGTGAAAGAAAATCAGGAATAGCTAGAATGTTTCTTCCCCCTCCTATGCAGGCACACAGCTCTGAGCTGCAGCTCTGTCACAGCAGAGACAAGAGCTGGTAAATGCCATGCGTTGGGATGGATGGAAGGCCCCTAGAAATAGGTAGTGGCAGAAAGAGGAGGTATTTATTTCTAAAGACAACGCGCATGCATGCATACACTTGTGTATATATGTATATATATACACATATAAAAAATATATGTATGTATGTTGCTTGAAAGATTGCAAACAATGTTATATTTACAACAGACAGAGTTTCTGAAAAAGCAAGTAAAGCCCAGCCTTCTCTGACCTAAATTACAACGTCAGGATAAACATGTAAGCAAGTTGTTTTTCAGAAGAAGAACAATTCGTGCCTTCTGCTATGCTCCTGAAGAGCACTCAGCAGAAGATAATCACCAGTAAGAAAAACAGAACTTTTCTATAAGCTTGTATCTTGCTCCTTAAACAGCTGGATTTGAAAAGCACATCTCCCAGGCCTCCAGATCTAGGTAGCACATAAGACAAAGGAGTGACCATTGGGATTTAAGGGATTCAGGGGAGACTGCTCAGCAGTCAGCAATTCAGACTATTCCTGATCAAATGAGAGGCTTACCTTTCAAGTCACTGTCCAGTTTGCTCTGCCTTTACTCCTTTTACAAGGAAAGGTGGAGCATACACTGAGCAGGAGGTGAGCACACATGTTCAGCTGTTCGCCAAAGTCACTGAAGACCAACTGTAGTTTGACAATGTTTTCACTTTGCTACTGAAAGCTCACATCACTGAAAGCCTACTTCAAACCAAGAGCCAACAGTGACCCAGTGCCACAGAGTAATCCCAGATTGCAGTAGCATTATCTCCATTTCATAGCATCATCAAGCAATGACAAAGATATCCCTTGGTAGATTTACCAAGTGGATGCTATTTCAGAAGCTTTCATTTTCAAGCTTTATATCTTCAAGATAAAAAATGACCTACTTAACTTTTCATCATACCTCTGGAAGAAAAGACACTTTCTAGTGCTGCGTGAGAGAATTTTAAAACGGTTTCCATAAAAGAGTAAATCCCTGAAAGGAATGTGCAGCAGCAACAAGCCTCCCTTGGCATTACCTACTTAACCTCATGCACCACTGCATCAAAACCACAACTGGTGCAAATCAGTAGCAGACTGACTTGACTGATCGGAGGCCAAATGATGTTGATGAGGAAGATGAAGGGACTGAGCTGTGGTCTGAAACACAAGCAGCCTCATGCAGCCAGATCTAGATACAGACAAGCCCAAGCAAGGCAATTCCATGAAAGTGCCAAGGCTCAGTGTGGGGGGAAACAACTTGCAGGGGAAAAGGAAATCTGTGTAAATAGAAACCTTATTTACCCAACTATGTTTGTTATTTAATCTGTTGCTCTGGTTTCACTGTAAATTAAATCCAGAGAATGTACTCTGCCAGTCAATCATGTAATGCTGGACAACATGTCCAGGCATAGAAGCTACTAAATTGCCACCAGCCTTCAATCTGGAGCCATATAAGACACAGAGTTGGGCTGATGGGCTTATCCTCTCTCCAAACAGGTCTTGACAGGTAAGATACCATCAAGCTCTGACAAAACATTTGGACATGTAGACAGCAGACTGCATGTATCATCTGATGTGTCATCTGTCTGTCCCTTGGGAATGTGCATCTTTGGGTATCCAATTGCACTTCCATCTGTGATTCCTGCTGGAGCCCGTGAAATGACCTTTATACACATCTGTGTCCAAGGCACATTGATATGTTGACGTGTATGTTTTGAGCTTCACACATTAAAATCAACACAGGCACATTTGGCCTCCTCATTCTTTGGTAAAAAGAAGAAAGAAAGAAAAGCTCACTTGCTGGTCTTGAAAGTGGAAGTGTCAGAGTGATATTCCTAGTTATTCCAAGGAGGCACTTGACAACTGTCCCACCAAGTAAACCACTTCTTTGACAAAGTACTACCCCACTGGTTGTCAGTGCCTGTTATAAGGGGGTGCAGAGGGGAGGTGAGGTCAGAGTCAGCCATCCTTCCTCAGCAAAGCAGGCCTCCTTGCACTCCAGTATATCTTCCCTGCAGGAGAATATGTTTCCCTCGGTCCAAGAAATCCATGCAATCAAGCCTCTTCAGTATGAGGGGATACCTCCTGTTCAGCTTGGTGTATCGGAAGGAGTTGCTGCAGCAGGTGCTGTTGCTGTTGTTAAATAAATGTTTATTCCCAAAACAGAACTGAGGGATCAGGACACCTCAAGAAAACTCTCTATCCTCCGGCCAGGGCACTGGGCTGTGTTAGCAGAACCCACTTTGAGGGCATTCCTTTTGGACCTGCAGGTCCAATCTGCTCCATGCAGCACGAGCATGCTACACTGGTCCCAGGGACCCTTCCCACCCCTCAGTCTATCTTCCCATTCACACTTGGATCCCATTGAGCTTCTTACCCTTGTGCTTGCTGAGAGTACTCCAAACACAGCCATTCCAAACCAAAAAATACAAGGTTAGTGATCAGAAGGAGAGTGGGGTTTCCAAAATGATTTTTTGTAACAGTCAGAACTTAGTTCAAATTAAGCTACTTCAAGTCTCAAGCAATTACAATTCTTCTCAGACTGCTGTCAACCAGAAAGTTCAACTGTACAGCACTACTACATCCTTATTTTTGTTGTGTCAGCCACATAATAATGAAACTATAGGTGAAGGTCAAGCTCATTTTAGGAGCTTTTTCTTTACAAATAACCCTTTTCTTTCTAAAACATTAGTCACCTTTTCATCATACTCAGACTCTATACGTGTGATCATTTGTTTATAGCCATAAAAAGTTAGAAGCTTCTATTTTCAAGACTTTTCTTCCTCATGATCTCGAACCATGTTTGAGATGGCAAAAGACTGTTCCAGTACATTAGTGTGTGGCTCAGCTCCCTCTCCAACTGTATGCACTGATCTTTGAATGACAGCTATAGATAACATTGTTAAATACATCAATGAAATCTTTTTTAAGGCAACAAAGCAGTGAAGCATAACCCACACTGAGTAAATACATCTTAGTATTGAAAAATAAGAAGATACCACAAGTATTTAACTTCCTCTGTGAAAATCACCCCACTGAGAACATCCACTTCAAAACCACTAGGGTTTTGAAGTATCTAACTTTGGTCCTCTCCACTGTCTTGTAAGACATCCAAAATAGGCAGTTTAACATATCCATCAATAATCCAGCTTCCTTATAATAAGAGAAGATATCTATGGATTGAAAGGTGATTTTCAACTCTACCTATGTCCAAAAGATTCAAGTGGCTTCAGAGACTACAGCAGCAGCAGACCTTATGGAGACCAGCTGCTGGACACAGTCTCTGTAGCTGTGGACATGATATACAAGGATTTTAATCCTGAGTAGAGCTTTGTTCAAAAACACTGTCTGAACAACAGCCTATGACAATTTATCTATTTTTCTTCTCTTGTTAACCTGCCAGTCAGTAGGGAAGAGCAAGCAAGAAGAGCTAAGTGGAAGGGACAGCTGAGAAAGTTTTTAGAAAATTCAGGAGTGGGTATCAGGAAATGACAGTTTCAGTGTTTGTGACATTCTGCTTAGCATAAAAGAGTCATTCTGAGGATATAGAAGATGTCAGAGTTATTCTTTGGAAACTCATATTCCAAATGATACATCAGTATTTTGCAGTTATTATGATGTCCTGGCCAAGAGGAAGGACTGCCTTGTATTAGCTTTAGAACAATATGATGGTTTCCGCCTCCAAGATACTTAATGAGTCATTAAATAATTGAACAGACAGGCTATCAAGAAAACCAAAATAAACCCCACAACAACAAAAACCCCAAGCCACAGGGAAAGGAACTTATTTGGTTTTGCTTTTGAGAATCAGTGTAATAAATGAGAAATATCTAGTCAACATTAGTAGCAAATGCCAACTCTTTTGCCTGCATGAACTAAAATTGCTGGCAAGATTGAGAGAAAATCTAAATAACTGTTCTGCCTTGGTCCTATGACTATGGGAGGGTGGCTTATCTCTGGAATCTAGTGGGATTTCTTTGCATTTCAGGAGAAAGAAGATGGCATTCTTTCTTGTAGCACTCCTATGCCTTCCCTATAAAGTGGTTGCCCACCAGATGCAAACCAGAATACAAGATCATCATTCCCATGCCTGCCTTCCCCACCTTCAGGCCAGCTGCTTTGGGGAGAAGCAACTGATCACAGATTCCAGTATACAGAGATTGTCACTGACTTCTCTGCCTGGAGACCTGGAAGCAGGCTTCCCAGGACATGTCTCTTTTTTTGCTCACTTTTGCGTCATACTGAAGCCATCTTGCTTACTCAAGGTTGTAAACCTCTTTTCATCATTGTTTGACACTGATGTTTATTGTTATTCAAATTACTTTTAACACCAAAGCTCTAGTCCTGCTCAGAGTAAAAAGGCATTTTCTGCAAGCATTTTCTCATGGCTATAACCTGCCACCCCGATTCAGCTATTGCATGGGCATGCCAGAATTTGGAGTGCACCAGTAATCAACATAAAAACATGACCTACTGCAAGGTCTCTGACTGAATAATGCTCACAAAAATACCTTTTTCTGGTAGATCATGGAGAGAATAATGTCACATTTACGACTGAAACAGCTGGAATGAATAGGATGATTTCACTGATTACTTCAGTCAAAGAGATGATTGCTTTTCCTCCTACAACTCTCACTACATTCACAGCCTCCTAAAGCTGTCACAAAGACCACTTCCTTTCATAATAACATTACCAGTCTAAACTAATAAAGGGCCATCAGCCAGCAGAAAACCACAGAAACAGGGTTGTTTCTTGATAAAAGGTTACAATTTTTCTCTAAATCTGTCTGTTAAATTCCAAGCTAGCTCCTCCATGAAGTGCTGTAGTGCACACTGCTGTCACTTCATATAAGAGCACAAACACTCAGAAAAAGCAATAGCTTTGAGAAATTCCATCAGGCCCAAGCCTTGATATGCCTTATGTTTGAAATACCATGTTAAGTGGATTGGTTGAGTCTCTGCTCCCTTCCACACGGAAAAATGCAAAGCCAGAAGCAGTCAAGAAACACAATGGTAGGGACAGAGTTAATGAAATGAACTGATTTTTGTCCTGGCCCTGAAATTGTATATGTACACATATATATACACAAGTATACATGTATGCCTGTGAACATATATTTAAGTCAAGTATTTATATCTAACTTTATGAAGCATTTAATTCCCTTAGTCATACTAGAAAAGGGCGATCCTAAACACAAATTTTCCCTAGTAACAGCACTACACCAATAAGAACGACATGGTGGACTCTTTCCAGACTGCCATACTGTAATAGTGGTGGTATAATTGCAAACAAGAACAACGTGTAATCACAATATTGAGTATATCACCTAAAATGTTCAAAACCATATTTGTTAAACAGCTGAGATCATGTGTTAGGCAGTAAAGGGGAACAATCAAGCAAGCGCCTTGGCTATTCTTACAGCATAGGCACAGAAACAAAGCTGGAGGGCAAGCTAGAATAAGAAATAGAACTACTGAACAAATGGATACCTGCAGCAAGGAAATGATGTTAGTGTTTATTTTATATTTAATTAATAAGCTACTGTCCTGAAAAGAGATGTGCCAAATCAGTTTTGGAATTCCCCACTCTCAGAAGTGATCAAAGACTGACCATTTACAAGAACAGCTTTACATTTTTCTTACTAGGCAGCCACAGTAGGCTCAAAGCCTCTAACCTAAGAAACGCAGATTGCAATTTTCTTATTTAGTAGGTTTTAATAAAAGGCTCTGTCTAGCATGAATGTGGAAGGCATTAATATTTATGCCCAACTGAAAGAGGGCTGTTTGTCACTTAGTGCCATTCCTCTACTGAACACCTTAATCTCCCTAGTCACTAGTGCTCATACGTCTTTGCTTTAAATTTAACCTCCTTTATTGCTGTGACCTATTTTCTAGAGAACCTATACTCAGCTAATGCTGGTAGATCAAATCTAAACTGTAGCTATGCTTCCTTTGCACAGAGATACATCCTTTGCATTTGAAAAACAACACATCAGGGTTTTTTCTGGATTTATTTCTAAATGGAAATGTTAGATTTGTTTAGCTAGGCTAGTTTAAACCTACCTTAAACTGAAAATCAGCTATCCTTACAACAGCCCCAAAATCTCATTATTTTTCTCAAAACAGGCTACAATACCTCTACTAGTAACTCAATTGCTACCTCTTACACAATAGCCACACATTCCACAATACTCAATAAAAATCACATGGGAATAGCTCTGCTGATATGATTTTTGACATATTTGTCCCACTGCTCCACCTCTGTGGGTTTGCTTGCTGCTTCTGAAGCCTCACCAAATGTAGTAACTTAAAGCATAAAGCTGAAGCCAGAAGGAGGAAATGCCATTGTGATTTTTCCAATCAGCTCAGCACTAGACATGCTCAGCTCTGCTTCAGCACCTGGTTTCAGCTCAAAGTCTTTTGACCCTTTAGCACACTGCAAAAGATTATTTACCTTCATTGCCCAGCAGCAGTCTGTAGCCTACACAAAATGTATTCATCTCATTGTGTGCCCAGGGGTGCCCAGGAGGTCTTTCCATCAGGCAGCCCCAGCAGAGCACTCTGAGATGAGGCCCATATGTTGTGCTCCCCCTCACTGCAGGACAGCTGCAGAAGCAGGTTCCAACCATCCTGCACAGGGACAAGGTGCTGCTGCCTGGAGCAGTGACATGCAGAGGAGGCAGCCTGATCCACAGCAGTAGTAAGTTCCTTGGAAGCAGCTTGCAGCAGGGTAAGGCAACAAGATGTCTGCTTGTAGGGGATCAGCAGGAGCCCAGATCTTTCTTCCTGCTGAAACCAGCTTCTCCCAAGAAACACGATCTTACCTCTCAGCTATGACTTAGAGCTTGTCGTCACTTCACTGGCTCCAGGTTAAGTGGTCTAAGTCACACCTTGTGGCATTCCCCAACTTCCAGAATACATGTATTCTCCCCAGCTCCCATGACAGAGAGGTTGTGCATTGGAAATGGAGTTGTGGGATGGGTTTAGGCAGGAGAGTGGGGGCAAGTTTCTGTCTGGCAAAGTCAGACCTTCGTATCTCCCACTGTCGATCTGCATCCTTGGCCATATGTTGCCACAGGGATGGTACAGATCCTTGGTGGCTCTAATAGAGCAGTTTTTCTCACTATTTAATAACTGCTCCTTGAGCCTGTGTTTGACCTGCCCTCAGAATACCTTTCTCTACTACTTCTCCTAAAGACTGTTTTTTTATGGTTTGTACAGAATTTTTGATCTCCACGTAAATAGTATCATTTTAAAAAAACTTCTTCCCTGTCCCCTACAAAAGGGCCTTGGTGTCAGATTGTGAACCGCACACATTAGAAGACAAAGTTATTACACAGACAAAGAAATCAGAGCAAACCTAACTACTCAAAAAGGCTCCATTAAATGTTTTACCTTTGGCCATCTGAAGCTTTTCTCAAATAAATGGGCATCTTTCCACTTGCTACACTAAGAACTGAATCAAGACCTGGGTTTTTCTCCAAGACTCAGTTTTCAAATGCACCACTTTTCCAGAATAGTCACCAGTGTTTCAGGGGAGAAAGCAAGGCAGAAGAAAAGAAGCAAAGTAAAAGGAATTCCATCACATTACATCACTGATAACCAAACTGCCTATAACAGAAGTAACAGACTTAAGCTAGTAAACAGTTCCAGTGCAGCCAGGCCTGCATCCCAGTTTAAAAAGGTAGCCACTGCTACTGCTGCTTATATGACATTTCAGTCCAGTGAAATGTTTCCCTAAGCTGCTTTTGGAAAAGAAGATGTAAGCTCCTCACTCACTTAGATATTGCTGAAAATCTACCCTGCTCATATTAATTAAAAGGAGAATAACTGTCATTACAGATCCTAATTAGCATGATTCGGCAGAGGGTTCTGTATCATATATGTGTGATGTTTAATGAGCATGTGGCAGATGTTAGTCATCTCATTTAACATGCAGCTGGCAGAGCTGCTTCTCACAGAGTATTATGGTGAAAAGAACCAGCTACAAATACTGCTTGGACCTAAACTGTGCTTTGCAGAAGTGTTTCTGGCTTGCAGGTTGACCTGGTTTGGTTTTTTTTTTATTTTACCCTCCACCACCAATTCCTAAAGGTCCAGCTTAGTTTTTGTGGAACTAGAAGAGACCCACATTTTTCCAGGACTGCTGCATGACTATCAAAGAAGAAGGCAAAGCTGCAAGAGGTTATGTTTGTGAAGTAAAAGGGATAGAACACCACAGAGCCAGGCAAATGCTAGTTGACAGAGGCACACACACAATTACTGCTGCGTATCTCAGAGCTGTCCCAATTCTCTCCAAATTTGGTGTGGCTACAGCTGTGCCCTATGACTGTCAGCAGCATTAGAAAGTGATACCATAGGTATATCTGTCAGGTGATTAAGAACACCAATAAATATCAGTTACAAATTCTTCCCATCAAGGGGCTGCTGCCTTGTCAGGAGAACTTCGTGGCTGGCAGGTGGCTGTTGTGGTGGCCGAGCATCAGCAGCAGGCTCTGCCTGGCTGAAACCCATCCATCATGGCAAGCAGTCCCTTAACTCTTCAGCACTGGCAGCATTACAAGAGCATGCTATTAAACATGAATATCTTCTGGTGTTAAGCTGCCACCCTCTATAAATAGTGAGGCATTCATTTTAATCATTTTATTGGAATATGGAAGACTGGAAATATCTTGCTTTGGGATTTGAATATTTATTGCCATTTGCAATGTTCTACTGCTCAGTAAGCTCCTCTAAAAGGGTAGTTGCTTCTTCCATCAAAAACTCATTTTATTTTTCTCAAGTACTGCAGAACTGTACTGTAGAAGTTGCAAACAAAAAGACATCTGCAACTTGGGCTTTATAAGAAAAATACATTTTAAAAACGGGGTGGATTTTTGTGCGTATTTAGCCCACAGGCTAAAAGGCTCATTTTTAAACTCATTTGTAGTTAAATGAAGGATTTATAACAATTAATGAAAATAAAACTAATTAGAATAAATCCTTTGATAGTCTTGCCTGGGACATCAGTTAGTCCCCTGAGTGTTTTTATCAGCATCTAGGAGATGCAGCTGCACTCACCTTGAAAATTGTGTTGATGCTTGCTCAGATAAGCAGTTCTGCATTAAAGTGGCAAAGAACTACAGTTAAATGCTGTGGAGAAAGAGAGCAAGAGAAGCCACCAAGTTTAATTTCTAATGCAGGATTTAGCTTCCTTTACTGCTTTTTCTTTCCCCTTTGTCTTCCTTACAGTCAGGACTTGCAGAAGAGCCTAACCAAAAATTACCTAGCTGGCAAATACCACTCCAGAATAAAAAGATTTTGTAAAGGGTGGCTTAGTTATCTCTTAGCTCCTCCCTCCAGGCTACAAGTGTGTGCAGAGGCTCTGTACTGACCTTTTCAGAAAGACGTGCTAATTCACCCTCTGCATTTGTGGTGAAGACTTCCTCAAATTTTGTAGCAGAGACAGCGGGTTCTTTAGTTCCAGTCAAGGGACCAAGGCTGGCTTCAGGTATACAACAAACTCTGTTTCAATACAGCTTCTTCATAGGAAGAATTTCATGCATGCCGTGCACCCCTGTAGACGTGCCCAGCATTATTCCTGGGTTCAACCTACTGGTCTACAGGGCTGGTCAGAGACACAAGGGTTTGACAATGCTACCAAAGAGTACAAAGGTAAGTAGAGAACCATTGCATCTTTCCCAAAACTCTGATCTTTTCCTCCATTTTATTCAGAGGAAAGAACAAAATGGAAGTGTATAACTTTGAATAAGAGAGAAAAAGCTATTTTTTTCTTACACAAGAAAATTGCACAACTTGGTTTAGTAGCATATTTTGCAACATAGCCTGTTTCCTGCCCTTTAACACTCAAGGGACCACAGAAATCAGAGTGCTTTCAGCAATCTAAGAAGACTTAATGGTAATGGAGAGCTGTACATTTCACCGTAAGACAAGGGGGTTAAGAATAACGTCTATTTTTCCAATTTCATATCGGCTTCTAACTGGGGCGGAATGACCATCACGGATACAAATCACATTTACCCTGTCCCAGATGCACTGGTTTTTCTATTTGCTCTCTGCAGATTTCCCACTCCAAGAGCAGCCGTATCCTCGTAACCATGGAAACCACTCATGGCAAATTCCCTCAAAATGCAAAAGCAGAGGGATGGAACGGAACAAATATTTTAAGAAGGTTGCACTCAAAGAGGAAGACAGCATCCTGTCTTCGTAGATGCAAGACAGGGTAAAACCACAGTATCCTCATGCTGGAGGGCTTACCATGGGACTGGTGACCTTTCTCACTGGTCAGCTGGCATTAGACAAAGTCCTCTGCTTCATCTTTAGCATTGCTGCTGTACTCTGTGTACACTGTACACAGTGTCAAAGCTTTTCTGAAGATCTGGCAGATCAAAGGACACAACAGTGAATTTTCGTGGCAGTACCTGATAACCTTGCCTCATGTCTAGAACAGATGCAATTCAAAAATCAAATTTGAATTCAAAATAGTAACTTAGAATTATGTCTTCAAAAATAAAGGTATGAGTAAAATCATAGAAAAGGTAGAGCCATATCTGAGCAGACCTTGATCCACCGAGTTCATTTTTCTGCCTCTAACAGCGCCTGTAAATGAGGTAAAAACCAAGTGCCACTTGGAAGGCATTTTCACCCTAATACTCTTCCCAGCCTTAAGGGACTTCCTAAGCCTGTTGTGGTTTATCTAGATAGTAAAGCTCAACGAAGCTCTATTCCAAACGCTTTTCCAGGCTCCCTTCCAAATCATCCTTTGGCATACAGTACAACAAGCCTCATTCACTCTACAGGACCAGCTACCTCCTGTTTGCATTGAGCCTGCCTCCTACTAGTGGCACTTGATGGGCAAGAAGAAATAACAGTGAGTCAATCTCTATTGCCCCCTTCTGTGTCACTCATGATTTTGTAGATTCCTATCACTCCATCCATCCTTGGAAAGGGACAGTGTGAATTGCAGCCTACTTAACTGTTCCTTGAAAGGGATCATCTCATACTTTTGCTCACACGAAATACCTTTCTTCAGACTTTCTCCTGCTGTGATACATTCGAGATGAGAGGACCAGAACTGTGTGTGGGGGGGTGACCCTCGGAGATATCCCTTTTTATCTCTGTTCTCTTTCCACAAAGTGATAGTATTTAATCTTTTATTCCATTACTACTGAGTACTAGCTGATGGTTTCATGAAACTATTGCAAACCCATAGTTTCACTCTTACATAAGAATAACAAAGCGTTAGCTCAGAATATTATATGTGAAGTTAGGATTACTTTTACCCAGGAGTTACATTCACATGCACTGAATTTCATCCGTTATTATATTATCCATCTCTCAAATTCAGGTGATCATTCTTCAGTCAACCTTTGAGCTCCTCCCGAGCACTTAGGTGATTAGTGCCAACCCTAGGAATCTGTTAATTTTCAGTTGTTTATTTGTACCTCAACCTGTTCCAGAATTACTTCAAATTTTAAGCCGAGCATTTACTGAATCAATACTAAAAAGAATGGCATAGGGGATCTCCCCATCTTCTGCAGTAAGCGGACACAAGTAATTATCGTCTCTGCAGCAGTCTTATCCATAGGGCTAACAGATGGCCCTAGCAACCTTCTGGTGAACATTTTGTTCTTGGTGTTAGGCCCTGCAGCCTCTCCTCCCTCTCCCAGGGCCACTGCTCAAGGCCAGCTCTGAGACGGGACAACTGTGTGATCTCGGACCTGACTGCTGGGAGCAGAGCTGGGAAAAGCCTCGCTGGGGGTCTCTGCACTTTCAGCATGTTAAGCTCGAGCCCTTGCTCTTGGTCCCAGTCCAAACTATGCTGTAGGTGGCCCTGAGCCCACCCTTAACCCTCATAAACCCAAATTTGCCCCAATAACTTAACTTCCCAGCCCTGCACCTCCTTGTCAAAGTGGACTCATGTCCAACTGGACTCCTGGCTGCCCCTGGTCACCATGACCCAGCCCACTCTTCTCTTCCTGCCTAGGACTCATTGTGAGGGCACTGTCCTACCTGCTTTGCTTGACCTTCACTCCTGGCTCTCCATCCCCTGTGGAGCAGCCTGAACCCCATTACTGCTTGGCAGACAAGCTGAAAGGATGACCAAGTCCTTTCCCTATCTGATTCTCATGTTTGTATTATACTATCATAATAAATTTCAAACCCATGATGCCTAAACCTGAGGAATGGTTTTGGAAAGAGATGTGGAGAGGAGGGAAAAAGGGACGTCCAGTTTATTCTGGTGTTAGCAGAGGAGGCTCAGCGGCTGCGTACACCACACACATTCCCTGTGCGTGACCTTGATCTGCTTGCTTAACTGCTCCCTGTCAGTTCCTCTTGCTCTTAAAAGGGATTAAACTTTTCTCCTGAGAACAAAAGAATGCTTCTTCCTTCCTTCCTCCCTCCCTGTAACAAATGTCAACAGCAACAGCCCTGACTAGAGCTGGGAAAACTTGGAAGATTGCCATTAACTTTAGCAAGTCAAGAAAGAGGCTTCATTTACAGAGCAGGGACAAGATGAGCTTTTCTGTAGAAAATCCACAGAAAAGATAATGGTCCTCCTCTGTGTCCAACAAACTACCATGTGTTTGAGCATCAGATTTCCCTAAGCCTTGAACTTGAAGAAAACAGCTTTTCATGCTGAAGCACCTAAAATTTACTAGAGAATATAATACATTAAATGGCTTGTGTCAATGAAGCTAGCTTGTAGCCTTCTTTTTTAAAAATCAGTATTTTGGCAATGATTTTACTATGCCAATCTACAAACTTGATGGCCTGTAGTGTTCCACTGATTATGCTTTAGAAAATTCTCTTCTACAATAGTAACTATTGAATAGCCTTCAAAAAGAATGCTAATGCAATGCTGATAACTCTGTGTTGAAGTACATATAGAGGCACAAAAAGTTAAAAGTCAATCTAAGCTCTATAGTCATGTCTCAGCAAACTGTAAGTGAACTTCTACAAGTGCAGCAGAACCAGTGCGAGCACCTCAGAAAGAAAGGGTGTCAAAATACTAGGTTTTATTGGTATAAAACCCACCTGTGATATTAAAATATCATTTCTCCTGATTCCATTTAAGAAAACTAATGAGGTATTATGGTGCTCTGCATTCTAAATAATGTTTTTCCCCCCTTCTCTCCTTGCTCTCTCTTTTGTTGCAGCCTTCTTGGTGGTAAAGTGGCAAGAGGGGAGCAGGGAAAAAAACCAGTGATACAAACATCAGGGAGAAAAAAAAGAAAAATCAGAATATGTCTTTTTATAATGAAATTGTTCAGGGTAAAAATTGCCCTAAGAAAAGCCTTGCTATAATGGCCTGTACAGAAATATATGGAAAACCAGACTTGGAGGCTGAAGCAATATTTGTGGCTTGTTTTGTTTTAAAACAATTTTGTTGATAATCATTTTAAGAACATAGTAAATGTTATGACAGAAGACCGTATCTAAAAGTTTCACCTTTTCTCCCTCCCATTCATATCAGTTCCTATTAATATAACCCAGCTCTCTAAAGCTTTTGCCTCTTAAAAAAGTTGTCATGCCTACATTCATGTATATTAATGTTTAGCTCAGCTGCCTAAAATATTTGTCTTAAATCAGATTCAGTGCCAGCTCTAATACTAAGCAGCACTGGTATTAACAGGGTAAAATGAAAACAAACATGGTAATTTTCTCACTTTCAGATTTTAACTTTAGTCCTGCCTTTGAAGGTCCTGCCTTTGCTTCTGAACAGGGAATTTCATATAGCATCTACCCAGAAAGAAGGATTATTGATAATAACTTCAATGGATCACAAGACCCTCCTCAGCTATGAATATCAAATTGAATAAGTACTTGGAATCCTGGTCTAACGGGTTCCCAGAAAGGGCTTAGTTTTTACTACATAAACCAAGGACACAGACCATAGTCAAAGGAAGAGGGCCTAAGGAATCAGTATTTTTCATTGTTTGCCATATCCCTTCTCCCAGGTTCTTGCCATTCAAAATGTTTAAATAGTTGTGCTGGATCTAAAGAGAGAGATACAAAAGCCTTACCTTAAATCTGCAGGCTGGTGTATGAAAGGAAATGCATTTACACTGGGTGAGTAGCAGATCCTTCTACACAGCTTGTGCTAACACTAATTTAGAGGTGAGTTACTTGGAAATAGCTTGGTATATAAATACCATGCAGCACTGTGCAGAGCAGAGACATCTCGAGTCCTGATCTAAGCAGAAATTCAATTTCACCACTTTTTGAAGTGTGCCAACGGCCAGGTGGGAAGTTGCTTTTCCCACCTGGGGAAATTACTCCTATGCTCTAGAAAGCTCACTACAGGCTTTAATTGCTCAGAGTAACACTTCTTCCAGGTGTGTGCCACGTACACCTGCTTTAACCAAGAATTCGACAGCCACAAGTGCTGTAGGTGTCTGTGTGTCTGATCTGCAGCCATGCCCTCTGCTGCAGCTGTAAGCAGTGGGCAGCTATTTTTAGCACAGCAGTCCCATTGGATGTGTGTTAGGTTGGAGGCTGCTTCAGCAACCGGAATGATAACAGGACCGTACACAGGGAACATAATTTCCCTCTTCAGACTAATTAAGTGTGTTAGGGGAGGTTTCCAAGTGAGAGCATCTAACTGCATATAAAATGAAAGACATTCATCTTCCTTTGCAGCTATTAATGAATCACCATTTAGATGCCTAATAAACTTGCACATTAAATTCTAATAGCATCCTGCTTCCTTCATTAACCTGAAGCACTCTATTGGTGAAAAAACCCAATTCTTCTACTAGGCACTACAGAGCCTGATATTCCCTGATCAGGCTAAAACCCTAAATCTGGATCTGCAATCCCAAAGCCGCCTAAAGTGGCAATTCCATCTTTTCTATGTATCATGACCACGTAACTGCTCTGCACCTCTCCTCTGACTCACTGAGATATATAAATCTCTGTCCTGTTGCTTGCTTCAAAAAAAATTCTGTCTGGCACTCTAGTCCTATGGAAAATAATGCCTGTTTTCCACTTAAATGCCTCAGATGTCTTGAGCCAAAGCCGTGCAAGTTCACTATATATTGCTATAGTACCTGTTACTGTATCCCTTGACTGGTATTCCTGCTCCTGTTTTGCTAATATCTGCTTATACCCATAAGCAGCCAGCCTTTTCTCCCCTCAGTCATGCATCTAATCACCCATCCTCCACAGCTGGCCTGGCACCTTCATAATTTCTCAGGTTGTTAAGCACAAAGCAGACAAATTGAATCACAAGTCTTCTCACAGCTCGGAAGCTGCAGTTCTGCACGTTTCAGTGCAAATTGGGTAAATGTCCCTGTTGTCTCCTCAACTTGAGGAACGGGACTGCCAGCCCTCTTAACCTGTCCACAACTAAACCCCAGGATATTATGATATTAAGTAGAAAAGAGATAAAAATCGTTCTTTCTGAGAAATGTATTTCTTGCACATCCAACATGCCCAGCACCAGGGATTGTGCAGGCTCCATGGTGATGTCACACCTATCAAACCCCTGACCTCTGTGGATCACATGCCAGGGAACACCTCCACTCTTCCTCTGACGATGATTACATTTGCCACCTGCAAACACAGCTACAGGGCCAGTATAGGTTCAAATTTGTGATTATTATGATGTCAGCTTGTTTGTTGGATTAGATATTTACTAACTCTCCAGAGAAAGGACACCAATAAGTCATTTCAAGTGAACTGTCCATTGATTCCTACAAATGGTTAGAAACACAGAAGAAACACAAGCAAATCTCCCAGCCATCAAAGCCTGTAAATTGATTATTTTGGAAGCTACATGTGAATAAATTTTATCATTTTATTCTAAAACCCAGGGCAACATTAATTTATCATCAATACCAATGTCACATCAGTGTTTTCTAGCAGCTGAGTCATCAAGCAGCTATACTTTCCAGAGCAAGCTAACCATACTCTCAACTCACGTGCTGTACAAAGAATATAATTCCAAGCATGTAGTCACTGTAGACGTCTCTGGGAAGTGCTTCCCTAAAACAGGAAAAATCATGCTGATGGCAGGAAATGCTTGTAAAGGTGAGGCTTCCATAATAAGCAAAACAGCGGAACTCACTGTGTTGAGCGAAACAGGGTGATGGCAGCAACATCAGTCACCCAGTGAGCATCAGGCACGACACATCTCATGTCAGAAGGCAGCTTAGGAAACCCCACAACAACTCAGGAGGTAGGACTAGAAGCAGCCACTCTTGTAGTCCACCTTAAAAGTGCTAAAGGTCCTGAATGGAGCTGAAGGAGAGCCCTGGTTGGAGGGTGTGGATGAGGTCCCAGGTGAGGTGGATGATCAGGGCACTCCAAGCCTGTGAGGCCCTCACCTGCAGCCCTCTGCATGTTTAATGCTACCCATATGGGCATGAAGCATGCAGAGTGAGGTGCGTGGGGGACTAACTGAAACAGAAGCTGAATTCCTAAAACCCGTACATGACCTGTGTGGTGCTTTAAAGTTGCAACCACAATAAATTTTGTTGCTGCAAAATGTCTGTTTCCAAAACGTTCAGCATATTCCCTTTATACAAAAACACCAGATCAGGCACAGACATCTCCTTCTTTCAACAAAATCAGCCAGGGCTGGTAACATTCCTTGCAGGATAATGGGTGAGGAACAGCATGATTCAGCACCCGGACGGTGCCAGACCAGAGAACTGTGACAAAGATGAATTATTTCAGCTTCAAGACTGAAATTATCCCTGGAGATCTCCTCTGTTTGCATTACAATCCTTCGTTTATTTCTCAGTCCCTTTCCTTCCAAGCCATCCCTGTGCTTCCTGCCCTCCCTTTCACATCCACCCACTGCTTGTTTTCCTGTCTGAAGGTCACTTCGAGATGGCTGGATGCACAATGTGATAACACTGCTCAACCACTGAAGCCAGCTCCCATAAGACAAAGGGAAACTTGGCAAAATTTGGGACATTTCTCTTCTGAAATGAGCACATGTTCATTCAGAAGTCATGGAATCCATTCAACTTAATTTTAATGGCTACAATGGAAAATAATGGACAACGGTTGTTTTGGTAGTGGTGGTGGTGCTGATGGATTTTTTTTGTTTGTTTTTGGGTTTTTTTGTTTTTTTTTTTTTTCTATTTTACATAACAAAATTGGCTTCTGGTACATGTAATTATTTCTATTTCCAGCCTGCCCAGTACAAGGTGATACAGCTAAACAAGATTACTTGCAGATGGCTTCCAAACTAAACTGCAATGCTAAATGGAGTTAACTTACTAATGGAAATTATTAAAGCTGCTTGGAGCCCCCAGAATGCTGGAGGAATTTTAATGTGACTGCACAGGGATTCATAGAGAGGACCAGTGCCTCCAAGGATTTAAGAGCCTCCTGTAAGTTGCCAGGGGGGCTAAAGGAAGCTCAGTGGCTCACCGAGCTTACACACACACATGCTGCAACTGTGGCCAAGCATTGATTTTTGCCAGGTTGTGCCTGAAAGAGCTGTACCAGAGGGACATGCAAGGTCTTACATGGAACACCAACAGATGCTGTAAAAGATTTTAGTGAAGAATCTTCTAGCTTTTGAAGTTCACTTGCAAATACATACACAGAGATGATGCTGGGATCCTTTTAATCAAGATTCCTTGTTCAGATCTGGGTTTTCTTCTTGCCAGTATATCAGCTGTCATTTCTATATAAAAGTTTCTGAAAATTGTTTAGCAGAATTTGAGGACTAAAAGATGGATGGTTAAAGGCATCTCCGCAGTCCAGGCCAGGGCTGGGCTCTAATCCAATGCTTTCTGGCAGAAGTGGGCACTTGTGCAGCTGAGAAATGTTCTCTTACCAGCCAATTCTTCAGTTCAGTCATGTAGGTAGCCCCACAAGACAACAGAAAATTAATTTGACTACTCTGAAAAGTTAGACAGGACATCTTTAGAGAATAAAGAGCTTTTCTCTAAATCCTTACCTGAGCAGATTCCCTTAATAGCAGCATATGAAGAATGACAACCCAAACCTCTGCAGCAACTCCTATCCTGCAGTGGAAGGCATCTGCATGCTACATGTCCTGCCAGGACAAAAAGTAAGCACAGCAAAATTCTGTCTCAGTCAGCTTTTAGTGTTCCATCTTGTCTTCTGTGATACCAAAGTTCAAGCTGTTCTTTCTCTCAACAGAGCATGGTGGGGTTATATGCATTAATTGCAAGAAACATAGGCATGATAACAGGGTTTGAGAAAGCCCAGGAGAGTTTGAATTCATATGGTTCAATTGTAAATGCATCCCACCAATCTTCACTGCTGCTTTTAGGCAAATAGAAATTCTCCATTTCTTAGATCTAGATATATTATATTTATTACCTTGGTATTTTGTGCTTACCTAAATCCCCCAATGTATGTATTACTAACAAAGTTAATTAGAATGAGAATGGGTTTAGAGCAAGAAGAAATTATCTGACAGCACTGAAAATGGGAATGCTCTGTATGCTATAAAACTGGAGAACTGCACTTCAGGGTGTGAATATTTCCACAAAAAAGCAATTACATTGATGAAAGGTGATCAGTAAAATAGCCTGAATAATTTGTGTATGTGTGGAGAAGGGAGTTCAGAGATAGCTGACTGGAGCAGGAATGAATATTACAGGAAGCAATTAGAAAATGCTTTTCTTTTTTTCCCTTTTTTTATTTTAGAGTTTGATACTGAGCTGCAGATTATTGCTGCTATGAAGAATGGCCTTGGAATCCAAAATAGTTTTTCAAAAGTAGTCAATGTAACAAAAAAATAAGAGACTGGTGGACAAAACATAGCATAGTGTGATACACTTTTTCTTCCCTAACTCTCCTAAGATTTGGCAACATCATAATGTCAGCATATTTCATTACTCGAGAAATAAAAACCAAATGATTTTGTCATAGCTGCTCCTGCCAAGAGACACATACCTCCTGCTCCTTCCCTAGATACCAGCATACTTCATCTCTGTTCTGCTCAGGCAGCTCATAGCAAGGACTGGTACACATGATCCACATGATGTGTGCCCAAGGCAGAAGCCAACATTGCAGAGAAAACACAGACCAGCCTTTCAACGACAAGCCTTACATAGCAAGTGCCTTTGCATTGTGTGGAGAGGGGTTCGGGGATAAAATTCTTGTGCTACTCACTTCCTTTAGAATCATCAATAGGTTAACTAATGAATAGCAATGTTAATTTGTTACATTTCTGAAGGACCACACACAGCACTCATCTGGAGGGCAGCACTTTGCACCCCCTGAGACACTTCTCTCAGGGCTCTGCAGACCTGGGCATGGGGGATTTTACCCACAGGGGAGCAGTGTTGTTTAGAAATCTAAGACATGGAATTTTATTTCAGCTGCATTTTTCTTAAATGATGAAAGACTGGTGTTTATTTGTTCATTTTTTTTTGCATGCAATATTGCAGCAAGAACTGAATTCTGCACCATTTCATGTCCCCAGAATATCAGGGTACCTGGCAAAAATGATTATACTTCCAAAACATGCAGGACAAAAATCCTGACCATCCAACATCTGGGCCCCAAGGGCACCCACAGCTCTGGCTGTCCCTGCTGACCCCTGGTTTTCCCTCACTTAGTCATGGCCCAGGGTCCCTGTCAGCGCACCTAGGCCATCAACCCTTGTCCCAGCAACACCATAGCAGGGTTGCTCTCCCATTCCCCAGAACAGACCCACATCCTGGCCTGCCCTTGGCCCACTCCCATCCTCAGGGAGGTGCCTGATGCCACCCTGGTGCCCAGAGTCCTGGTAGGGTGGTGGGATAGGCCCCAGCTGCCCAGCTCTGTCCTGACAGCCCCATGGGAGCCCCTGCTCCACTGAGCCTCCGGGGCCCCTGATATTCAGCTTGAGAAACTGGAAATGCACATGGCTTAGCTGGCTTTCATCTGAGGATTGTGGCCATATATTTTAAAAATTACCAATACTTATCTATTTATTTTTTAATTAATGCAATTTGAAGTGCTTTAAAAGATAAGTAGTTATCATGTGGTCAATAATTCATAGGAAAATCCAAACTAATTAGGGGACAACGTTGCACAAAAAGCCAGTGATGCTTCTTTCCAAAATATCAGCCAAGGGAAACTCAGTGATAGGAAAATGAAGTAGAATTATCCAAATCAACATGGTAGGCTGACAGCAAGGTCAGGAATTGAAATAAAATATTCCAATATCCAGTCCAATACACATGCGTACCAGATGCTATTTCTACTTCATCACAGTTAACTAAAAGCACTGGCAGAAGAATTAAAACTAATGAGAGTAAAACAAATAAACAAAAAAATCTTCCCAATTCTAATTCAAGGGGCTGCTCAGAAAGTCTTTGAGTGAGTGATGACATATTCCCTTCTATTCTAGAAATTTACCTTATAAGAATCTGCTTTATCTTCAAAGAGAATAATGGCCAAATTTTATTTTACTGATGAACTTGAAAATAAGAAATCCTCCACTAAGCTTAGTGGCATTAAACCACATACACCTAGACCCAAGATCAACAGCTAGGCAGAGAGGTTTCACATGGGTACACACCATGTATACAGTATGAGTAACACATGGAGCACTGAAATTACTATTACTCAGCATGTTTCAAAAACTACGAGGAAAAGAAAGAGGATTTTACATGTCTGGGAGAGTGTACTCAAAAGAAGACAAAAAAAAAGAAGGCACTGTTTTAAGCTGCAGAAATGTACTGAAGGTGAGTTATATTTTATTTCATTAAAATATATTTTTAAAACATACTGTGTAAAAGAATTAGGATTCTCAATAATTTATTATTTACATTAACAAATTCTGTTTGACTGTTATCTATAGATAGAAATGAAAAGCCTGCAGAAGGGAGTTGTATCAGCTTCTTCAGGACCAAGCAAGCCTCTTTTCCAAGAAACATGTCAAAAAACGCATTTCTTCCCATTTCAATCCCTTCAAATTAATATCTGCAAACAGATGGCGAAAAGCTCAATGAAAGGTCATGTTGGTGAGTGTTGAGCACTCACAGTGAGAGCTGGGAATTCGGGGTGCTCTGCAAGGGAGAGACCCCAAGGAGACTTTAACATTGCACTGCTCAATAGTCAAGAGGCTGCAGGGTCCAATCCCACTCTTGCTCCCACTGTCCTACCTCTGCTGAAATTCATGGCATTACACAACAACGAGGCCTGCACACGACGCCTCCAGGCAGATCTCAGAAAGCTGCACTGACTCCTTCAGACAGGGTGGCAGCAGAGAGACTGTTTTTCCTACCACTGTAGGCACACTGCAGCTTATCATTCTTTTTCAGTCCAAACACAACATAAATCTGTGTCTTCCTTCCCAATCTCTGGGAAGAAATATGCATAGGGAATTATCTCTCTGATGTAAACATCTGTAAGCACCATTCACATATGCTGGTCCACATGAAAAAAAAGTATTATCAAAGTGCCTGTTGCAGCCTTGACCCTCCTTAGCGGAGCAGCTCAGCTTTCCCATCAGCTTCCCAGACTTCTGAAATCATCCGGGTACCCAAGCATCATGCACAGTTCATTGCAATGCCAGCTGCTGTCTGCTTTACTATTCCAGGAACGAGCAGTCGCCCTTTCAGTGATAATACAAAAGCCCATGATTAAAAGAAGTAAAGCTGTCAGCTCATGTGTTCTGTTTCCTGGAGGCACTCAATGGTATTTCTGACATCTCGTGTAAGGCACCAATCATCCGGTAGCTGAGCAAAAAGCGACCCACAAGACCTCCGTTAAGCAACTGCAGAGGGAACTGACAAAGTTCAGCTGGTTTGCTTGTCTTGCTTACATGGCATTAAAAGTGTGGTCACACCATCTGGGGAAGTTTCTTGTGGTATCCCAAAAGGGGAAGCCTCAACTTGCACCTCAAGGAGCACGGGTGACAGCCTGCTACAGCACAAGTTTCCGACAGCTGTGTTAGGGTGGCAATTCCCACAGGCACAGTGGAGCTTTCCTTGATCCCCAGGAAGCCTCTGCTGCCTTGCTTTCACAGAAAGTGAGCTCCTTGTCAGCAGCAAAGCAGATACCTCCTTACAAGATGTCTCCATGACACACACCAGAGGACCACAGTACAAAACCAGCTTTGTGGTGCTCTTGCTGCAGCTTCCCTGCTGTTGGCCTTGTCTGCACAGCCTTATTCACAGAGATGCAATGCCGGAGAGAGCAGAGCCTATGGACGAAGAGGTTGGCTGGATGTTGGCTGACTGCAGCCCTGAGCAGCCTCAGTCCAGAATGTCAGTCTCAAATGGGACCAGGTGGTAGTATGTCAAATTGGTGACATAAGCTGTTGGATCATCACTATCTTCCAGCTCTGAGGTAAAGTCACTAACACTTTCGAACCTAAGGAGAGATGAAAAAAAACCAAAACAAACCACCAAAAGGCATTAAGTCATTTAGAAAATCAAAGGAATTGGAAAAAAAGTACTAAGGGAGTGAGAGAAGTACTTGGAGCTGATTCCATCCACACCTCCTTCTCCTCCCATACACGTGTCTATGAGTAAACCATGGGCCAGTGAGAACCATGGTGCATGCAAGCAAGTAATCCTGTCACCCCTGACTTTCAAAGTTACTAGTGAGGAAGGAAGAAAGGAAGCAGCAAGTGAGTCTTGGAAGAGTGAATCACGTAGTTGAAGTCCACTTCCTTCTATTTTGCTCCCACAGCAAGGGCAACAACACAAAATGCCTCATTTCTCACATAAAAGTGAAACGGAAACTGCCTTTGTTTCTCATCTGAATTTGCACTCTCAGCCTTCCACTTCATAGGCACCGTCTCTGGGTTTGGCTTTTTTAAGAGGCCAAGTGTCTAATGTAGGTGGGAAAAAATTACTGCAGTCTCCTTCCCATGGTGCAAGATTTAGGTTTTGACAAGCAGAGAATCTCCTAATGTAAAGAGATTCCCAAATTTAGTTTTACTTGCTTTAGTAGTTTCTTCCCCATGTCCCAATGCCTGTTTTATAACCTGAACTTTTGCAAGGATTACCCACTGTCTCATACCTACTTTCAACTGGAAGGCATCAGGCTGTTAAAACCTACACTTTTCTCAGTTACACACATTCCCATTTCAAGAAGGCTTGAATTTCTGCAGTAAGAAAAATTACCTTCTTCCTAGATAGCCTAGCAGATAAAGGCAGTTACTGCAGGCCAAGGACTAAATTTCACCTCAGTTCTAAAAGGGGTTTGAAGAACCATAAAGTTTATTTTTCTCAAACTCTCTCTTTAATATTTTGAAAGAACTTTCATTCACTATGACAGAGTGAGAAATAAAGTAGAAAGTGAAAAATTGCACAAGATGGAAAAAGAAATTCTAACCTAGCTCTGACTTTTAGCATATCTCTCTAACACCTTTATCAGCCTAGCTGGCCTACTTCAGTTCTCTGAATGGCAGATAAACAGATGAGCTTTAAAAGAATTAATATTTAAAACTGCATCTCACCTACACATGAACTGGTTAGACTCTTTAGATAAGTGAAACAACTGCAGGCATCCCTCTAACTTCACCCTAGAGTGTGACCTAAGAGTCAAGTATTTCAGAGAACCTGAAGAACAGTAGTAGGGTAAACAAACAGGTAAGTCTCCCAGTCCCATCTCTTCCCTAAACTTTATTTAGAAGTATCACAGGTTATTGGATAGCCTGGTCTATACATCCTGCAAGGTATGGCCATGGTTCTGTCTTTTCCATACTCCTTTCTGGTGCTTCTCATCTCTTTTTTTTTTAACTATGAGAGGCAAACTAGAGAACTTTTTTTTTGAGCAGAAACTCATGGATTTTCTACTGCGGTGCTGTTGCTTTGCTCTTCATTTTAAATGAAACAGCAATGAGACTGAACTTTGAATGCTTATTACCCTCATTCTTCTAGTCCCTCCAGGCTGTTTGCTTGCCTGTGTGTGTGGGAACGTGTGCACAAGGGAGTTGACTTGGTATCTTGCAAACACTTCACAGATCACGTTGTGCTGTCTTATGGACTGCAAGTGATCCAGAAACAACAGATTATGAAATACCAGTGGGGCAGACAGAGTGAAGAAAGCGGAAGAGGAGTCAAGAAGGTTTTTCAGATTCTGCTCTCTTTCTCTTGACAGCAAAAAGCTACATTATCACAACTGAAAGGTGCCACAGATTTTGTGGCTCTCCAGCCTCACTGATAGGTTACTACAAGCAGAACGTGAGCTGCAAAGCAGTGGAAGTCAGATGCTGTGGTTAAGCAGAAAGTTTTTCTTGCCACCAAAAAGGAAGTGTGTGCACAGCAGTCTGCAAAGCACTGCTCTAGAGTGCTCACACAAAACCAAACTCAATAAACCAGGACTGTTTACTACAGTCAGCAGCTGTATATGACAGAAACAGTCAAAAAGCTTTTATGCTGTTACCAACAGGTCTTTTTCTCAAAATAAACTCTTCAGCTCTATTATGGACCTGCAGATTTCTAAATGCCCAAACTGCTGCCCTTAATAGTTTTTCCTCAAAGCACATTGACAGAGACACTGTCTTTTGAAGAGCCTACTTCTTGTGTTGTAAGACAAACTTCTTTATCATTTTAACCTCGGTTAATGCATTAAGTTTGCTACTCAGATTCACCAGGAAGAAGAAGGAACAACATAGAAGTGAATGGCTTAGACAGGCTTGCTACATTAAAAGTTGGTGGCTGGTCTTAAAGAGTGAGGGATGGTGAATGGAGTTAAATCCATTTGGTAGCCTTTCACAAATAGTGTTTTTCTGGGCTCAGTTTTGGGGCCAGTCCTGTTGAATATCTTTATTGATGGTTTGGACAAGGGGATCAAGTGCACTGTCTCAGTTTGCAGATGACACCAAGCTGAGTGGGAGTGCCAACGTGCTGGAGAGTAGGAAGGCTTTACAGAGGGATCTGGACAGGTTGGATTGATGGGCTGAGGCCAATTGTATGAGCTTGAATGAGACCAAGCGCCAGGTCCTGCACTTGTGTCACAAGTGACCCCATGTAGAGCTACAGGCATGGGGCAGAGTGTCTGCAAAGTGGCCTGATAGAAAAAGAACTGGGGGTGCTGGTCAATGAACATGATCCAGCGTGTGCCCAGGTGGCCAAGAAGGTCAATGGCATCTGGGCCTGTATCAGAAATAGTGACCAGCAGGATCAGGGTGGTGATCATGCCCCCACTACCTGGCACTGGTGAGGCCACACTTCAAATCCTGTGTCCAGTTCTGGGCCACTCAGTACAAGAAAGACATTGAGGTGCTGGAGTGTGTTCACAGAAGGGCAACATAGCTAGAGAAGGGTCTGGAGCACAAGTTTGATGAGAAGCAGCTGAGGTTTTTTAGCCTGGAGAAAAGGAGGCTCAGGGGAGACCTTATCACTCTGTACCACTTCCTGAAAGGAGGGTAGCCAGGTGGGGGGTTGGACTCTTCCCAGGTAACAAGACACAGGGTAAGTAGGGATCTCAAGTTGTACTAGGGATAGTTTAGACTAGGTATTAGGAAAAATTTCTTGACTGAAAAAGTTGTCAAACACTGGAATAAGCTGCCCAGGAAAGTGGTTGAGTTACCATCATCAAAGTATTTAAAAGATGTACATGTCATAGAATCATAGAATGGTTTGGTTTGGAAGGAACCTTAAAGATCATCTAGTTTCAATCCCCCTGCCATGAGCAGGGTCACATTCCACAAGACCAGGTTGTGCAGAGTCCCATCCGGCCTGGTTCTGAACACCTTCAGGGATGGGAAATCCACAACCTGGGGAACTTGTTCCAGTGTCTCACAACACTTATCTAAAGATTTTCTTCCTAATATCTAATCTAACTTACTCTCCTTCAGCTTAAGGTCATTCCCCTTTATCATATCACAAGCCCCCATGAAAATTCCCTTTCTATCTCTCTTTTAGGCCTTCTTCAGGTACTGGAGTGAATTTGCCAAAAAGGCAGCTTATCCAATGCCACAGACTCTGCTGCTGGCCTAGAAGACAGAAGTGCAAACAGTCTTGGCAGAGAAAGGTACCTCTGTAACAAAATCAAAGCCCAAGTTCAAATGCATTTATTTGCCACCTTTTTCTTTCAAAAGGACTTCAGACTACTCTCCAAAAACGACACACAAAGGGACTACTTATGCCACATGGATGCTGAGCACACTGGCTGCACCACATTTTGCAACACTATGGTGTACTGCCAACTAAACGTGAGTGAAGAAAGAAAGAAAATGAAGGGAGCAGAAAAGACCTACTTCAGAGCAACAGAGTAAGCAACTGCAACTTGGAAAAACACTGTTGTTTCTTTTGCAACAAGTATGACATTTTCAGATGATGGATCACTGGACAGGTAGCACTGCAGGCTACCATAGTTAACCAGTATAGGGAATGAGCACTTCCTGCTGAAGCTTCAAGCATTTCTTCCCAAAAAATATGGGTTTGCTCTGCAAAATGCTTCATTCTAGTCCATCGGCAGCCAAAACCCAGAAGTCATAAAGAGTTTAATGTGGCTGAAAGGAAAAAATTCCCATCTGAGGATATACAAGTCCACAAGGAATTAACTCTGATTTCAGGGTAGAAGACACCATAAATCCAATTTTACTGAGACTGAAAGGGAACAGCATAGGATTGAAAGATTTTAAAGTTTCCTTTCTGGGCTAATAACGTACATTTAAACCAACAGTATAAAAAACTGCTTTTGAAATAAGCTCAATTTTTAGTAAACAGTTGTGCTACACTGGTGCCACTCTCTCCTGGCTATTACCTCTTGGCTATAAAATACAGCTGCAGGCTGGGAAAATTTAGGGCACCATATAAAACACACATTTGAAATTTATTAACTTCTTGACTCTTGACTTCACATCCTTTGGAAAGTTAAACCACAAATGCACAAAGTCAGGCTGCTACCCTAGATTAATTTCTTCCACCACAGTTTCTGGGAAATTATGCCTGCCTTTCAGTTTTCATCACATTAATATTTTCTGACCTTAAAAGTCTCTGATTTCAATGGGATGACAGTTAGATGGTTGCAGTTTCTGATCCCAGGCTGGTAAGCTTTACTCAGACTGGAGCACATTTTAAAAATCAAAACTATGTATACATATTTTCTTAATCAAGTTTTTTAAATAATCAAAGTAAGGCAGGAAAAGGCTGTCTTTGGTAATTTTCTCCTATAATTTGTGACTCTCAGTATAAAGAGTGATCCACTGTGAACTATAACAACTTTAATTTCCAGGTATTTGCCTTACAAAATTACCTCTAGTGTGCCATTTCAACCTCATTATTACATGCTTATAAGCTTAAATGCTGTTAGCAAGGTCAAGGTTCAAAACACTAAGTGATAAGTTAATAAAAAGGCTTCAAGAAATTACACTGGAGCCAGAGATACTCTCCAGTCTCTGACAAAATCTTGCCAAGCTCTAAACCTTGTTACAGACTGCCAATGAATGCTTTTCAAATGTGGCAAGACAGATCACTGCATTCAAAGATAAAGGTTTTTAATATTCTGTTTCCTTCATTTAACTGGTCAAATGAAAAAGCAGGTCAATGTTTCTCATCAAAAATATTTAAATGCTTCACTACCTGAAGCTCACTGAAATATCAGTCACCTGGTATGACAGAAATCTGTAGGAGATTTCCATCAATACCCATCTGTGAATACAGTCACTGACTTAAGACCTACATGAATCAAGGAATTACAGAATGGTTGAGGCTGGAAGGGACCTCTGGAGATCATCTACTCCAACCCTTTGACAAGGCAGGTCACCCAGACGAGGTGACACAGGAACACATCCAGGTGGGTTTGGAATGCCTCCAGAGAGGGAGACTCCAAGACCTTCCTGGGCAGCCTGTTCCAGAGCTCTGCCACCCTCAAAATAAAGAGTTCTTCCTCATGTTGAGGTGAAGGACCTTCTTGTGCTTTAGTTTATGGACATAAAAACCCTCCTGGTTACAGGTTACTGACCCCAGAATACCTACATGCTTTAGGAAGCAGAAGTTACCAATAAAACTAGTCTAACTTGCCTTTCCTCTAAGGAAATACATGTAATATACCAAGTCCCAGCTGAGCAGTTGCAGACCTTTGTTCAATTACTTTCAGAGATGTGTACCCCACTGAGGACAGTGTTTTGTTTCCCAAACATTCTACTACCCTTTGTAGCAGGATATGCCATTTGTTAGGCTGTTTGAGTTTCCAAGTTTGGGCTCAAACCAGCTCTCTTCACAGTCATGAGAGAAAGAAATAACTCTGTTCTCCCGTGGCAGCACCCCTATGGCAATCTCAGTTCTTTTTACATACACAGAGGATCGAGCACTTTGGGGTCATTCTCATATTTTATCCACTTTAACAGGAAATTGCTGTGAAGTGTTAGCAATCAGTCCCAGTAACCTTAGCCAGTCAGAATGACAGCTGTACCAGCCTTGCCCTTAGACAGACAATAACATTATGCTAGGGGTTGGGAAAGCTACAGTTTATCCAAAGGTGACAGCATTGCTCTTGCTCAAACTCCACTTACAAATGCTCTGCTGAATCTACATCCAAGTGCTTCTCTTTTCCATTAGGTATACTGTGGTCAATGACTATTGTTTCAGTGTTGGCTAAACAGAATCCATTTGATCGCATGATTTCTGTTGGGAGAAGAAAGAAAACAAGATGAAAAAGAAAAAAAAAGCTGTGAAACAACTGTATATCATATGCAATTGACATGGCTATGAACTGAGATATGTGCGTGACATTGAAAATCTGTACATGAAAGCAGGAATGAAGAGTTGGTTTCACAACTTCTTACATCTGCAAACTGCCAGTGCTTAAGCAATTTTATTCACCTAATCTATTCATGACACAGAGCATCTGAAGCAACTACCACTACCAAATCATAATTGTATTTTTCTTAGACAGTCCTAGGCTTAAGCCAGTTATGCAAAAATAAAAAAGACATAAAAGGGAAATAAAAAGTGACCTTACAAGTTAATTCAACCACCAACTCTAACTCTTGTAAAGCAATACATGTTTTACACTGCCTTTGGTCCTGCTTATTTGTTTCTAACTATGTTAGAAGCCTCCTATACAGAATATCTACAATTTATACCTAATTCCACTGACTTACTACTACGGGGAGAATTGAGAACTAAAGAACAATATTTGATGTGAAGAAGCTAATCCACATCTGTGCTGTATGGAAAGTCAAACTAGGCAAGTCACAAGGATTTCTTTTGGTCATTTAATTTTAGATGAAGCTAGGACCACCACAAAATAAATGCACATGTTTAAAAAAATCAGCACTGGCTTAAGCAGGACAACCCTTGATCAGGCTCAAGGCACTATGACCCTGTGTTACAGCCTTGCATTACCAGCACAACAAAAGAAAATTAGTTTGTGGCAGAAAATATGTTAGGCAGAAAATACACAAACAAATTTCAGCTATATATACAGCTCAAGAAATGAAAAGGAAATGAGACAGGAGAGAAGAGGTAATTTTTTTTAACATTTACATGTTCCTACATTAAGGTAAAGCCAGAACTCACTTCCATATTTTTCTTGAGAGTCATCTTTGACATTCAGTCTGTATTTTGCTACAACTCACTTTAGCAGAATACATTTGTGAAAACACTGACCCCCAGCAGAATTACACTTCACATAACTCGTCTTGAGCCAGCATTGTATGAATGTAAGATAAGATTTACACCATAAATTCAAATCCAGCTTTCATCTTAGAGGGCAGCCCATTCTCTTCTCCATCGCCTACTGCTCTGAGCAGGACCATGTGGGGGACAGTTTGTTTTTTCAGAGAATACAAAACATTTTAGCCTGCTTTTCCAAGACTGCAAGCCAGGTAGAAAGCTGCACTATGACTAACATGAAGGCCAGTATTTTCCTAGTGCCCTTGACTTGACCTAAGAGTTCCAGCGTTTTCCTGCTGCAGGAACTGCTTTACACATTATCATTTACTGCCATCTACTGACAGCGCTGCCAGACACTGAACCACTTCCAGTGTGCAACATCCAGATGAGGCAAATATCAACTGACATCAAATTTCCACCTATGTTCTTAGCATTGGTGGCAGCAATCACTTGAATGAGAAAATGAATTACCACAAGACACTTTTGGATAGCTGCATAGGTAGGAGAATCTTCCTCCAATTAATTAGGTATGACTCATCTCTACTAAAAAAAAATTTAGAACTAAAACATGCTATTATTCACATGGCTTGGTTTCCACAGCTCCTCCACATATAGGCTGTGAAGAGGGCTCCCTTTGCTGCCAACTTCTGTCTATCAGACAGGCCCCCTTGCTCTGAACTGAGGCTCATCTTGACTGTGCTCTCTCTGTTGTACCCACCATGTGCCATACTCAGTCACACACACACACACACACACACACACAGAGTACATGTGCCCTGAGGGGCTCTACGCCCTCCTAAAAAGTATATGAAAGCCTTCCACACAGCAAAAATCCCCAAACCAGAGAAATGCTCCATCATGTAACCTATGCAATTACAAATACATTTAGTCTTGGTATTTGGTGTTTGCAACAAGACCAAGGTATCACCAACAGCAGTCATCCTTTGAAATATTTTTAAAGCATTTAGTTTGTAGTTCCTTTATTTCATAACTGGCAGGATCTAGGATCCAGTTTGCAGCTCTGGTCTCATAGAGTAACAACATACTTCAGACAAAACCCGGGAATGTGCTCTCGAGTGGCAGTGCTGAGAACATGTCCTGGTGTTTGGGACCAAAATGTATAAGCACATGCAGCCTTTGGATGATGACTAATGGCAAGAACATACACATGAGGAATTTTACCTGAGGTTTCCACATTGACTAAAGACATCATTCAAACCACCCTAGCTACAGGTGGAACATGAGATAAGCATGTTGGCTCCTGTTTCTTGCTCCCAGGAAGCCAGACCTGCATCACCCCACTTTGTAATGTGGCCCTGGGGGCTGTTTTTTGCACTGCAGCCTGGGCTTGGGGGCTCTATAAGAAGGCACCAGCCCAGATGGGCTGGCAAGACCACACTTCTCACTGAGGCTGTGTACTACACATTACTCATAAACCATCTTCCATTTAATTAAAGGAATATTTGTTTAACAGAACACTGATTCACTTAGAATCAGAGCTAAGGATCAATTACAAATAGTTTACCCTGTGTATGAGATCAAGCCTTAAGACACACTGTTCACACTTTTGGCATGTTGACACACTGACTGGCCATTAACTGATCCTTTGTTAGTACCAAAGAAAACTGATTCAGTTTCATGCCAGACATTATAAGCCTTGGAGGACTATGTAGAATTTCACTTCAATTAACTCTCTGAATAAGCTCTTCTGGTGACACAAAACCAGCAGTTGCCATTAGGCTCAAAGAAAGTGTTTCAGGATAGAAATACAAAACCAGGCACACCAGAAGTTCACAGACCTTTTGACAATGGTCAGTAGCAGATGAAGAGGGGAAAGGCTAAAAGAATATGCAAGGATAAGCTCTCCACTTTACCCACTAACAATCTGTGGTTTAGGAATGTCCTATGTCTCCACCTGTGACAGGTTTCAATGTACTTTTCCTCCACTTGATTGTCTAATTCCCTTTTGAAGTAACTTATGCTTTCAGTTTTACCATATCTTATGACAATGAGTTCCACTCCCTAACTATGCTTTGTATGGAAACAAAACAATATTATAATCTTTCTTTTGTTTGTTTAAAGCCTGTTGTCTGTCAATGATATTGGATAACCTATAGCTCTTGTTTCATGGGAAGTACAGGGTAATTGACCTCCTTCTATTCACAGCTTTGTAGGCTTCCATCATATCCCAGTCTGTCATCTCTTCTCATAGTTGAAGTATTCTTCTTTAATTGATCTGATTCTTAGAGAAGCTGTTCAACAACTTGAATCCTTGACCCTTATTTGTATATTTTTTTATTCTATTATATCCTGAGATGGAGAAACCAAAATTGTACATATTGTATTCAAGATGAGTTGTGCTCCTCTACTCTGCTTCCCCCTCCTTTCCTAATAATATCTAATATTCTCACTGCTGGTATTGCCCATTGCTTGGCACCAAGCTTACATTTTCACAGAACTGTATCAATAGGCTCCAAATCTCCTTTCTAAGTGATAACAGCACTATCACATGTGATGACATGCAGTAAGGACTGCATTTTCCTCACATTCACTGCTTTGCATTTGTCAGCCTTTCATTTCGCCTGCTACTTTATTGGCTGAATGGACGTTGCATAGTATATCAAGGAAAATTATATGTTCTATATCACAAAGCAGACTGTTGAGAACTATATTTTGAATTTTTGATAGAGAAATAATAATAGGAACAGCAAATAAACTAATTTTCATTCTGTAACTCTTGTGTCAGCTACAGGAAGTTAACAACTCTTACCTGATATTTTAACTGGACTTTGAAAGCTTGGCTGAATTTTATGGACGTTGTCATTTTTTAAAACTTGGTCCAAAGGAGATCTCTCAAAGAACGTGAGGACAACTTCAGACCTTGAATACTTAAAAAGAGAGAGAGAGAGAAAAAACCCAGACATTCATTTTTAACCAGTAGTTTGCTTTGTCCCTCTTCTCCATTTCTGCCCCTTCACAGTATGACAGAAAGACTTATTACAAGCGACAGCTTGGAGGCATCATTGCACAGTTCTGGCACTCAACATTTCTCCAAGTTACTCAATAAATTGCTGCTTCTTTCAGAGTTTGGCAAAGCCCATCACATTCTAATCTGCATGAGAGTGCATGTCACCATGAAGGAAGAGTCAAGCTGGGCTAAGTTGGAACTTGGCTTACTCACCTTCCAGGGCATGTTTATAATAGTCTTCAGAAGCTTTTCCACTTCATTAAGTCTGGCTTCTATATCATGGGCTTCTTTGATTGTGATGAGCCCTAGAAACAAAGCAAACAGATTATAAGCATAAACAAAAGCACACTTATGCACACTTTAGCAGCCAGAAGCAGCCACTCAGGAAGATGTGGAAGAACCTTAAAATATGCCTCCCAGAAATGTATTTTAAACCAGCTGATGATAAAGCCTGCACCATAAACTGAGGTTGGTATAGTTTACAAGCAGAGTCGGAAGCCTGACACCAACTCAGCTGTTTATGAGCATGTGCAGGAATTGCAAGACAAGCAGAAGTAGAGCCACCTACTGCCTCACCCACAGTTTCAATACACAGAATTCCCAGCAGTGGTAACTAAACAACACACTTTCTGCTTCCAAGAACCATTTTTCATCGTTTTTTTCTTTAAATAAAAAGCAAAAGAATACCCAAGAAAACCAAAAGCCACATCCTAGAGATAAGAGGGAAAAAAATAAGCACAATCTAAACAAAAGGCTTTGAGAGTAGCTTTGTATTTCTCTGACTGTAAGCCCCAGTGAGTGGTCCAAGGAAAATTTGTCAGTCCCATGTTCTTCAAATGTAAGATAACAGGATTTTTTTCATATAATCAGTCACTGAATTATCACAGTGCTGTAGAAGGGATTAAGACAGAAATTTTACTGCCCAGTGATGCATTAAAATGCAATATTGAATTGCTCAATATGGCGATCTTAAACACTACTACTGTATTTTGTATGTATAACCTGCAGGTCATCTGTAACTTCCCCCTCTTCTATCACACTGAAGGAAATACAGCACAGGTTATATGCATTAGGAGAAGTAAACCCCAAAGTCTCACATCCTTCTAGTGGGCCTTTTATTGTTGATATTGATAGAACCTACTTTTTCTAACCAAATCATCATTTAACCTCTATATTTGTGCATCTTTTCCAAGGAGCAGGATACGCTCATGAAAATGAAATACCAAAGAGAAACTATTGAATATAACAAGCCACACCAAACAAACAAACAAAAAAAACACACCAAAAAGCTGGAACAGGAAAAGACACAATAAATAAAAAAAATCAAAATTAAAAATCTGCAAAGCAGTCTCTGAGAAAGCACTTCAATACATTACAAATGTGTTAAAGTAAGTGTATCTTCATCTCCCTGTTCAAAAGACAAACAAAGAGCCACAAAACATGCAGAGTGTGGGAACAACATCCACAAACAGTTTCAGTCTGCACCAGTCCTTGCTATTTGCTACCAACGAGATACAATCCCATACAAACTTTCCAGATAAAAGTGTGACTTTCCAGATAACAGTGGGGGAAGCTGTCAGCTCTCCTCCAGTTACAGCTCTAAATAAAACAGAGATTGTCTCCAAAGCAACCAGGTTTACTTGACGGTTGTCCCACAAAAGTTGCCTGTTTGTATAAGCCTTTCTCTTGCTCAACAGTCCTTCATTTTTCCTGTTTTTTCAGCATGGCTATGGCCTCACCCCAGTACAACTCGCCCCCTCTCCTGACAGCAGAGCAATGCATACCAGCAGGCATATAAGGAAGGTGGTGTGTGTTTTGCTTTGGTTGGTGTACACTACAGGCAGGTAGCTTTGCTTGGGAATTCTCTGAAAGGCTGTAAATATGAATATACTCATCTGCGCGGGTCCACAGACTGCATATTAGCTGGGCTGTGTTTGTCATTACAGACCTGAATTGCAGACCAGCACCCTTCATTGTCCTAACTACGGGGTGTGTGCAGGCCTGGGTGGATCTGCTTTACCCCTCCACAAATATGTTCCCATGCCACACCTGAATCAAGTTCAAACTTTTCAGTAAAAGTGCTTTCATCTTCCCTAAAAGAAAAAAAAAAAGCTTCCAACCCCCCATGGCTCAGACACCCATTCATGGTGTTAGAAACATGCTGCTGGCCCTGCTGTAGCCCACATCAGAGGAAACACAGCCAGCCACACTGGTGCCAGCTGCCATGGGGTGCCTCCACTTCTGCTGGTCTTGATCCACTCTGCATTAATATTGATAGAGCCAGAGCAGAGACTGCCCAGCTGTGGCTCCCACCTTGCAGACGAAGGCCTCATTGCTGATCCACCGGGGATTCAGCATTCAACTGCTCCCTCTCAAATCTGCCCTCGATCTCGGACCCATTCCCAGATAAGCATTCACTGTTAGAACTAGTGCTTTACCAGGAAGCGGGATACTTTCAAACAAATGAAGATATTCAGACTGGGAGGGGGAGAAAAAGAAAAAAAACAAACCCAAACCACCTCGGCAACAACCCTGAGCATTCATCCCGTGAGGAAAACCAGCCAAGCGGTCAGGATTTCTCTCATTAGTAATCAGGGAAAGCATCTGCAGCTCCACACGGCCTTTTTATGCTTCACCCAGAAGTCAGACAAGGCTGCCAGCCTGTTGCACTGTCACAGATCACCCTGTGGGAGGTTTTACAGCTTCTTGCATTTACAAGGAATTTCCAGCCCTGGTATATTATCTCCTTCCACCTCTTGGAAAGACACCAGCCATGCAAACCCACACTGCAACTTGGAAACTGGCACAGAAGACTTGTAACATCTGACACCATAAAAACTGTTTCTTACTGAAGATTTCAGTAATATCAAAACCAAAAAGCAGACAGCGTAGGAAGGAGGGTGATCTGCCTGGACAGCTTCCTGTATGTGTGCTTAATGATTGCAGATGCACAGCTTTGGGGCATAAAGCTGCTGACCTTAAATGAATTCCCCATACAGGGAGTTCAGTTTGGCCAGGCTAAAATCTTTCTTTTCATACATCTACAGCCCAAACACACAGAAACCACTTGACTGGCTATATATACACACACATATAAACCTGTAATTTCTTCTGCAGTTGCCATGAAGTATGTAAAGCCCTCATTTATCTCAATTCTACAAGTCTCTGTTTTTAAAAGCTAACAGATGCTCTTGTGGTTTTCAGTTAGTCATAGACCATGATTCCACAACCCGAGGGACTGCTCCCAACCCCACAGTCATGCTAACCAGAGTGAGGCACTGCCTGGCCAAGCAGCTGGGAGGAGTGGAGGTCCTGGTCCCTTCTTTCCATCCCTTTCAGCACCCTCTAACTGGCTTCTGTAATCAGCCACAGCACCTATGTGAATGAGGAACGCTGGGGTTTCACAAGGTAAAGTCTCTGGTGTCAACACTGGCTTAAGGTGATCCCACCCTCTCCTGTACCTCATTTCCTCTCCCACACCACAACACAGAGCTGCTTCTGCTTTGCCAACACAATTAGGTGAGCAGCAAGGAATACCTCAAACCACTCCTGTCAAAGGCTTCACCTCAGAAAACCCCAGACTCCACAGAAGAAGCAAAAGACTACAGACTAGGAGTCCCCATCCAAGCTCCTTTCTCACCCAGGCACTATAATAAGTTTGAGAGGAATCAGAGTTTGTGTAAAAAAGAACCACACCCAAGTTTCCAGGCCTATTTTTCACTTTGTGGGAGTTTCTCCCCTGCCCGTCTTCTTTCTCCTGTTTGGAAGGTTTGTTGAGGCAGAAAGAAAGAGGCAAAAAATAGCCAGAGACTGATGTAGGATCTCCAGACACTGGAAATGCCTGAACAAACAGACATGCCAGCTGACACTGCAGATAGAGCCCAGCAGCCCCACCATTCATTAATCCTGACAAAAATGTACCAAAAGGTGGATGCACCTGGAGCACCTGGGACCCCCTGGCCACATATGAAGCATCCATACAGCAGCTACAACATGTCCCGAGGCTGTTGTCTCTGCCCATGGACCATAAATACATATCTAGCTTATATTTCCATCTGGGGCTTTTACTACAGAAGAACCCTTACTCCATTTGCTATAAAATAAAAATAAGATATCAGTAAAGCAATTGGTATCCTGGAACCAGTTGTGCTTTCCTCACTTGTTCAGTCATGCAACAGAGCTGAGCTCAGAGCTGGAAAATTTGTCAGTGAGGTCATGGTGAAAGGCTGTTCTCATGCCTTTTTCTCAGCACTGGCCCTTGTCTGACTGCTAATGGAAAACATGCACAAACTCCTCCCAGGAAAACTTTGCTCTCTGTCTTGTTACCCGTACTGTGCTTGGACAATTAGTTATTATTTCAAGTGATTTAAATACCATAAACACCTATGTTTATAGGGTTTGAGGTAAATTGGAGTCCTGCCTGCTCTTTTTTTTACTACAAAACCTGCTGCCAAATACCACAAACTCCTAAGTTTCCTTCGCCCTGCACACAGGAGAGACAACAGGCTGGGTGACAGGAGGGATGACGCTGCCTAACCCAGGGTGACACTCACCTGTGCCTGGGAGATTGCTTTAGCACAGTTCTGCTGTTTGCACAGAGCCCACATAGTCAGTAACCTCATTCAATCCCTTTGACATTTTCCCTGCCCCTTTCCAGACCAAGAGCCCCATGCAGAATCCTTAATATGGAAAAAGATTTGCTTTCAATTTGAGACCAAGCGTAGGTAGCAATTTTGCGCAGAGCAACATGTGCCTGAAAAAGTGTGGTACAAGCAGCACCAGAGGCCTGCAGCATTCTTCCTGACCTGGGTCCCTGGTGCCGGGGCAGCTGCAGGAGGCTGGGAGAGCAGGCCAGCAGCTGTGTACCTGGCACGCTGGCTCACAGCGCGGGAGAGGGGCCCAGAGCTGAACACAGGCAGGAAACGAGCTCAGCAGCAGAGGAGAACGAACTGAGAGCCAACTCCTGATGTAAACACACAAGCCTTGGTAGGGCTGTCCTATTACTGCCATGTGAGCCACCAAATCTGCAACTAATGACATTCTGGAAACCGCAGATTATGCACCCCATGCTTCTACCACAGGAAGCAGGACAGGAATTGCAGCATGTGCTTCACGGCTCATAATGAAATCACAGCGCGGTCCTGACAGTCAGCATCCACAACAAGCATTGTCTCAAAAATCCTCTAGTACCTTCCAAGGAAGAGAAAGTTCATGCCCATGTCAAGTGTGTCTCCTATGTTATGTCAATGATGACACACAGAAGTCTGTTTGTATGGAGATGTGTTGCTATGTACAAGTCACTATGCATACGTGATCTCAAACTGTGGGCAAACTCCGCCTCTCCAATCTGAAGGGCTACACTTCATGTTTGTGGTCAGGACAGGAGCAAAGAATGTCCAAGAGATACCCTACTTTCTCAAAATCAGTTCTATATATATAGGAAGCTGAGCAAGAGCAGAAGCTGAGGTATACTTTCTGAACATATGTGCAAGACAGAATAGTCCTAATGCTGTGTGTTATAGTATGTATATGAAGATTAAAGTTGCATTGAGTCCCTCTCATCTAATCCTCTCTCCATCCCCTATAGTAAGACTGCAGAGAAGCTATCAAAGGGGGAAAAGGAGTAACAAATAAATCCAGAGAGAAATCTTACTGTGTTCTGCTAATCTACACTGCAAGAAAGATTTGAGGCTTATAGATTCAAATCATGGGTCCATCCTTCTCTCTTTGCACAAGACCCTGGGCAGCAGTTAGGGGTTTCAAATCTTTAGGTAAAATGTGTAAGCTTTCTTGCAAGGGAGGCTGCTACTTTGCTCTCCTGATCAGACTTCAACTGGAGATGTGCCCCTTTCCTCCAGTTACTGTATTCATTAACACTGCAGTGCTCAAACTTTTTCATCCTTTTCCCTCATTTCTCCTTTCCCTCAGATATGTTCTAACTCTTGTGCACATGCACAATCCAGGAGGTAGATGGAGCAACAGAAGGAAGGCCCTAGCCATTAGAGGAGGTATACAAAATCACAGAATAATGTTTAATAAAAAATTCTAATTTGATTCATCCAAAGAAGGACCAGGTCCAAAGTCAGATCAGGCTGCTAGGGACTAAATCCAGTTGGCTTCTGAATGGACCCACAGACAGATATTCCACAGAAACATGCAGATACTGAAACTACTCAGATGGCACATGGATCAGGGCTGAAAGGTGGCAACTCAGTCCCATTTTTTCTGCTATTTTGCTTCTTTGCATGGCATCCCATTTCCTCCCTCTGCTGAACTGAGTTCTTCTCAATACTATTTCAGCTGTCATTTTCCCTTGCTTCAGGGCCACCATACCTTGCTCCTCCTAGCAGCTGCCCTGGTAGGATCCCTCCTCACTGCAAACACATGTTCCCTCAGTCTAATGCCACCTGTGACTGGACTCTGAAAAGGCCAGAACAGCTCACTCTAACGGCTGCCTCCTCTCTGATGAAGCAGAGTAGGATAAAAGGTTGCTAGAAGGGCAAAGGAATACTCAGGGGTATGTAAAGTCAGGAAATTAAAAAAAAAAAAAAAAAAAAAAAAAAAAAAAAAAAAAAAAAAACCCAGCAGATGGGAAAGCTTGTTTCACACAACTTTTCTTCCAAAACTGCAGAAATAATAACACAGGAATCCCTTAAGTCCAAAGATTTGATAAGATCCAGAGAAGGGCAGACAATTACAGGCAATCAGGGACATCAGACCTTCAATTGCTAGAGACCAGGACTGTCACTTTTCTGTTCTCTGCCTGTTATTTATGCTGTCTTCTGCAGCATCTGGTTCTCATCGCCAGGGACAAGAAACTAGAGCTAGCCACAGCACTGGTCTGACTTAAGTTTGGCTGCTCTAGCAACTCCTCTTTGATGCCTCTTCCCTAATTCTACAACACCCCTCTCTTGGGGCAGACACACTTGCCCCTTGCCCTTGGGGGGAAGTTCATCCATCTCACGTGACAGGAGTCACTACAGTCTTTACAAAGGATTTGCTATTGATGCAGTATCACTAACAAGATCCCTCTTGGTGCCATTACTGAGGGAGCAGCTGAAAGGACACAGCAGCGTTGAAAAGAGGGGTGGGTGTAGGGAGGTGGACTTTTGACATTTATGACATTGTGCTGCCCTTCTTAAACTTGGTGATGAGGAACAAAATTTTTTAAAGAGTTAACAGTATGCCAAGTGCATGTAAGTCAATCCATATTTTCAGAAGTTCCACTAGATAGCAACAAATATATTGAAGACATTGAGATAAATGTGTTTGATGCAGAAAGAGAGAGAGCTTTCAAAACCCCTGCCTATACTTTCTTCTTTTGCAGTTCATATGAAGCAGATGCAGGATGGGGAAAAGTCCTGTCCAAACAACTGTCCAACTGAAATCCCCCAGTGCAAAAGTGACCATGACCTAAGGACCCTGGCACACTTGAATATCCATTGCAAAGAAAGGCAGCAAGTTAAAAGCTGAGAAAGCCAGACCCTCAAGATGAGGGGTTTCCACACATTGTATTATTAGTTATGGGATCTCCCTGGATTTCTGGAAGAGAGAAGGCATGTTTTGGTGGCAGAACTGAGCAGACAGGCTTTCCCCACAGAGTTCCTTGCCTTGATGCTTGATGAGCCACAAGAAAGAAAAAGATGTCAAAGAGTCGTGTGATAAGAGTGAACAAAGTAGTCAAAACCTGATGAAAAATGCAAGCTCCTACAACCATTTTTAGTGCTGATTTCTTATCAGGTGAGAACTGTCATGAAAAACACACCTCATTTCCATTCCTTTCCGCCAAAAACTTCCCTGACATATTGCCTTGGTTCACCACAAAAAGGCAACTTGTGTCTAGCTTTATAACAACACAGCCAGCTTCATTTATCTCTATCATCACAAATGAACCATGAAATTCAGCTGATAAAAAAACAAACCCAGAAGCCACAAACTTAATTTTGGTTATACAGTTCTGCTAGTCTGATAACCAAGAGCTGCATCCTTTGTCTGCCAGACAGAAGCTCTGAGCAAGCTCCACTAATGAACTGTTGACAATGTCAACAATGAAAAGAGCACAATAGATGCAGTGTATTTATCTGTATTGTCACAGCACCGAGAAACAGCTGCTGTCTGTGGAAACCGCTACGCTGCTTCTGTAGAGCTCCCTCTTCTCATAAATCACACTCCCAGATGGTCTTGTAAACAACAACAACAACGCTATAATGCAGCATATAGAAAACTAAGTTATGAATGAACATTTGCAAGCAAACAATGCTCCTGGGCTGGCCTTCTGTGTTGGGTATGTCCTTCAAATGGCAGCCCTGGAGGAGATTCCTGCTGCACAGCCACTCTGACATGGAAAACAGCTGATTACCTGCTTCCCGCAGGAGGCAGCCACCCCAGAGGCAGGGACAAGGTTCGGAGCTAGAGCTCAGCACTAGTCCTCTGTGAAGGAGTGCTCAGGTCTGCTGCAGGTGAAGTGACTGCCTCTACACTACAAGGCAAAATAAAGGTGCAAGGTTTCTACATGAAATCTCCACCGTTACTGGAAAACTTCTATGGATGGACAGAGGCTAAGAACCAGCAAGGTGGAAGGGAACAGAGAAGTTCTCCAGAGCCATAGATAGCCATGGATGACAGAACACTGGTGGGGAAAACCTGGAGGCAAAGAAAAGGAACAGAAAACAGCTCAGGCAAAGCATCTTGGAGAAGCAGAGAGGAAATAACAGAAAGAAAAGCAAAGGGAAAAAAGGCCATGACAGAGAAGAATGAGTCAGAGAAGGCATGGAAAGGAGGAAAATGAGCACTTTGGGAAGAGGCCCATCTCTTCTTCTTCTAATAAAAGAAATCTGTCAGAGAGTTTCTGATTTGGCAGCTCAGAGTACCAGAGCAGGACCAGGCACTAGGACAGGTGCAATAGGAATAGTGACATTGGAAGAGTATCTGAACCTGTGTTCCAATAACAAAGGCAAAAAACAAGTGCAGAGGAGGGTTGTCAAAAACCGCCCTGGCACTCCAAGGGCAGAACAAATCCCAACTCTGAAAGGTTGCTGATGTGCTCTTTTGGCTTCCTTAAGGAGTTGATTCTGCCCACACTGAAGTCAGAGGCGAGGGAGGTGTCTGATTGCTGACTGCATTGAAGCTGGCTCAAGTTTTAGGATAGATCCTAGATGAGACCTCCTCACAAGTAGTATTTAGAAAAAATAGGAGGGGGGAAAAAAAGAGAAAGAGTCCTTTTCCAGATTTATACCTCAGTTTTGGTGTCTATTTGGTCTGTTGCAACTATTTCCATTTTCCATCAATTTTAAGTCAGCTTCTAAGTCCATAGCTCTGCTTTTCTTATGAAAACTGATTTAAATTCAAAAGCAGATTTTGCATGGAGAAACAGTTTAGTAACATTCAGCTGTGTTCACTGCAGGAGTGAACGAGCCTGTGTTTTCCTGTGATCCTCTTTTGTACATTTGCCTAGAGCAAGGAACAGGCACATTTCAAAGACAAATAGAATACTAGCACGTTACTGGTAACATCACAGTGAATCATACTTAGTCACCCTGCAGGTATGTACATATCTAACCTTGTTTACCAGCTTCCTAGTGAGATGCCTTGTGTTGCTGAACGTCCTTGGCCTTTAGCACCACAGCACACTCCAGATGCAGAGTGCACTTTGCCACGTGTTCTTATTAGTTATCAAAGACCAGACCAGGCTGTGTGAATGCCATACTCCCTCCCGGGACCTCCCCTCCTCTCATATCAAAGAAAGGGTAAGATGAACAGCCATTACAGACAACTACACCTCCCATCCTCTCCTCTGCAATCACAGAGCACTCAGCAGCTCCAACAAATAAGGAAAGGCAGAGCATTGTGGAAGTCAGTCCGGGAGGACGAGGGGTCAAGAAAGGAATGTAGAGGATGGTTTCCTCGTGCTGAGCAGGAAAAGGAGCACACTTCTGCTCAGCATGAACTGTCTGCTGAAGCCAGCAATAAAGGTAACAACCAACTCTTTCTAAAATTGCTGACGTTTTTAAAATAACCCCAACCTTTGATTAAAAAGTTAATAACATCAAATAGCTCAAGCTTCCAAGTCTCAACCGTATCCCTCAAATGTCACACACTGCAGCTTGACTGAGCTGTAGGATAATGCCAGTCCTTTTAATGCTCCTTAGGCAAATCTGTAGGGACTTTGGAGTCCTTCAATGCAATGCAAATTTAGTTTGCAACACTTTATCACTTCCTCCAGATAAAAGGCACAGCTGATATTCACCTTCTTTCAGAAAGCCCAATATAAACATACACACATATACAAACTCATATACATATGCATATACATTTGTATATATATAAAAAATACACACAAATGTATATGACTAAATGCTAACACACACAAGAATGGGCTTTTGTAAGGTGTTTTTGTTAGGTTAAATATACTGAGCTTCACTTTAGGCAGCAGGATGTCTGCTTTTAAACAGGACACTAAGAAACCATGCTTACCCCATGAATTTTGTACAGATTGGACACGCCCCATGCAATCTCTTTTTACATACAAAGTTTTGCATCAGTGTCACTTAGTTAAATGAGATTTTTATGTTTCAGCTTTGTCAAGTTATCAGAGGCTGTGGCCAGCCAATTTAAAATGTTGTTGTGATGAAGTGTTCTCTAGGCAGAGAAGCATACTCTGCAAAGTAATTTTCTTTAGAGCAGGAGCAGCATAATTTTAAACAGAGTACTGCTGAAATTGTGACGCATGCTGTAATTGCTTAGAAACTACTCCTGATTTTTATTCTGTCTCTGTAGCAAAGTTAACCCCCAGCTCCTCAACGAGCTAAACAGATCATAATCTGCTTATATTAGGTTTCGATTTTTCAAATCCTGGACTGATGCTTTGCTCATTCCCAATTCTACTGGAGTCAGTGCTCCTGTTCCTGAGATAAAGGTAAGTCAAGGTTCCCAGCTCTAGGTCTGAGGCAGGGATTGAGCAACACAGTGCGAGGATGGTTAATCTTTCCCAGTTGTTCATGCACTAATGATCCCAGTAGATACTAATGGTATCTACCTGGGACTGTCAAGTAAAGCCACTGCAAGGGACTATAATCCCGTCTGGCTCAAACTGGTCAAATAATGCTTCAGAGAGAAGCGAAAAGAGTTTAATACTTCGCAAAAGCTGTGGCAGGCCTTGAGACAGGAGAGGAACCATGCTCGCTTGAGAGAGGCGCTGAGGAATGAGAAGGGCTTTAGGATAAGCAGCAGCTCCTGTGTGTAACCAATGGGGAAGGAGCACTGGGAGGGGCAGGAGGCCAAGGATCGAGTCCATTTGCAGCCAGACACAGCACACACCCCAGCCCAGCTGCCAAGATACTCTTCAGAGCCCCATAAAGCCAACAACAAGGTCTACCGGCACCCTGGGAGGTCAAGTTTAAGTCACAGTGACTCTGGCAGGTGTCGTGCCTTGAGGGCCACGGGCAGGCTCGCTCCAAACCTACACAGCATCCTCAAAAGCCACGGCCAAGTGCCACATACACTTGAAGGCCATGTTATTTAGAATTTACTGCCACTCAGCACTACTGAAAACCACACTCGCAGTTCTTTGGGTAGGACACACGCGGAGGGTAACAAGCTTTTGTAGTACTTTATATCCCTGGTCAGCAACAGAAATGCATGAGGCACTGTTTGTGCCGGCACACGGCAGGGCTGAGAGGTGGGCTCTGGCGTCCGCAGGAACAGCCCCATTCCCAGCCTGCACCCAAGCGGGAGGAGACAGCCCCCCTCCGGCACCCACCCCTGCAAGCATCTCCCCCTCGCACCCCGGAGAGAGCAGGGGCTGCGGCCGCCCCGGCTGCCTTGCGCCCATCCCCGCCGTCTGCAGAGGGCACTCGGGGCCTGCGAGCCGCGGCCGAGCTCCCGGGGCCGGCGGGGCCGAGCTGCCACCTCCCGGCAGCGGGGACGGGAAAGCCCAGCGCCGGGGGACACGGGCCGGGGAGCGGACTGCGACTCCAGCGACACAGAGAAGCTTGGGCGAGGGAAAGGTGCAAGCGTTTTAATGTGAGGCACATAAAAAAACCCAAATCTAGCCCACCGCCAGAGGTTAGGGATCTGGCAGGACCATGGAGAAAGACCTGTCTCACTATAAACACCTGTCAGGAAACATCCTTGGGGAGTCAGCCCGGGAGAGACGATCCTCGCTGGCAGGGAACAGAGCGCCTTGTCACACAGGGACGGCCCAGGAATGAAGTCCGGTGGATTTACACCGGTCTAAGCCGTGGAAACCCAATTCCGAGAACAGCAAAATGCAGACCCTCTGCAAGGGGGTCCCACTAGCAAGGTGAGAGGCCAAGTGAGAGCTGGGGGAAGCGTCCCCATCCTCTCACAAAGAAAAACATGCACAGAATATCGGCTTTCCCCCGTTCCTGTTCAATCAAATCATTTGCATGGTAACTCAAACAAGTGGGGGAGACTGGAAGTGCTAGGCGTACACCCATTTTCAGATGACTGGATGCTCCTCACCACTCTATACACGTGAAATACGTCAGAGTAGAACACGTAACTCTATCTAAAAAATACCCCAAACATTAAACAAATTAAACCCAACCCCCAAGAGAGCTTGGGTACAATCTGCTTCTGCACAGCAAGGCCTGAGCACAGACAACATCCCCTGAGTTTGGCTAATCCACTTTAGAAACTGGAAGAGAACAGACGTCTCTAACCGCTGGTGCAATTCCCGTGTCACAGAAGTTATGCGAGGAATTATGCCAGCTCTCAGAGTTGCTCCGTCCCCTGGCAAGCGCCGCAGCCCTTTATTTTTTTGCCCTCTCCTTGTGGCAAACAACATACCAACATGCGGAGATTTTTCAGCTACACCCTTTCTCCTGCCAACCACCCACCAGCCCATCCTCGGGGAGCCCGGAGGCACCGGAGAGGGGCAGGGCCAACGGGGACCCCTCTGCTCCCCCAGCCCAGCCTAGCCCGGAGCGGCGCAGCTGGAGACAGCAGCAGTGATACTGGGGTCTCCTTCCTGCGGGAGCCCTCGGCTCCAACTGCATAGTCAAAAAAAAAAAAAAAAAAAAAAAAAAAAAAAAAAAAAAAAAAAA
>VZTJ01003755.1:75577-159256 GCA_013397795.1 Orthonyx spaldingii | reverse complement strand
CACCCCCTCCGCCGAACCCTGCGGTCCCCGCGGGGCGGGATCCTCCTCTTCCTTCTCGGGACGTTTTCGTAGACACCGCAGACATGACGAGGAATTTTTTTCCCCTCCCAGTGACCCCAGAAGGTTTTTTTCTGTTTCTAATTTTTTTTTTTTCTTTAAGCGTCCGTCCCGGCCAGCTGAGGGAGGGAGAGGGAGACTGCCAGGCTGTCAGCCGCCAGCAGCGCACAGGCTGGACGGGAGTCCCCTCTGTGCCCTGGGAAACCTCGATGGAGCCCCCGGCAACCGAGCCTGCACCTCCGGCGGGAATGGGAGCTGGCACAGAGAGGAAAAACAGGAGGAAGGCAGTACATAGCCTGGGACTCCTTCAGCCTTTTAATAATAGTCCGACGGGACGGCATCCCTGAAGGAGCCTCCAGCAGCACCGCATACGGGAGGGAGATGGGGAGGTCTGTGCTGCAAATACAGTCCCTCCTTCCCACCGGGACTCCATGTCATGCACTGACCGAACGCCCAGAGAGCGGGGCACGGGGAGAGCTGGCAAGGACCGCAGCAATCGGCTGCAGGCATCTGGCAAAACCGGAGACGCACTGTAGAGCAAGGAAGTGTGTGGGAGATGCTTGGATGCCTGCAAATGCCTTGAAGCTGCGGGGTTAAGATATACACACTGAAGGTGAAGCAAATGACAGAGCAGTGATGTAGGATGCATCATCCAGGACGGGATTCTGCTGGAAGGCAGTGGCTTCCGGCACCGGGCTTTCTGAGGCAGAGGGGCTCGGCAGGGCCAAGGGAGGCTGTGAGTGACTTCGCTGGGTCATGCCATGGCCCGGGGCAGGAGAGACCCTTCCTGTTTGTATAATTTGGGGAGGTCAGAGGTCGTTACACTCACACTATGTATTATAAAATTTAAGCCAGTTTCTGCCAGAGTGACATCTGGCAGAAAGGAGGCCAGGAATTCACACGGTAACAATTCAGGTGCTGTTTAACTATTCAGAAAAACCAGCAGAGTCCACGGGCAAGATCACTGTTACAAGGATCAGCCAAATAAACACGATGAGGTGGCACAGAAGTGAAAGATACTTAATAGTTTTCTGTAAAATGCATAATTAAAAAATTAAACCATACTCTTTTCAATAGATAACATTGCTAGTACCTGCCTACTTCATTCAAGTGCCACATGCCTCTATGTTAAAGCAACTCCAACAAATGCAATGATGTCCCAATTGTATATTTTCTCTATTTTACTTCTACATTACAAAACTGGGTTTAGTTCTCTCTGAAGCACAGTCATATATAAAGAATGCAAAAAACTGAGCCCCATCTCTCCAAACAGAAAGGCACGTGTCTGTTTTCTGCAGCCTTGCTCTATAGCACCTGCAGATATTTCTTTAGAGAAATCTGTGGTTTTGAAAACAGGTGGGCGATACTCAAGATGACAGAGCAGATCGTATTCCTACCAAACCGACTTCATAGAGAACAGTGCCAGGCCCAGAGCTGTGATACAAAACCAGACAAAGCAAACAACCTGAAGGCACTTGCTTCCCATAAAGAGGTGTGTAGTCCTGCACAGAGACAATCATGTGGCAAAGGCCCACACACTTCACCTTGGGTCACCACAAAAAGAGTTTTCACATCACTGTCGGGCTAGACATGTCCCAAGTACCACATGTTAGCTGTTCAGTGTTCAATGTGGCTTCACAGGAAAGGAATTACTGTGAACCTTTGTACTGTAGGAAGGTTTCCACACAGCTCCTTTTGTTCAGGGTAGGCTTTTGTAATCCCTCCTCTTGTTCCAGTACATGGTGATCTTGCCTGTTCTTCAATGTAAAAACAAAACAAGAAAATAAAATGCCTTCTCTTCTGGCATTTGCTGTGCTGACCCGAAATAACCACACACCCTAAGGAAGTGAAACTTCTTGGAAGAGAACCGCGAGAGTGACACCCCCCCCCCCCCCTTTTTTTTTAAAGATGTCAGCCTTGCAATGCTTCTGTTTAAGCAATGAAAGCACTTCTGATTCTGACTGGTATTTTCTGGCTTTACAATAAAATGATTTTGCTGTTGTTGGCCTTCCCACAACCCATGTGTCACTCAATAAACCTCTGAGATTCTCAGCACCATGTAGGAGCTCTGGCTTCGGCTGAACTTTGCAAGGTCTTGGATGGGGCTTCTCAACTTGGGCTAAAGTTGGCATGTGCCATCCTAAATATTATTGATTCGATTTTTCATAAATATTTGATTCTATTTTTCTCTTTTAGTCTGGCTGGTGCCATGCTTCCAACTTACTTAAAATATTCAAATCACTCAAACCCCTGTGTGCCTGTCACTGCATGCTCATGGGAAATGAGCCTAAGCTGAAAATTCTGTACCTAAAGGGCTTGAAACTGTCATTCTGATGCCAGATCCTGCTGGATTTTACGAGTATGAAGGGTAGAAATACTCCTATGCCTAATGCTGAACATGCAAGGTCAATTTATTATTCCCCCAAAGAGTACGATCCTGTTTCAGAAAAACCTTAATCCAGTAAGTCCAGAAGTACAACATCCCCTTTTTGAAGTGAAAAGTAGAACTGTGCACAGCTCTAAATCCTGCCACCGAGCACTTCTGGCACTCATTGCCTGGGGCCAAGTTGGTAGCCCCACCACAATCTAATGTCATCCTCAGATCAGGTGGCAGGACATACACATACATGTCCTCTCTCCTCCTGGGTCATGAGTGCTCCTATTACAGCAGTGTAATGTTGACCAGACATTAAATATGGGCACAATGTCTACTCATGAAAGTTGAATTGGGAACAAACATCTGTTACTGTGTGATACCAGAAAAGTTTTCCTGGAAAATGCTTACATGTGGAAAAGCAAAGTTTGCTTTAGACTAGGATTGTGCTGAGAAGGATGATGGAATTCAGAAGTTTTTCTGCTTCATGGAATGTAAAATGGATGTACAGGAAGGCCAGATAGTCCCAAAGGACATAGACATCTTCCAGATGAAAGTGTCTTTTATTATTAGCTCTTTTTATTGTCAGTCTACAAATTGTACCTCTCACGCACTTTTAAAAGTACTGAGAAGGTGGGCCTTTATATTTGACAAGTTTTTTATGTGTATGCAGCATGGGCAGAGGCACTGTGCCACGGCTGCTCTTCAGCAGAAAATGGGAACATGTATTTGACTTCATTTGAAGTAGAAAGATGTGCTTTATTAAAATACATTTTATTCCTTCTTGTGTGACATGCAGTTTTACTATTTTCCGTATTTAAGTTTTGAGACAAAAGTAATTCCTGGCAGTTGCACTTTAGAGAATAAAGATGCCAACATCCTATGTTTTATCCACTTGCATTTTTGTGATCTTACTGTCTCACTGGAGTCATAAAATGTTATGGGAATACATGCATTTGCTTGGCTATTTATTAGATTGATTTTAACCTATCAGTTTTATGATCTTGCATTTTACTTTCACAAACTTGTAATGATTTCATTCATTTAAAATACATGCAGGGTACCTACCACATACTGTTAATAAGCTTGCTGAAAGGACTCACGCCCTGTCAAGGTTGCTCTGGCCAAAGAAAATCCTCAGATCTTCAACCGATGCAAACACAATCGAAGTGATGCAGCAAAATTGCCTGAATTTGAAAAGAGGCCAGGGCCAAATCATGGTGCTTAAGAAGCTCAAGGGCAGGTAACTCTGGGCTCTTATATTTGCGATATGAACCGCAGCTAGAAACACAAATGAAGTCAAATGAGCTTGTAACTCTAACCTTGTGCTGTGACATGTCAGTCCTGCTTTTTCAGGTTTCTTCATCAGTGTAGTGGAAATTACAGGGATACTCACCTTCTGTCATGTAAAAGTAGGCTATGAAGACTTCTGATGACTATTTCTATACTATTTACATTTTTCTCCACATGTCCTACAGTCCACTGCAGCACTTTCTTCTGCCCTCACCAGTTATAGTCCCTAACAATTACTGTCTCCCAGACTGCATCTACATTTAGGAGGAACTTCATTTAAATAACTAAGAAGATCTATCTCTGTCATTGTTTGAAAGTCATTTCAGGGCTCCTTTTTACCATTGTGGCTTCAACACCCTTAGCACAGAGGCATGATGACCCTTTTTCTGTCCACATCCATGAAATATTTACTTCACTGGGGAGGAAGAGGCTTTTCTACTATTTTCATAATTAAAGTCCTCATTTTTGGCAGTAGGCTTTGTATTAAGTAATAAGGAATATCCACTCCTGCAAACAAGGGAAAAAGGAAATTTTCACCGCAAGGAATGAATGAGCCATATCTTTTGTGAGCATGACCAGTGAAGCTGGCAGGTTTCACTACTTCAGTTTAGATCATTAACCTCTTTAAAGGAAATAGATTATTGAAATAGCAGCAGCCACTAATCAGCCAACATGCATTTCCACCTGAAACCAAGGTGAGTGTCTCTAGGACAGGGACACCTAAAGGTGAAGCTTCTCATGGAACAGCCAAGTTGGAACTCAAGGATGGAGGCAGACTGTGATCTGCAGGCAGCCTGGCTTTGGCAGCACTGTCAGAGTTATGTTTTCTGCACCACTGTGATTACCCCTGCCAGGTGATCAGGCTTAAAACCACATTACTGAGGTACAGAGCAGGAATAACCAGACAGGGGCAGACAGGGCAGTATTCCCCTTAGCTGATACTGCCAAAAAACCACCAAGGGTTGGAAAATGCTGATCTAAAACATCAGTTCAATAGCTTTGGTGCATCACCCTGAAAAGAGTCCAGGAGGGGCAGGAGGGTGACAATGCCTGCCGTGAGCCAAGAGGCTCTCTGGTTGTGCAAGGTTTCCTTTGCTCAAGGAAGCAAAAATCATATCCAAGGTGCCTGGCTCCATTAATAATTGCTCCTTACTATTCAATACCCAAAGTCACTTAAGTCAAAAGGCCACCACAACTCTCACATCTGGAGTCATCTGTCAGCTCTTGTCTGGTGCCCTTTTGAAATCTTCCTACCATGAGACCATAGATGGCCTGGACACTCCAGTGAAGAACAGGCTAACGTTTTCATCCTCAGCTATCAGATTTGGAAACACAGGAGACCAGAGTCTTTGCAAAGAAGCTCAGTTAGCTCATTTGGCTCTGTTGCCAGTGCCATGTTGGAGTAACTAAAATCATCATCTATTGCTCAAAAAAAAAAAAAATTTGTGGCGTAAGAGTAATTGAAACTTTATACACTTACTCAAGCTGTGGAAGGAAATAATTAGCTTTAAAAAGCAGCCCTTTCCTCTGTAATACTTACAAACAACATGGGGTGGGCATGGGATTTTTTCTGTTCTCCTCCAAGATGCGCTATTCAGCTAAAAGGGCTTTTTCAATGTACATTCCAAAGTCAAAGCAGCCTCTCCTGTTTTAGCCTTTAGTTCACATGACAAGATCCATTCCTTCTGAACACCTCTGGTGAGGGGGAGCCCTTGATTAAATGAGCTACAGGCTGAAACATCCTTTCATGCTCCTGTGGGGCATTTTGACTGCAAAAGGTTTGCATGCATAGCCAGAGCACTCCTGGGACTGTGTATTCTCACTTTGTTCTCCTTCCATCTCCCTCAGGCAGATTCTGTGAAGTACTGAACCCTTCTGGAGCCAATGGGAGTTTAAAAAGTGCTCAACATCTTTCCAATTTTGGCTACTTCGTAATATAGCCATTAATGTATGCACAGCCTATTTTTAGAATCTGTAACATGCTTTCTGGGTAAAAAAAATGTTTGAAAGACCCCTTCTTCTCCCTCAGAGTTGACATTGAATTGGATTTAATAGAAGAGCCTGAAATTCCTTCCATTAAAAAGTGTATTATAAATGCTCAAGGAGCTGTAACTGCAGTTGAAAGCTAGGTATATTCCTGCCAAAGGGTAAACTAACTTCATCTAATAGGAGAATATTTCTAGTGGAACAATTTACCCTTTATGAGCCTTTTTCCTGGAGACAACATAGAAAGTATATCTTCACTATGCTTCCAGCAGAGCAAACTAAATATACCTGCAGGTTGCTAAGAAAACCATTGGCATAAAAATATGCACGAAAAAATTTATCTGTGTTTTCAGACTCTTAGCCTAGTGCAATCAGCCACCTGGGGAATAAAAAGGTCCACAATGCTAGCCTTCAGTATGGTTTGTAATGATCCTTTGAATGGCCTAACACTGCAAATTTGTATTGCATTTTGAAATAGGAAGCCCTAAAATGTTAAAATAGATGAGTATTATTATTCCATGTCTGCACAAGGGGAGACTGAGACACAGAGCAGAGAAAGCAGCTTGCTTAGGACTGCAGAAACAAGTCATCCTGAAGTTTGAAGTATTTGTAGTACTTGGCAAGTGAACTTGTATACAACTCTTACAGAACATACTGTCTTGCAGGGGAAAGAAACCAATCACATTGCATTTGACCACTAGAGGTGTAAAGGCCCAACAGAACCATTTGCACATACTAACAAACCTTCTTTCTTTTTCTTTTAAGAATGGACTGTTCTAATGTTCTTCCATTTTTTTTACTCATTCCTGTGAAGAAAAATCACTCAGTTTAAAAATGGTAGGCGGTGGATAACACTTCAAAAGGGGTAATTTTTGCTGCTGTTGTTAGTAATTGAAATGAGTTCATCCTTTGCTCTTGCTACACTACCCCAAGAGAAGAAATTGCCCTTGTTTTAGATGTTTAAAACTCTGACTGTATCCTAACCAGTGGCAACTCTCCCGTAAAACATTTGAGCAGTCCTGCTGACCTGCAATAGACTATTCATGCTCTTAAAATTAAGGTTACACAAAGTGCTCAGCTATGTGGATAAGGAGCCCTTCAACATATGCTGAAGGCAAGGAGAAGTTCTCAATGAAAGAAATACATAAGGGAGTCACAGCAACAGGAATTCTGAGTATGACAGACATGCAGGATTGGACTCTGAGCCTGATGAACAAGTATTGCTGAATTGCATTCATTCACACAGCAGCATCCATAAGATACAGCTCATCGGTGTTCACTGCTTCGAATACTTCAAGTCAAAACAAGCGTGAGTGATTTGATGTGTCTACACGGCATAATTAGAGATGTAAACAATGACTGCCACTGCAGAAACTAGAGCAATATGCTAAGCAATTACCTGAGTTGTTTTGGCCTGGCTACGTTCTGCATCATTAGTATAATTACAGGAATTGAATTCAAGCCCATCATACCTTTGATAGTTCAGTTTGTGCACAACAACCTCATCCTCAATTTTTATGACGTTTCCTTGATCGTCAAGGGTGGCCCATGCTCTCCCCTATTTTTTGTCATCTGAGCCACAAAGGAAAGACCCATTAATGAAAACAAGCTTAATTATGCTTTCATCAGAACGGCTTCAGAAGAGATTTCTTCTGAGAAAGAGCAGAGTGGGGAGTCCATTCGTTTTATTCCCTTCCTCCTTAAAAAATAAAGTAAAACCACACAATGAATGTCTCTATTTACATTTCAGAGTTCTTTTCATGCTTAATATGCCTGTGTGAATGTACCAAACACAACTGAAGCATGAATAATATGTGACTATTTTTCCTTTTTTCCCTATATTCTTAGCACTCTATTTTTTTAACTCTTCCCAAGAGCAAGAAGGTAACCATTTCCCTGCCCCCTTCCTCTTTCTTTTTCTAGTTATTCAGGATGGGGCTTGTAGTGAATCTGTTAGGACTATTGTGCTATATTCATCAGTTCTACTTGGCGCAGCTCATGTGTGAATTGAGGCTTTTTTTCTCTGTGAGAAGAGATATTTCCCTTTATAGCATTCTAAGTCAATTACTGTGTTGGCCTTACAGGTTTTTTATCCTTTCCAAGCAGACTTATGATAAGTTTTTTCCCTAAAGTCCTTATTATTATTTGTCACATTATAGAGACCAGAGAACCTAAATGTTCATGTGGTTTGGTTTTGTGTACACTTAACACACACTGAAAAAGGTACGAAAGGTAGTAGAGCATCTTCTTCTTATAAAGATCTGGTGGACAAATCTTTCCATATAATGAGGTTAATAAAAAACCTACAAAATTTTTGTGTTTGCATAGGACAGTGATGGCTTTTCTGTTATGTCAGCCAAGGACTCTCAACTGAGCACACTGTGAAGCCTCAGATAAACACGAAGAATGAAGCGAAAGACATGCAGTGGTTGTAGTGCAAATTGCTAGAAAAACAACCCCTACCTATGTTAAAAAGCCTCTGGACTTGATTGCATAGATGCAGCAAGTACAAAAACCTATCAGGTTCAGCATTAATGATATGTTGTTTATTTTATTTGGGAGAAGATGGGATGCAAAGCCAGTGTCTGTTCTTGTTTCTATACCATGCAGGTAAAAGCTCATTGTATTCCAGTGCTAATTCCTCTGGACACCAACTTAATTTTCAAGTGCAGCGAGTTCCAAATTAGACCAGCTAAAAAAATCTACAGAAACCTCCAGTTGTCAGCACACAGTGCTGTCATATCCCATGGGTCAGAGACAACAAACACTGCAAATTGGGCCACCAACCCAACTTATCTTGTGAGACAGGGAGGGTCTTTACCGTCAATGTCAGAAGTACAAATCCTCAACTTCTGCTGAAAGCAAAGCCTGTGCAGCAGGAATTGCTGCAATATCCTACCACAAGATCACTGTAAATGCAATGCATGTTTTCTTTAGGCCTTCCCAGCAAAGATTTACACCTTGTCATCACTATATGATCCCAACACAGTCCTTAGACCAAGACCATCTCTTCTGCTTCTTCAGTGAAACTACTACAAATAGAAATTAATTTTATTAGAAGCTGGCAGCTGTACAATCAGTGACCCCAGAAAACAAGCGGAGATTAAGAAAGTTCAAGGAGCCCTCCCAGAGAAGAACTAGGTTTTAATGGGGGTAGTTAAAACCAATTTGACTTAAATAAATTAACGATTCAATACAATGAGTAAGCAATAAATTATGAAATACAGACTTCTAATGGAAAATTCATATTGTCCAAATGGAACAAAAAATTACCAAAAGAAGAATCTTTAGAGTCTAAACACAAAGGTTTCTGAAGAACTTTAGTTGGGAATTTACCAGCGAGGGTTGAAAACCTTATTTTACTTCAATTCAGGGCCTAATTATCAGACATTTTCACAAACTCTGCAGATGGGAACCTCTGCATGAACAAGGGGTTCTTTGTGGTGGGAACACCATCTTGGTGCCAAACTCTTCTTTTGTGCCAGACCTAACAGTGCCATCACTAACATCATATGATTTAATTATATAAGACAAAGAGATAGCATAATACAATCTTATCTTAAACATATGGTAAAAAATGCCTCTATGGGCTAGCTTGTTGATCAAGCTGCTTCTCTTCAATTGTTGCCTTGCAAGTATTAAAGCTTGTTTTTCCACTCCTACCACTTAAGTTTCTCAGTTTTCTTATTTCCTATTACTCTAACTCAAGCTGAAGTGACAAAAAGTGCCTTGAATGGTTACTTGTAGATGTTAAACTAGTACTCTTTTTTTTCCCCCCTCCAATCTTTACTGAACTTCCTATGTTATGGGGATCCTATGCTTCCCATCAAAAAGGTCCGGACCTAAATCCCAGTTCTATGTTATCTCATAGTAACTACTGCAGTTAGGGCTACTAAAAATAGGTTCAGATTAAATGAGAGGTATGCACAGTTAGAGAATACCACTATAATGTGCAATTTTCTTTGAATTGAATTTACTTTTGGAAACTCATTTGTCAATGTATGTTGCCAGTGCATCTTCTGTTTGTTGAAAAATAAAACAGGTAATGATTTTGTGAGGTTTTTTCCTTTTAAATTGCTTTCTCTTAACATTTGTGATTGAAACCTCATAATGCTGCTGGTGCAATTAACAAAATGATCTGGAATTAAAGGCACTACTAATATTATAAAGATACTGGCTGTTGAAGGGGTCCCAAATGCAAAGCCAGATTTTTTAGTTGCTACAAGAAATTTCTAATAATTCAACTAGTGGGACTGGATGGGAACAGAGGGGTAAAGTCATTGTGAGGACTAAAGACAATGGCGGACATTTTCGTCACTCATCTCTAAAGATATTCCCCATGGACTTGAAAGTTTTTCTGAAGATTTTGGAGTGATGTAGCTCCACAAGCACAGATTCATTGGTGCAAATCACTGGGGAGCTCTGATCACTCCTATGTACAACTATGTGTCAGCACAATTAAACACAGATGCCAATTAAGCCCATGCAGAATTAAGCACAGAACTGGAGCTTTACAGCAAAATGTTTCAATGGGACCAGAATTTCAGCTTTCTATTCCTCACTAAAAGGAGTCACCAGGAAGGACCTAGTGAAGACAGAGGCATCTGCAGAGATGTAAAAGAGATGAGAGACCTTGGGAAGACCTACAGGGAATAAGAAAACTGACAGTCTAAGCCCTCAAAAGCACAGCAGCTTTCATGTCTTTTTAGCTGCACAGAAAAATCAATACCAGGGCCTTGCATCCTCCAATCCTGGAAGGAAGCAAAGGGCACGAAGGCAAAACAGCGTAAGTATCAGCCATCTGCTTGTGGGGAGCTGCCAGTCCTGAGGCTTCCAATAGGTGACGGACAGATGCAAGCCTGTCCTGGCAGGTGGGGCAGCAGCAAGCTTTTGTTCCTGCCTTGCCACAGCTCACAAATGTCACCTTCTTTTGAGTGAGAAGTTGAGCAACTTCTCTGTTTAGAGAGGCTTGATACCACTCCATGCCAAAAAAACCTCTGTCTACAAAGCAGCTCAGAACGTAACTATGTTATACATAGCCAGGCCCTTGCATGACAGCTGAATAAAAAAAGGGAAACTCTTTTGACTTCCTCTTTTCCACAATTTTCAATTTTAAAAAGTGTATATGTGGGGGGGAAGAGATTCAATGCCTCTTAATTGTTATCCGGCTTCCCATCAAAAAGGTCTAGGCCTAAAATCCCAGGAAACTTCTCATTCCCTGTCTGAGGCAGGATTCAGGAGAACAATAGCTGGCTACAATCAATGGTGCTGCAGCACAGACTTGTTAAAATACGTGTTTGCATTGCTGTCTTCTACTGACAAGTGCCAGTGTGTAACAGCCACGCAGAACAGTTACCGCAGAGAAGTATTAGTAATGCTAAGTGCTGAAAATTACAGACTAATTTATCTTTTAGCTTCTCTGACAATTGCTAGCAAGATTTATCTCCCTTTAAAAAGAAAAACAGATGGATGGAAGGTCTGCAAAGAAATTTACCACAGTACAACCCAAGAACAGTGTGTTTTAAAACAGAGGAGCTCATTTTTTTCTCCAACAGCATATTTTTTCATCCTCCTTTTAGTTTCAAGGATTGCTGATCCCATAGCACCCAAAAGGGCAAAACTGGCTGGCCCTAGAGTCATTATTCTTAACATGCCTCTCAATGCTATATCACAACCTTTAAAACTGATAAGCAGTTTCTTCCAGTGTAAGCCCCAAAGCTATTTATCCCATAGCAGTTTTCCAAAGCCATATTTGGTACTCAAATGAGTTGACATAATTTTCCCAGAAAAAGCAAGCCCTCTTTGCCTACTAGAGCAATGACAATGTTGTCCAGCATGGAAGACTGAGCCCAAGCAGCTACCCCTGCACATGGTTGCCACTACCAGACAACAGGCCCCAGCACATGATTGAGGGAAATAAATATCAGAATACATAAAACATACAAAGTTGCCATTGCCTCCAGTTTACTTCCTACCATGGTTGGTATAAAACTATTAAAAATACTTAGTGCTTTCCAGATCGCTCCAATTCGTGTGATAAGATCTTCCCTATAAAGGTCTTCCTCTTCAAATCATGATCAGATTTCCTCTGATGCCAAGGGACATAAAAAAATTAGTAGATTTGAGGCTGACCTCTTTGAGACTATAAAGCATCTTTTATTTTTCTCTCAGATTGCTGACACTCAGTTGAGTCTCCCACTCAGGACTTGGATAATCCAAGATATCAGCTGTGTCCACCGATTCAGAAACTGAAAAAACAATTTAGAAAACAGCAAACAGGACTGGAGGCTCAAATCCTCTTTGCCTGGATTTAAGGCAGAATCACGCATGAATCAGTCCTTCTTTCCTGCAAGAAAGAATGAAGCGCAGATGTGGTTGTGCAAGCATCTGCTGCTTACTTGGGGACATCCAGTCAGACTGCAGCTCATCAGATAGATTGGGAGGCCAAGCAGAGCACATTCTCTATCCTGTTGAGAACTGGAAGGTTTGATCATCAAACTCTCTCAAAATCAGGATGCTTACTGGAAGCATCTCTGCATATGCATGTCTGGTGCCTACCCACAGGCGCTCAAGCTTGACCAAGTCACACAGCCTAAAAATGTAAAGATCACCCAGGAAATTCTGTGAAGAAACAGGAATAAGACCCTTATTGTCCTATCACCACAAGGCTTGCTTTCTTCCTTTGTTGCAGTAATTCATTTTGTACAGATTTAACAAGCTAAATCTTAAAGTCCTTCCTAAAACAGATTTGGATCCAAGCTGCCTTGCATTCTAGCTGGCATAACTGACCTCAGAATTCAGACTTGCATTCTTCTTTATTCCTTTTCAGGCAACCTTCCTGCTCCTTCAAAATAAAGCACAGACAGAAGTTACAGAACTAAGAGTTCATCTCTGTGTAACTAATTAAAGGGCATTTTTTGCCATACTTTTTGCCTAATTAACAGCACCATGGTATTTCAGAAAAATAACAGTGGCTTTAACAACCAATGATGGTTTTAGAAACAGAAGCAATGCTTTGCTTTGTTTTGCTTTCCCTAATAGGATTCAAGAAAAACAGCATGGAGTAGACACCCCTGTTGTGCACATCAGTCTCTCACAGAGATCATTACTGGGGTGCACGTGTATAACAAAAGCACCATCATCAACTTTCTGTTCCCAAGGAGAGGAAAGACCACTGGAAGGAATTCATCACAGTTATTAGGTCACAGGTTTCTTGTGCTGAGAAAGGGTCCCTGAGTTTTTGACTCATTAAGAGATGGTCTTCAGAAAGCTCAAGGGCTTCCTTCTGCACCAGGGAGGAATAGTCTGAGCAAAATTCCCTGATTTCAGTGCTGGCTGGGATACAGTGCTGCTGAGAAGGACCTCAGGGTGGTGGTGAGCAGTGAGCTGGGTATCAGCCACAGCCTGCCTGGTAGCCAAGGTGGCCAGCAGCATCATCATCAGCAGACCAGCAATTATTTCTTTTTACTTGACATTCATGACACTGCACCTAGAATATGGCAACCAGTCCTGGCCCCAGGGTGAGAACATGTAGAGTCAGACAGGACAAGTCCAGGAGAGTCAGGAGTTGTCACACAAGTCTGTGAGGAGACATTGGTGGACCATGGCTTGTTCAGGCTCAAGAAGGGGTGGCTTTGGGTAACTGAGAGTAGACATCCTGTACCTTTGAGAAGAAATAAGAAGGGAGGTACACAGCAGAGAGACAATGGCCAAAACTGGAACAGGGATAGAAGGGGGAAACCCCCCATTGGGACAGTCAGACAGTGGCAGTGTTGCCAAGAGGTTGTGCAATCTCAGTCCTTGAAGGATTTCAGGACCTGGCTCCATAAAGCCCTGAGCAACTTGGTCTGATCTCATCACTAACCCTGCTTTGGGCAGGAGGTACAGACCTCCTGAGGTCCCTTCTAACCTTAACGGTTTTTGCAACAGATTAATAAGCAATAAAATTTGCAAGATATGTACCCAAAAAAGTTTAAAAAAACCCCAACTCACCCCTTACCACAGGAGAACTGAAAAGTTTTAGGAAGCAGGACTTTTCAGATGCAATGTATAAAAACAAAACCAACCCTCCCCCATCTTCCTCAACAACATGTCATATTAAGTAATTACACTAAAATCTACTTCAGATATCATTGTCTGACACTTCAACTTTGTCCTGACCAGTCACTTCAAAGATTAATGTGCTTGGGATTCAGAAGAAAGAAACCCTTTGCTTTCTTCCAGTGGGTATTCATAGCAAAGCAAAGAAGGGAGTGTAGTATCAAAGCTTAACTGCTGTTGAAGCTTTTGAAATACAACTTCTGCCTGTTTCTTCCAAGAAAGCATCTGCTCTACAAACATAAAACCAGACTCAATTCACTAGTGTCATCCAGGGAGATTCTTACCCTGTTTACACTGGCCCAAGTTTGAACAACTCCCCATGAAAGAAATTCTTCTGAATCTACACCATAGGGACTAAGAAATGCATGCCTGGCTGGACCTCAGCATAAACAACCATACAAGGAAAACAAGCAATCAACTTAGGTATTGCTTAGGAAGAATGAAAAGGTATCAAAAGAAAACAGGTAGTGGATATCACTCGTTGTTGGCATAGGTAGGAAGCTGCATAACACTCTCAGCTCTTAAATTTATGCATCCCATAAGGTGGCCAAAGGGGGCTGTGAAACCTGAGCAGGCAAGGCTGCTCTCCACCATCTGCACAAGGACTTGCAAGGTCCTCTCAGCTGTATGGGGATGTGCATTAGATGTCCAGAGTGCTTATTGCATGTCCCTTCCAACAGCCAGGCATGGTACTGCCTTCTCACCTAAACCAACGGAGTCAGAAACCACTTGCAGCTCACACTATTCCATTAACCCCTTTAACATCCAAACCTATGGGCTTGGCTTTATTCTTCATAATGGCCTTGATTGCTGATGACCAACTTGAGAAAGACTTGGAGGATCAGCTGCCACATGAAGAAGAGTTTCTAACTATATCCTGGGTGTATTGAAAGGTTTTGGATCTGGAAAGACCATCTATATGGCAACTTACAGGGTTGATGAGTAAGTTCAATGCTGAAAACTTACCTCATTCCATGCTTTGAAATGCTAGACTCTGTTTTCAAATTAACTCCCGTTCCTGCTTGGGCCATGCAAGTTTAAATACTCCTTCATACACATCTGTATTTTAAAAAGCATTCCAGAATGAACCCCCTCCACCCTGCAAGAAAAATGCTTTGGGGAATTTGTAGGAGGATTAGAGCTTTAACTACAACATGCAGAATAAAATATTAAACTATTATAATGCTTTTTCAGAAACCAGCCTTTGAAAAAGTGGCATTTTCTTCAGCAGTTCTGTGGTAGAAAGCCCTGCTCATGAGTATTCTCTGCTTTGAAGTCTTAGCACTTTTGCAAAATAGAAAAAATTGAATGTGGAGCAGAGGGACTGTAATTATGCTCCGTCATTCAAAATAAGGGGGAATAAAAAGCTCAAGCTTCTGTGAGTTTTAAAGTTGAAATGGTCATGACCATGAAGGAGATGGTGAAGTCTCAGGATAAAATTCCAGCTTTGCTGAATTTGTCAAGGGCTCTACCATAAGGTTTCACACAGAATTCTACTCCATGGGCTTGAACCTGGCTTTACACTAGTGTAGGCCTCATTTTGATGTTGGTGTGTAATTATACACTATTTCCACATTTAAAAGGAAAATCTCTGGGTGAAAAAGACTTCTTTTCCTTTGCTTCACTCATACTTAAAGAAGCATTCAAGTCTTTAGTTAAGTAAATAATTCAGGAATTTTCAATAAAGAGAAAATATTTTTTGTATGTTCAAGTAGAATAAATTTCAGTGTTAGGTAATATTTAGCAGCCTGTAATTAGAAGAGGTTGCAAAGCTTTTCCTTGTAAAACAGAAGGATAATTAAATTTTTACTTCAGAGAAAATGTGATATTATTCACTAAAACCAAAGTTATAATTGGGGCTAATGAAGAATTTATTACATGTATGGACTGTATGCTTTTCAGAAGAGTGCTGTGTGTCTCCAACATATACTTTTAGACAGGGAAAGATGTGCTAGAAACAAATCTAGTGTTAGAATGGGAAAGAAGGCAAATGATCATAAACAATTGTCTAAGACAAGAATTAAAAACAGTATTTTTACATTGTATATACATCCTCACAAGTATAAGAAGGAACTATTAGCACTGGAAGAATTTAATTTTTTCCCTTTCTTGTAATGTTTCCAGTGTGAATTTTTGGTGTTCCTACTAACAATCAGCAATAGGAAAAAAAAAAAAAAAAGAATAACATTTTAAAAGTGAAATCTTGTTTCTCTGCAAAAACCCCATATTGCATATAAAGGAAGACAAAGGAAATCAGAAAAGAAGGAGACCGTTTTCTTGTCATGGGGGGAAGCAGAAAACCTACAGTGTATTTGCTGGCAACCCCTTGCATACAGTCCAAAGGGGGATGTAATAGCAGCTCACAACTGCATTTAGGAGCAACTTCACTTTCCTTATACTTGAAGTGAACACTTTCCCAAGCAATGCCTCTTGGCATCGTAGTCATGCCTACGCAGCATCATGTGTCAGGCTGTGTGGGCATACTCTGTGATACACTAGAGATCAGTGATACAGCTCAGACATGATAAATATTTACCACTTGGTTCAAAAGGAAGCATACTTTAATGATACTGCTATCGAGTCTTATCACACATATTTTGTTAGGCATTCATACCTTGCTTGCAAATTGTGTTTTTATCATGCCTGTAACCCTGTAAATCTGGTTGGATCAGATTATCTGCCATGGATTGTTACCTAGACCTGCCCAAAAGTAATACAGTTTTAGAAAAGCATTTCTAGAAGTCTCTCAGGTAATTCTTTCTTACCTCTCATCATTTCTGGTACAGGACTCTAGCTACAATTGAGGAACACCAATACATCAATACAGTACATTGCACATTCCAAGTAACTTACGTACTCTTGTAACAGGCAATATTATATTCCTATTATGTTGATTGTGCCCTAAGCAAGACATTGCAAACATTTCCATTATAGATTTATTCTCAGATGTTCTCCTTGTGTAGTTTTCATGCCCCATAAGTAACATCCATTTTCTCCTTTCTATGAACCTACTTTCATGGATTAAACCTAAAATATCCTTTTTGCAGTCAGAAAAGAAAATTAAACATACCAGAAATGCAAAAGCCTGCAATATCATCATCTTCTCTTCTACCATATTATGGCCATTTCCTGCCCTGTGATACATGATGGAGTAATTCTCTTGAAAGTCAGCATGGGAGCGTATGAGCAGGAAAGAGGTTCTGTTAAAACTATCGCCATGCTTTAAGTGATGTGTAACTCTTATGGTCATTGACTGTGAGTAACAAAGCAGTCATTTAACTGTCAGTCAGTCCTGGGTTTGGACTAGGTTAACTCTTCCAGAGACATTTGGCGTAATAAATGAAGTAAGGTCTTTTCTTGACATCTATTTCACTCCCCTCACTTCCACCCCCCTGATAAAAAAAAAAGAGAGATCAAATCATTTCAGACAAGCATAATAGGATATTATTACAGGATGTTGCACTGGATCACCTAACACTTCTAGATGCATGCTCTCCCTTTGCTGCTCCAGTTCACCCCAAAGTAAAGGGACCAAAAAGCTTAGGTGCAAGATATTCCACCACGTAGAATACATCCACATAGTCTTAAAGCCGATGTCTGAGAATGCATCAGAACTCAAGAACTTCAATAATTTACTGCCATTCAAAATTAAATAGTTGTTATACCATGCATCAGCAAGAAAATCATGGTCTGAAAGAAATTTGAGAAGCATCTATTACGGGCTTCTTGTTGTCATTTTAATTAAGATTGTGAGTATTTATTATTTGTCTTAGTAAACATTCAGATGTTCTAGTAAAAAACCAAAAAAATACCCCAAACCATCAGAGCCTAAAGAAAGAAAGAAAGAAAGAAAGAAAGAAGAGAAAGTTCCTATTAGCTGTGCTTATTTAAAATAAACAACCTCCCTGCTCTTTCCTCATCTTTTATTTTCGCTAGTCAAAGAAACTCCGGTATTTCAGTAGCTTTCCTTAGTTTGTGACTCTGGAGTCAATTTCAGTGCCACAGGCTCTTTAGTGGATTAGCAGAGTGAAAGGCTGAATGCTTTGATACAGATCAAGAACTCAGGATATTTTGTGGGGGTGCAAATGACCAGTTTGGCTATAGGTCTTTGCCTTTGATAATTTTATTCTGTAATCAAAATTCGCATCCCAATAACAGATTTCCACTCCTAACATTTCAGAAGCACAGATAGTCTGAAATCACTCTTCAGTTCAACGCCTGCAGAAACAGATGACACTTACCTTGGTGTCTTTACAACCCATAATACCATCAAGTAAGCATTAAGCTTTGCTAAGGCAAAATACCCCCTAAAATGGCATATTCAGGACCCCACAAACACAGCTCCCTTCAAATGCCTGCAGAGCTCAGCCCAGTTTAATACATTACTTGCCCACACAAAGCAGTTCAATAACCTCTAGGTTATCCTAAAGAAAATTCTTGTGAGATCAATCCAGATTTCCAGCTGGACCAGGTAAAAGAAGAAAGCCTTGGTTTTGTTCAGAAACCCAACCCAAATGAAAACGGTGGTTTCACCTTTCTGGTTACACAGCATGGCCCCACCAGCAATTGGTCTGGCTCCTGTTTGGAAGAGGAGGGCAGCAGAAACAAATACACTCTAATTTAGCTGGTCCTGTCTTCCAGTTTCATTTAGGTCAGCAGCAAATCTCACATTTAGTTTATGAGATCTTCAAATTTCACGTCTTTGCTTCTATTTGTCACTTCAAAAGCCCAGTTTGTCATAACTGGTTCCTACTCTGAGTTTCCCCTTGAGCACTTCAATGCTCTCTGTCTAGACATTACTTCTATGTATCAGGTCAAAATTATTTTCTCAGTTGTGCTCAGCTCTGGGCAATAAATCCCTCCTGTGTGGTAAATGCTACAAAGACCTTCCCCTTCAAAAACTGAAAGGAGGATAAAAGCAGCATTTTCCTCACACAGATGCAGCCTTGCCTCTCTTTGTAATTCCAAAGAAAAATGTTTCAAAATTAATTTTTGTTTAAACTATTCTCAGTTTCATTTGTTTACATTTTCATTTTGAGATGTGTTACAAAAAGAAGCAGAAAAACAAGTTACTCTGTTTGGCTGGTTATGAAACCAGTCAAAAATTTTTTCCCCTCATTTCATATCCAAAATATTTTCCAGGAAAAAAGCATGAAAAGTAATAGATATAAAAAAAAATAATAAAGAGGAAATAATGGTCTCTTCACAGTCTATTTACACCCATATATATACTGTCTCTTTTATCTTCTCTATTAAAATCTGGGACATTCAAGAGCATTTTACTATTCTATTCATTTCCCTTCATGATTTTACTCATGTTCACAGAAAATTAAGTATATTTTCAGACAGCACTCTATAAAAGCAAAGGCATTTTAAGAGTTTGCTTGGCAGAACACCTCATGAGAAGTTTCTTCTGTTCTCAAGAGCCAGACACAGCATTTTCAGTCGCAGTGTAGCCCTCTTCCATAAGCAGATCCATAAAAAAAGATTCACCTTTGCACATTGCTCCTTTCTTCAATAAAATTAACTGAAGGGCTCACATTTCATGGGTTGGTATGTGATCAGTCATGATTAGTGGCTGGCTTCTGCCTTCATCAACAAGGAAGTAATTTCACTCTCTCCAAGCATGATGGTTGCCATCAGAAAAGAATCTGGAATATCTTCAAAGTCAGGCTCAGCTTTTACATCATGAATGCAAATCCAGAGGAAATCCATATATCTCTGTAATTGCATTAACATCCCATGTTGGGTGATGGGATTTGGTCCATATCTCAAAAATATTCTCAAATTGAATCTTGATTACTGGGGACAAGAGAGGTATTTGGGTACAAGAGGAGCCCATCACAGAACCAACCCAGACACACTGAAACATAATGAACACCTCTGTGAGGAAGAAAGAAAAAGGAAATTCTTCACATGTATACAAATGACATTTTTGTATTTTGGAAAGGGTTCTTTTAAGGACACTCTGCAAGGACAGGTTTGGGAGGTTTTTTGATAGCTACTATGTCACTTCCTTCTTGTCCAGCAAAAGATGAATTGATGCATTTTGACAAACTCATACTCAACTCAGATAATTCTAGCCAGCCATCACATAACATACAATTTAAACCAGCATAATAATAAAATGATGCGGAAAGTTTGGAGTTTTTAAGAACAACCTTTTAGTATTTCAACTTGAGCTTGCTGTCACCAAAGACAGTTTGTGCTCTGGGGCTTGCAACAGTGGCAGACTTAGCTTTCAGCTGTAGACATTTCGTCCACAAAGAGCTGTTTTACAGGTCAGCTCTTCTGAAAGTTTAATAGTAGAGGACATTAGCACTAGACCATCATGTAAGGGGACACTACGACTATACCATCATGTAAAGACCATTTGCAGTTATAAGCTTAAGGTGTTTTTTATTAGGAAATACCAGACAATGTGTGCTGGCCTTGCTGGTGTCTACTTTTGGGAATTGGAACAAGGAAGAAAGATAAGAAAGATCTGTTTGTACTGCTGTATATGGGGTGAGTGCTTTTGGGGAGTTCTGCAAGCTGCAGAACTGCAAACCCATCAGCTGCAAGCTCGGCTTTGGTGAATTTAGTAATGCAAGTGAGCATCAGAGCTTACAATGTAGGAAAAAGATGACTTCTAGAAATGAGACATGGAAGGTTAACAAAGCCACTGAAAAGACATTCTTGGTACCTGAACATTCTACACTTTTGCTGCAAACAGAAATAGGACAGTCTAGTTGTAGGATACAAGACGAAGACCATAAGAATGCCTTCTCTGAAAACTTTGTTAACAGAAAGCATTTATTCTAATATATCCAGCATGTCCTTTTGAGACCTACTATACATAAGCATTAAGTTCTTACTGCTGCTTTAAAACCAAAAGGGTCTCTGGGAAGGCCCTAGATACCTTAAGTAATGGAGACTGACTGAGAGCTACTGATGCAGAAAGGCTCACAGAAACAATTTTACCATGATCAAGCTGATGTTCTTGGGCACTCTTTAACTTCCATCACTGCTGAGTGTGATGAGTTCAAACACAGTAAGAAAAGACATCTATTGATTTGAGCTGGAATGTGTTTGAGGTCCTCTCCCAACGAGACAGTGAGATAAAGAATGGCCAGTACCTTTTCGGCAGCCCAGTCCACCTCTGCACTTGTGCAGATCACACAATGGCAGGCATTAGTACTCCAGGCTGCCACGACTCTCCTCCCCTACCTACTTGAGTTCTGCTTGTCTCCTGGCATGCCTTAAAAAACCCTGAAAGCCCAAATGGAATAGGGGAGAACCTGACAGTTTGGGGCACATCAGGCCCCCCCTGGCAGAATGGAACAGGGAAGGGAGGAAAGGAGCAGGGAGACACAGGCTCCCCTCAAGTGACAGCAAAGAGAAGGTGCTGCAGGGCAGCACCTGCCAGGCAGCTGCAGGACAGGCATTCGGGAAAGGAGGATGGTAAGACACACAGAAAGTTTGTAGTTGCAATAAGTACTTTATTGCAAAATTCCTTCCAAATCCCAGGAAATACAGCCTATGGGAGCAACAAAGCATGTAACCTTGTAGGTCAAATGCAAAAGCAAATTATGCCAGTCCTTAGTAGGTGACCTCTTAAACGCACCCATAACAAGATGAGACAGTTGTGTGCAAAGGAAGAGCAGGCACCAGTGATTGGATATAAAATGACAAGCCTTTTTGAAATAATGCATTTGTTTCAGATGAGGTTTAGATTAACAGGCTTTTAGGGTGAGCCTTTGCACTCCACCCCATCTCACAAAGGAGACAGAGTTGTAGAGCTGGAAACCAAGGAGTAAATCTGAATATGGTTCTAGATCATATTTTACAAAAACTTCCAGAGAATTCTTCCATGACAGCAACAGCCACTGTACAATGGCTCCCAGAACTGTCTCAAGGCTTCTTTCAGGTCAGACTCCAACTCCAAGAAGTGGTGGACCACCTTCTTAGAGTTTCAGATCCTACCTAGAACTACCATGTGCACCTGGGGATTGACATCCAGAAAACATATGCATATATGCAACAGGGAAAAAGCAAAATGTGCAACTGTCATTTCTCTCTGGGGAAAAGGAAATAACAGGAGGCAAGAAGAATAAGTAAGAAATAGGAAGGAGGTGGTTGCAATGAATATATTGGCCCACAAAAAGCATTTTTCATTTGGAGCCAAAAGACATGCAGTCATGAGCAAGATTCAAGGTGTGACAGAAGAAGTCAGAGAGGTTAACAGCCAAGAAAAAACCACCAGAAGCAGCACACAATCATGTGAGTTTTGCCACTAATTTCAGTGCAACCAAGCCTTTGCTGCAGGTTTCTTTAGGGCAAGCTATGGTAATTTCCTTGAGCTGCAAAGGAAAGCGTGGAATTTCCTCCCTTTCCTCTCCCTTGGGACATTTTAAGTTTACTGAATAAGGCACAATGAGGACTTTGCATATGGCAGAGTAAATCACAGCCTTTGTGTAACTTTCCCTGCATCTGCTGGAACAATGTTCACACCAGGGTTAACTTTGGCTTGATAAACTTGGCAGTGGACGTCTTGCTTGTGTTAGCAGTCCCTCGTAGAGTTTATTTCTGCTGCAATGTATTACCTGGAAATCTCAGGTCTCTGTTAAAGATTAATTTCCAAACAACTCTTATGTCTCATTCATTATACTGCAGGAAGGAATCTCACAGAAAAGGAAGCAGCATCCACGGGTATAGTCCCACTGCCCTTCTGAAACTCTCGTTGCTGCTGTGCCTTCTCACCCACAGTAGATACCCCATTTCTCCCATATGTCTTCATATCTCCAACCTAAAAGGGCTGTATTTCAAGACAACTTGCGAAGTCCACAAGAAGCCTGCCCTTTGTCTCTGGAGTCAGTTTCACTTTGGTCCTCCACGGTCCAAAATATGTTTATTTTATGGGTCTTTCATCCCATCCCAGGCAATGTAATCCCTTGAATAAATCTCCATCAGAAAAATATTTCTTGCAGAGCTCCCCTGGAGCTTTCCTGCACTAAGGCAGAAAAGGAAAGACAAACTTCCACATTCGTTTGAAATCTTAGTTTGAAGCCTCTGAAGCAGCATTTGTTGTCTATGTTGCACTGTTTTTTCTCTGTTCTTATATACCAAGCACAATGCTGTATGGTGTGGAATACCTCTTTGACCAGTGTGACTCAGCAGAGAAGCTGAAGAGTCCTTGGCTTAGTGTAAATTCTGCTTACCAACAACTAAAAAATTTGCATGTTATTAATATTATTCTCATCCTGAATTCAAGCCATGGCACTGGACCAGCTAGTAGGGAGAAAATTAACTCTATCCTAGCCAAAACCAAGACAAGGTTTTACATCACCACAGGATACTTTCCTTTCCCCTCCTCCTCTGGTTTGCAGCCAGTTGACTTGGATAATTTCACTATTATCAAGTCTTGGATCAAGAGCTGCAACATGTCTCTTCATCAAGTTCCACAGAGAAAGCCAAAAGAAACATTCATCACACAGTCTTGCAACCAACAGCTTTTGGAATACGCCCTCTGCCATGAACCTCTGATCAGGCAGTCAAGATTATAACCTTTTCAGATTATTTGCTCTGGGCCTGCTGAGGTGGTTCCCTCTCTTGTGGATTAGAGCCAGACACCAGCTTGGTGACATCTTTATGATTTGTTTATAACCACATTCAAATCAATACACTTAACATTCAGGTAATACAAACTTGTGTAAAGAAGTTCACATGATATTTAAAATTAAAAAAAAAAATCAAGAAATACATACCTGAGACCTAAACTCTGGGGCAACATTGGTTTAATTTTTTATTCCCTTGTATTTTTCTCTGCTTTCTGTCCTAATCTGTGTGCTTTCAAAACTTTTTCTTATTTCATGGAAATATTCTCACCTTTGACTCCTGCCCTCCAGCCTTGTGGTTTTTTTCTGTTTTGCAGAGCCAGCATGGCTGTGGGAGGCAGGTGCTTCCTCTGGCAGTCCAGAGGCCACTGTAATTTCAGTAGTGACTCAGCCCAAAGTGAACCCCACAGGGCAGGGCTGACAGTGACGTCTAATGCAGTCACAGCTCTGTACAGCCACACTGGTTTTGAACTGTGCTCTCCACAGTGAGTGATTTGCGCAGGGGGAAAGGGAGGGGTGGCAGCCCCCAATTTTTGTTGTATCTCTGCTTTTAACATCTTTAACTCCTGAGGACCCTTCTTGTGCAGCTCCAGATTCAAGTGCAAAGCCCCATGCTCTCTTCATAGGAAAACTAACAACTACTCCCTGCTCCTGAAGAGTTCACATGAGCCTGAACATTGCTTTTCCAACACAGATCGATCAGTATTTCCACAGGGGAGGAAAATAACGGTCTACTCAAGGGTACCAAGAACAAATAGCACCCAAAATTTTTCTCAAATGAAATGAAATCTAAAACAAGTCTCTCATTCTGCCACCCACAGCTTCCTAAATCAGGCACACCAGCATAGAAAGAGTTCTCACAGCCACTTTCTTTACTTGAATGGTTCATTAATATGAATTGTTATCTCATACACAAAATATATGATTAACTGTACCCTGCATCTTCTCAGAAGACCTGTGAATTGCTTGTTTGCACTATAGAAAGGGAGAGAAAAGTCTATGTTTGGGACTGTTGCCATGGCTAAATCGTAATATATGCTGATTTTTTTCCCGTTTTAGTTAAATTGTTTGTTTGTTCAAAACCACCAACCCTCTGAGAAAGGAGTTTGTTGGCTACCATTATATTATTTACTGCAATACCTATGGAGCATCCTACGATGTTGATAAACACAATGCTAGAGTAGCAACAGCAATCCTGTAATTGAAAGAGTCACCAGGGACAACTATAATAAATACTGGCAGCACAGACTGGATTAGCTAGAATGAACTTTTTCACCTTATAAGGACTTCAGAATACACTCCAGGAAGAATTTTGAGGTGTACTTGGATTTAACTTCTCTACACATTTCCTAGAAGTACCTAAAGGAAGCCTATAAGAGAGATGGAGAGGGACTTTTTACAAAAAAGTGTAGTGTAGTGATAGGACAAGGGGTGATGTTTTTTTCCCCTGAAAGAGGGTGGGTTTAGATTATGTATAAGTAAGAAATTCTTTACCCTGAGGGTGGTGAGGCACTGGCACAGGTTGCGCAGAGAAGCTGTGGCTGCCTCATCCCTGGAAGTGTTCCAGGTTGGGTGAGGCCCTGAGCAACCTGGTCTAGTGGAAGGTGTCTGTGCCCAATGGCAGAGGGGATGGAACTGGATGATCTTTGAGCTCCCTTCCAAACCACTCTGTGATTCTATGAAGTCAGCTACAGTGCTAAGAGTGCTGGAAAATCCTACATGATGCACTGTCAATTTTTTTTAAGCTGATCACGTAAAATTTTCTCTGTGATTTTTTTGGTGCTTGTTTTGTCTCTCATCAGCAGTTCATGTAAGTTTCAAAGAATTTGAAGCCTTACTTGAGGCTTGCAGGTGAGTAGAAAAGTTCATGACCATGTTGTTCTACCTTGGGAAGCAGCTGTCAAGTTAACAAGAACATCTTCTGTTCTCTATATAGGTTACTCTGCCCACTGTTTTCAATTGATTTTACTAATTCGGTGTCAAGTAATTAGTCCGGAAGGTTCATCAGGATGCAGAACTCACACCATAATTCTTAGGAATAAAAAAAGAGAAATTAGAGAAGACTGTCTCCAGTGTTACTGCTACACAGTCAAGAGCAGGGAGTCAAAGTGTCTGCTTCCTTCCTGAAGGCTGAGATAATGGTATCTGTGATCTTTATGGCATCTGCCAGCTGGGTGAAATAATAACCCCGAGCTGCTCCTGCACCCGTCGGTGATCTCATGGGTTTAGCCACCACGCAAGCTCTTGTTTTGACTCATGTGGAAGAGGGTTAGTCCCAGTCTCCATCCTCCACACTAATCACAAAGCAAAGGGAAAACAACAAGGTCTGAACACATCATTCATGGAAGACCGCCAGGGTTTCCTTTCACTTGAGATTGCAGTGCTCAGAGTTAAGAAGTTTTATTACTATCATGTCAACATGGGAATCCTTTGGTCTGTGAATTCATTCATCATCCCAACACTTCCCCTCCTGGATTTATGTCCTTCAGCCAAGCCAATCTTCTGAGTATTTCACAATGCTGCAATTATTACTGTCTCTCAGCATCAAAGCAAGCACACAGTGAGAGAGCCTGCACAGATAACCACAAGAATTGCTTGGGAGAGGCAGGAGAGCCATGTTTGGTGAGCCGTGCTGAGTGACATTACCTCCTGGAGGGTTTCAGCTGCCTTCCCAGAGTGTAGTAAACACATCTTCCCCTCTGGCAGAAAGGAGTCATCAGTAAATGTTACCTATTCCCGCTGCCATTTGCAAGCCTAATACAAACTTTAAGGTAGCTTCATAACTTATACAGAGAACTTAATTAAATTCTAGTGGATCCAGTTACAGGAGGGAGGGCTGAGCACAAAGCAGAGAAAAGCATCACTGTTCAAATTTTTAAAGGTAATTACGTGATATTTCCATGGCACTGAGAGCAGTAAAAGTAATTTCCAAAAGTAAATTAGGTCTGTGAAGCAAAGTCTCAATGATGTGTAAGGGGATTTCAGTTGAGTCACAGCCTGAGGTGAATTTCAGACCTCCATAGCACAGAGGACATGCAAATAGTGAGAGGACACACAATAACCTGTAAAATCTGAACGTAGGCTCCCGATCAATGCCAGTACTATTTAACTTAGCAATCTGCATTTTATTTGTTTTCTAAAGGGTTCACCCCTTTACTCTTACATAGTAGAGGGAGCAAAGAGCTGATTAAGTGCAGGAGGGTGCAGACAACACTTCAGATAAACTATTGCTAATTGTCCTATGGTTCACCAAATCCAGTTTCTTTCAAAACACAAAGGTAGAGTGGTCTTTTCCAATAGTGAGCCAACTGGTAATGATACAAAGTATTTACCTTGGAGCTGCAACTATTTGGGAAGGAAATGCAACTTACTTTTGCATATCCTTTAAATATCTTCAAATATCCCTGTCATCTCCAAAGGCCCCTTGGAGAGTATTCTTTTATGTGTCTGGATTAAGGGAAAAATGGGGTGCATGAGAAATAACACAATCACTCAGGCAGCAAGGTTATTCAATAGAACATAAACTCCTCAGTAATGTTAGGAGAGCTCTGCAACATAAAGCATGACTCTTTTAAGAAAGTGGTCAGATTAAAAAAACAGTCATAAGAATATCAAAATATGACCAAAGAATGATATTAGTAGTAAAGGAATCTTAAAACTGTTTTGAGAAAGAATCTAATTGAAAACCTTAGACTGCAGAAAATTTGATACCTATGTGGAAGTATTTGGTCCTGATTTTCAGAGGCACTGCTTTCATGAAAGTCACAGTTTCATGGCTTTTCTACGGTGGATCATCTACAAGGAGCAAGAAGTAAGATGAAACGATTCCTCAAGGTTCCCAACAATGCTACGAAATGTTGGAGAACTGCACACAGTTTGCCAATGGAAGGAAGGCCAGACTCCCTGAAAGCCTTTTGGATGAAACCCCTGCTAGAACAGGGATCCTTTGCAAAAGGTCAATCCCTGAGAGATACAGGCTGTTGCTGAAGAGGAATATCCCAGCCAAGGGCATGCAGCAGGGAATGGGATGGAGCCGTAGGTGGAGACACACACAGCGAAGTACAAGAGCCAGACAATGTGATTTGGCTTTGGTTTCAGGTATAAAGGCTCAGGTCCTTTTCAAAGCACCCCGCTGCTGTAAGCACATGCCTGAAGCCCTTAATATAGGCCACTTGGGGCAATGATGCAGACCCTGGTAATGGCAGTGACATAAGAAAGGTGCTGTATGCCTTGGAAAGGCATAATTTTATCAGGAAATTGATAACAAAACCCAAACAATACCCATAAAATCTGAAGCTGTGAGAACATATTTTATTTTGCTGGGAAATAAACTTTTCACGAGTGCTTAGAAAGTTCCAGGTATCTTCCCAGCCCCACAGCAGCTATTTTCCATATGGCACATGGGCCAGACCAAAATAAGCAGTCACATAACTTTTCTCTGGTCCTGAACAAATCCTGGCAAAATTAATCTGGGTATGTACTTTCCTACCATATGCAGCTGGCCTACAACATGTACTTGGCTTCATTTGCAAACCCCACACATTTCTAGGAGTCAGATAAGGCTGACTCACAACATAAATCCAACTACAAACATGTCAGTAACTTGAATCAAATGCATTGTCTCTTTATAAGAGACTTATGGTTACAGGCTGAAGGACACCAGGCAAGGGAAAGTCAGATCTGCAGCGGGAATTGTGAGCAACACACTGCTTAGCAAGAAGGGATGGAGATAATCAAGCTAGGAAGCCTCTGCCCATGTGGAGGTTATTTCTGCAGCTGTCAAAAATGTTCTGGGGGAATCTTCAACATGGTAAAGATGATAGATTTCTTCTTTGCAGAAAGCCTATCAAGAACCACCACCTGGTGAAGAAAAATTTCTTAAGCAGCTACCAAATACCTGATAAAAGGTCAGTACTCTTATAATAATCAAGGTTGCATTGGAAACACCAGTTTTACAGGCTCAAAAGGCCTACAGCGGAGCTTTTATAGGAAGCACCAAGCATTTTGGTGCCTGGAAGGAAAGCTGTAGTGAGCCAAGGAAAATATGTGGGAGCTTCATTGAAATTTCCAGCTCATTGTTTTTCAGATCCCTCTTTTGTAAACTGTGGATGAGATTTCTCTAATTGACTGAAGTGTTTTGAGAACAAGCTAGAGTTTATTAAATACTTTGAAAGTAGAATGGTTGGAGTATTATTTTATTCATCTTCTCACTTCTTGGGATTCATTGTCCTATAACAAGACTTCAAACACTCCTAACAACTGTTTCTCTGTATTCATGTAGCTGTTCAAAAATGAATGCATACATGAATTCAAGCTGGTCTAGAAAGATGAAAGGCTGTGGACAGATCTTCACCTAGACTATCAAATGGTCACTGTTTCAGGCAAAGCTCTTGAGGCACCCATTTTACTCTATGATTTTAATCCATGGCCCTGACTGTGGTTGTTGACAACATTAGAGCATGGGTATGCAAGGCAGTAAAATTGCCCTCTGACTGTTCCTGGGAACAGATTGCAGAAGCAGCATGAACCAATGAAATGACAAAAAAAACCCCCAAACATCTGAGTGATTGCCCATACAAAATTTCCCCAGGTTCTCACATGGGCATTTTCATTAGAGAGAAGAATCTTCTGTCTGGGTCGTCTGAGCAGGTCATCCACCCTCCAGGTTCAAAACATCATCCATCAGAAGCAAATATGGGTTTTTTTGGAACATAGAGGATATCTAAAGGACATGGATGTATTGGGATGAAAATGAAGCTACCAATAGCTGACACCAAGAAAAAACTCAATAATGCCTTTACAAAATAAAAACACAGACCAGAGGAAATTCATTACAGCCACCATTCATTACTGCTGTCTGAGGGAAAGGATTAAAACTACTCATCTGGCTTAAAGGCCATGTAGCTAATGTGCCTTGAATTTTTGCTGCCAGACAGTGTACCTAAATAGAAGATTTTTTTATCTCTCCCACATACAGTGCTAATTGAAAATAGCTTTTGTTCTATGAGATCTCTAATTGGCCTCATGTGAAAGCTCTATATTCTACTCGTAATTACAATTATTCTCCCACTGCAACCAGCTTCACCTTCACTAACTCAGCCATTTATTTTCTGAGCTATTAGGACCCTGGCTGAAAACACAGGAACTATTCAATTTCCATCCTTCTCTTTCACACTGTGGTATACAAGAAACTTCTACATATTCTTCAGTTTTCATAAGACATTTTATTCTTTTAACTCAGAGCAGATTTCCTCCAATAATGTATGCATTCAAGGCAAAATCCAGTTCCTTTTGGATGGCAGGATTCAAATGCAAAATAACTATTTGCTTCTCTTTTTTTCCCCCCTCAGTTATGGCTCTCCCTACAAAGTGCTGTTAGACAAAACCCTTAAAGCTGTAACATGTAACACCACTGAACTCAGCTGATATGAGTACAGAACTCATATCAACCCATGGTCTTAAATACAGGTTGGACCTTCCACTCATGTAAGAGCAAAGCATTCACATGAATTTCATAGTAACGATAATTGGCATCACTCTGCTTTTGAGGGGCTTCCTTTGAAACAGATTTTGCAGACAGATCCAAATTTGGCATCAGTGCCAGTTCACAGACTTGATTAGAAATAGCCTTATTTACTATGCTTCATGGAGAAGAAAAAAGGCCTGGGACTGTGGACACTTATAGGCAAAGTGCCAAACTTTTAAAATTAAGAAGCAAGACAGGTGTTCCTGAGAATTTCAGAGTGGATGACTTTGTTAGAGACAAACTATGCATAAAGGCATGATAGCAATCTGAATTCCTATTTGGGAAAGAGTGACTAAAGCAGGGGAATAACAATGCTGCTTGGTCACACTGAATCTGGGCATGCTTTGGGAGTAAAATAGCCAAAGTATATAAATAGAATAGAATAGAATAGAATATTTCATTGAAAAATGAACTTTTGTGGAAGGCAGAAGTGACCTACACATTTGGAACAAGATCGTAGGATAGTTTAAGTTAAAACCAATGGGGGAAAATCTAGGATAGTCAAAACAATTATGTTTACATCCTCAAATGTCTGGTTATTCTGTATTTTGAAAATTGTCTCAATATAATTTAAAAAGGGAATTAAATGAGTTTTGAAGAAATGTAAATGCCTTAAAACTTGGATGCTGCCAAAATATTTTATCCAGTCAAAACAGTTTTGTTTTCTCAATTTTTTTTCCCCAAGAAAAAGGCAAATTAATTGCTTCTATTTGTGCTTTCAACGTATGAAAAATAGCAATTTGCAGTGTGTTCCAGAGTCACCAATCAGTGTCACATCTTGTGACTTGACATGACTAACCCACATAAGGTCTAGTGGTTTCTGACTGGCTGCTGCTGCAATGACAGTGCTCACTAGTTCCCACTGCTAACTCCCCGAACTCCCAAGGGAAAATACAACTTCCCACCCATACATAAAGCCCTCCACTATTGCAGCATTTCCCTCCTCAGCCTCATAATTGCATGAACAGTACTGTTGCAATCTGAACATGTGTCTACAGTGACAGAAGATAAGACTTTAATTAAGCTGGTTTTAAACACTTTAAACTCTCATTCCTGAGAGTTCCTCCCAGTGCTTCATGGGTTTATTTTCATTCCCTTACCCGCCATGCATGCTGCAGCAGCACTGGAGTTACTAGCAGGGAAACGATTCATGAGGATGGCCACCTCTCCTCCAAAAGAGATTACATTCTTTGCCCTCTTTGTGCCACCCTTTTTCTCTTGCTGAACCATATCTTGGAGTTGAAAAAAGGAAATGCCGTACTTGGTGCTGCTGGCTGGCACTGAGCAGAGAGGGTCCCTTGCCCGTGACTTTGAATACACCACAGGGGCTGCTATCTGGCAAAAAAGCTCCTCCATAAACCAGTGTTGGTCTGTGAGGGAACTGCGGGAGGCAAAGGGGAAAAACAGTGACTTATACATTGGGGTTTCCTTCTGTGAGAGCACCTGCAGAAGGTGCTCAACACCAACCAGCTTCCTAAAGCTCCTTTCACAGGCAATGACCACCCTGCTGCCCACCACAGCTACCAGGGAAGCTCACTTCAGCAAACCATGGCTGCTACATGCCATCCACTGGTTGTCACAGCCTCACCCCAAAACAAGCATCTCCCAGCATGCTGGGATGCTCACACCTTCCTGCTGCTGAGCTTTTTTCACCTGTGCTATGATTATCACTGCCTGCTTCCACCCTCTTCCCTTCCTCCTGGCTCAGTCCCAGGGCTCTGCTGGTGACATTGTGCAGTGACCTGCCTGGCCCTGCTGCTGCTTCACTTTCAGCGCTGCTTGTGCCTATTGCAAATGAGCACAGTTAGGGAGGAATCACATGCCAGAGGAGCAGTCTAACTGCCTACACCTCCTTTTTCTGTAGCTTTTCCTGCACCACATTCCTCCAGCACATTATAGAGAGGCTGGAAGAGGGACAGGCATTACAGCAGACATGGTGGCAGCAGCCCTGGGAGCACACAGCCCCTCTGCCCGGCACTGGCACAATGTCTGTGCTTTGGCTCCCTGTCTCTAGACTGGAGCTGAACACCTGGGTCATGCTGCAGAGGCTACAGCTGGGTCTTTTCAGTCCTTTCAGCAAGAAGGCCATAACGCAGCAAACAGCATCAATGTGATTTTGTCCGTTTTCTACATTTCAAGCCTAATGATGTAGAAATTTCTTTTTCACCAGCTTGCCACAAGATGTGACTCTTGAGATCACTACATTATGTCAGTAAAATGTCATTACTAATATTAAGCATGTACATTCCTTAAAAGAGGACACAATGGACAGGGATAACAGTACAAATAAAGTTTAAAAACCAATTTTGAAATCAGCACATACTTGATTTTTTTCCTCACTTGTGTACCTCCATCACTTTTTCATTGGTACCTGCTTCTTGCCAGGCACTGCCAGTGGTTTTTATTTTATTCTTGTATTATAGTAACTGAAGAGACAACCATTGTCCTTGGCACTGTCTCCTGAGCTGTAGCAATGTGCTGGATTTCAGAGACTCTTATCAGCTCTGCCCTGAGTGGTCTTTAAGCTAAAGCCCCACTTTGAAAGGGAAATATGTCAATGCAAGCATGCTGCCTTAGCATCTCAAGACTTTCCAGCTAATCTCTGACGAGGTACCAGAACCAGTCTCAAGGACCCATGGATAAAGGATATCAGGTCACGATGAGTGCCTGGCAGTTTCCTTTTCATTATCCCAGGAAACAGATAAATTCTTTGCTAGATTTGTGCTTGCAGAGTTCACAGGAATTATCACATAGATATAATTCCTATTCTTAAGAACAAAAAAAAGAAAATCCAGCCAAGCAAACCTGCGCTGACAGTCAGCTAAGAAATGTAAAGAAGATTAAACACTCCTTACAGTTTCTGTATGTTTTGCAGATGCATAATCACCCTTCTGGATGAAATTTTTCTTCGCTACTATAAGCTGTTTCCCTTGCTACAATTTACACACCCGTATCTCCCACTTGATTTGTCATTACCCATAAACCTTAAGAGACTATATCTGGTGTTATTTGCATGCTGGCCAAGAAACCAAAACACTCCTGCCTCTGAGCATCACTCTGCAATCCTTCTCACAGAGACTCGGCATTTTCCAAGGCCTGGGATGAGATGCCGAAGCACTGATGTCATTTGCCTGAACCGCCAGGCCCTTCTTTTCCTGTTTCTCTTCGCTTAACAAACTCCTGAATCATTCCAGCTCCACCATGTGACTCACAGCTTGTTCCATAAATAATTGGAAGTAGGAAGAATCCAAGAGCAATAAAAACAGAACCTGAAAGTGTTGCAATGAGATCGGTTACCTTGGTGTTGTTGTGTTGGGTTTTTTTTTTTTTTTTAGTTTTCCATAAGGGAATCTGCTCTTTACAAAGGAAAGAAGAAAAGTCATCTATTTTATTTAGCAGGAGTTAGCAATGCATGCTTTGCTTCCTGCAATGGGCCAAGCTTATGTCACCAGGTTCATATATTCTTCAAAGCCTTATGCTGAATTTGGGATGAGAGGATTCTAAGTTGGTTTGTCTGAGTGCAAGCCAGAGGAATAAAGTTCCTCTGATTGCTTCATTTTGGGCTGTTGTAGGTATTCATTAGGTACTAAATACCTCACTTGAAACAGAATAATCCCCTAGCATCTTCCCATTAGTACTTAACAAATATTAATTACATTAACCTTCAAACTATCTCCAGTCCTGTGAAGTAGAAATGTTGTCTATCTCATCTCTATTTCAAAAAGAAAACAACAAGACAAGGGCAAGAATAGATATTAATGCCAACATGGCCAAGAAGCCTGCACCAAAAACGAGCAGAATGAAAGGGCTGCATTTTCTTTTCTGTCATATGATGTATATTCAACAGAACAGGTTAGTTGGATTGGATGAACTACACGCAAAACTGTGTTACCTAATCACCAGGGTCAGGAATAAATATCATGGAGTTTTGACATACTATAAAAAAATGTGGGAATAATATTACAAGGAAGCAAAGAAGCAAGGAAAGAAGTGGAATTTAGGGCCAAATTTCTCACCAACCACTTAACAAGCTGAGCTTCAAACCAAGAATCATTTAGTTCTGTGAGAGAGATTTAGCCTGTCTATTTCCCCCTCTACGTGACTGACTATCGACAGAGCAGATACAAGCACAGATGTGAAGTTACAACATATTTGGGGCAAGCTGGGAGCTCTGAGTTGTCCCATGCCACAAATAACCTCCAATTCATTTACAAAATGAAGGTTTTATTGATGATATTATAAGCAGAGTGTAAATGAGCCAGTACTGGTTTCTTGGGGCACTGTGGGTTCATCTGCTCATTGTATCTTCTGGACAATTCACCTCTGGATGTCTCACACAACCTCTTCTGAATCTCTGTTCTCTTACCAGTGTCTGTGTTGCCAAACTGGATTAGCTGACCCACAGCACATTTGTGATATGTGCAACCAATAAAAGAGTTTCAAGATTGGCAGGCCTGTATTTACACAGCAGAATTGTCATGGAGGGAGCATGCTGTGCAAAGCAGCTCTGCATGAGGAAGGCTGTGCCTGAGGTGCAAATTTCCTTTTGAATACCTTCAAATCACCCTGGAAATTGTGAACACGTCCATAATAGCAGCTCTGTTGCCCGTTGCTACAGGTTCTGGAACAAAATGGGAATTGATGGCAGAGCGTCTCTAATAAATGTCTGCTAGAAAAGAGTTCTCCTTGAAGTGGTTAAAAGAAAAAAAGAAAAGTATATCAAAACAATAATGGAGCAAGAAAAAAAAAAAAAGTAAAAATTCTCTACAGTTTGGATTTATTTACCACTGAGGGCTATTTCTCATTAATTTTGCCCCTGAGTGTTTTAAGGCATTTCATTCCCTACCAGCCCCCTGTAGCTCAGGAGATCTGTCATACAGGTCTCTAGTGCCCCAGCTGCTCATGGCTTGGTCATTACTCGTGAGTTAGACCAGCTCCACTCCCTGTGCCCAGAAAGGCACTACTCTTTTCATCTTCTAAGTTAATTTTTCTGCCAAACTGTGGCACTGACATCCTCTGGGTGTGATTGAGGCAATTTTCTCATCCACTTCAATGAACCTTGACTCTACTCTAAGAGGATAATTTCTTCCCACAGCTTCTGGGAACATCAGATGAAATTGGACTGTCACTTACTGGATCCCATCCTTCTGGCTTTTAGGGCAGCCTGAGTCTCCAGTGTACTATATCTCTTTTATTTTCATTTCTTTCAGCCCGCATCAACCTACTCTTTCAGCTCTGTTTTACTTCCACAGCACAAAATAATCTGCCATGGCCTCTTATGTGGTTGGAAATTCACCAACATGGCTCAATCTGAGGGGAAAAAGCCACTCCAAACTTCTCTTGTGTAGAAGTTTTCAGGTATACAATAGAGCTCCTCTCATGAAGATGCCACTGCCTCTAGCAACTCTGCTTGCTGAAAACTTGTCAGAGAAAGATCAACATTAGAGCAGGTAGGAATAATCTGTTCAAGTATCTATGAATTCTTCACATTCTGAAGAAATCTGTTCTCCTTAACAATTGCACTCACCACCTTGGAAGAGCAGATTATCTGCTCCTGCAAATCTATCTCAAGCAACATGAACTGAAAAGTTTTGTGGATTTCTCTCCCCCAAAAATCTTTATGGGAGGCAAGTCCTGGATCTGACTTCATTGGGATGACTGAGTTGGGCCAGGGCCAAAAAAAATCCTTCCCAACTTGTCCTTGCTGCTTTTCCTGCCCTGGAGCAGGTATGTGGTGTCCTCAAAATGTATCAGGCCCATCTCTAGAAGTATTAGGATATCTTCCCTAGGGCAAACATTCAAACCAGGAAATGTTGCAACCCATATCAAAAGAGAATTTAAAATTAGAAAGAGAAACTCCAGATGAAGAAGGAAGAAATCTGCTGGATGTGTATCTCACCGTCATCACAAGACTATCTGCAAGACAACTTTTCAGCACAGTAATGGCAGGAAGACAGAACGAGCAGGCACCTACCAGGACATTCAGCCTAGGCCACTGCTAATACAAATGCCCACACCACCCTTTTCCATTCATCACTGCAGCGAGATCCATCTCAAAAGCAGTCATGAATCCCACTTGCAGGGCTACAGTTCAAATGCCTAAAACCCGTTTGCTAATTTCAAGCTTAAATTTATTCCTGGTCATTTGTATTCTAAGGCATCCATGGGTCCTTTTCTCCTCTCTGGTATTTACCCTCCTGATACATTTCCAGACAGCAAACATATCCCATTTCTGCTTTTGTTTTGCAAGGTTAAACAAATCATTCCCTTCAATTTCCTACTGTAAAGCAGGATCCCTGTTCTGCTGATCTTTCTCCCTGCCCTTTTCTGTGTCTGCCAGCTTCAATTCACCTTTCTGTAAAGACAGTGGTCACAACTATACGTGGTAGTGGAATTAAAATTAACTACTGCAAAACAGAGAGAAAAAGGATCACTTTTGAGGACCAGCTTAAAACTTTTGAAGAAAATCTCAGCAAGATTTATAACACACATTGTAACTAAACTCACTCTTTATGTCAATAGAAAAAGACATTCAGAACAGCACTATGTGGTTCTTCTGTCCAAGTTATACCTTGTATAACTGTGTCATAATTTGATACCAGTCTCAAAAGAGGTTGATGGAAAATAAATGGTAAGATTCATGAGATTTCCATTGTGTCATGGTAACAAGTGCTTCTGTCCCTGAACCTGGGATTAAGGGCTTGAGGCAAAGATGGAGATCTCAAGTGAATGCCTATGCACTAATTTCAGCAGGCAGAAAAACAGCTCCAGAGGAGTTATTTTCATATTTTGAAACCAATGGACTTCTGCAAGGACACAGAATTTCCCTTCTTTAGGCAGGAGCAGAGTATGGTGCTTGGGCTGCCGAACATCAGGCTGTACATCCTTGCAGCCCTGCTGGCTGCCACTGACCGGGATGCATTCTACATTAGCCCTCATGCAACCCCTGCAAGTAGCTAAAACTATTTTCTGTGGCCTTCTGACCACAGAATGTTTCCCTGGAGCAAAGTGTGTGTAGTGCTTCCCTAGGAGCATCCTCAGCATGCACAGAAGCTCTCAAAGACAGTTTATGAAAGACCATGGACACTTTTTCTCAGTCCAGATGTACAAATAACTTCATAATGAAAAGCAAAATGGCTCTACTCAGCAATCATTTCAGTGACTTTGTTTCCACAGCCCCAGGAAGCATTCCTTCAGTTCTGAAGGTAGCACAATGCAACCACAGCAGATACTATCAATTTGCCATATTAGGAGTCTTTCCAGGGAAAAAGCTTACCATCTCCTGATGACATTCTGTTTTGCATGGATGTATTCTCTAAGCTGGAAGAGGGAAAAGCCAAGAGATTTCCACTGTCATCTGATTTGTGTCCTTGATACCACAGTGTCAGCAACATCCTCTGAGTATTGGCCAGACCTTCTCTGTAGGCTGTTTTTTGAAGCCATCAGAAATAGAGGGAATTCTTCCCTATTTATAGCAGAAATAAAGTTCAGAACAGAAAAATGTCTCATGGTTAACTCAAGCAATTGCTTCATTTCAGTACTTCTTGTTCTGCAGTCCTTAAGAATAGTTATTGTCATCACTGGACCAGGTTAATTCCCATTGTATGTCGTTTGTAGATTAGATTTATGCACACATATATTATTGGCCTACTCACACACTGCAAAGAGGAACAACATCCATGGGTTTTAACTTTTGTACTTTTCAGCCTTTCTAAGGTCTGTGGTTCATACCTACCTGGGTTCATACAACAACGGAAACAAGAAATGTTTGTTTCTAGATTTTTTCCTTTGGAGCTATCTGAAATATACAAACTGTTTGCAGCACAAAAGCTCATCTGCCTTTGAGTATAAAGTCAATTCAAGCATGCCTACGATGTGCCTATGTGCTCCAACACTGTTACCTATGCTAATAAACTGTGAGAGAATTCCTTGGCATGAATGTAGCCTGCTACAACTTTCCCATGCAGCTTCTGGACCTATTTTGGAAGTGGGAGTCTGCCAGGAACCACACCTAAGCAGCAATTTGCTTGCAGTCACCTAGCACAGGCCAACCCAGTCCACCAGTGTAGATGCAGGTTGTTCCATGCCAGTCGGCCTCACTGGCTGGGACCACTCCCAGGCACGTTTAATAAAGTGGTACAAACCCAGCCTACATCCTTTTAACAAAATTGCAAAGTCAAATCAAATTGTCACTGAAAAGCTGTTATACATATGGTTTTAATAGCGTGCTATTTTGCAAGTGTCTGGCATTTTCTGGGCTCACTACACTTATCCTGTGCTCCAGTTAAATACACTGATACAATTTCACGTTTAACAGTGGAGTTGCTGAACTCCAGCAAGGCTGCGATGAACTGGCTCCTTTGGAATAACAAGAGTAGAAGAACCCAAAAGATTTTCTAAGGTCAAGTTTGGCCACGACCTAAGGTGCAATCACTGAATTTTCTACATGTGACAATCTCATTATAATTTTCTGCTGTGTCACTGCAATTACCTCCCACAGCCAGGCACCACCTAAAATAATATCAAGAAAGCAACTGCTCTGCTATTGTGTGAGTAAAGTTGGAAACACAGATGTGATCGACTGGAGATTGGGCAAACTCCAAACTCTATTTTTAACTTCAGTCACAAGATCTAGGGTGTCCCATTAAATTACTGAAATAAACATAACACCTTCTTTCCTTCAAAATCAGCATGCAGTGATTCCAGTTGTAAAAGAACTTCTAGAGGTCTTCAGTCCAATCTCCTGCTCAAAGCAGATGTAGTTAAAGCAAGTTGCTCAGGGGTTTGTGCAGCTGTGTTTTGAAGATCCCCAAGGGTAGAGAGTGTACAGCTTCTCTAAGAACACATTCCAGTGTTTGACCACCTTCACACTAGAAAAGTTTCCTTATACAAAGTCAGAATTTTCCATGTTGCAGCATGGTAACAACCCAGAACTCTGCTGGGGGCAACTGAAAACCTCTAAGAGCAACCAAGAACCCTTTCGTGGGGGGAACTGTGGGTGACCGAGACCTCTCGGATAACCTCTTCGAGCACCTAGGGGCAACTGGAAAGAAATGTGAACCCCTGAGGAGAACTGCGCTAAGGCAGCCAGGGATAACTGAAAACCCCTGAGGGCAACCCAGAACCACAGACATGTATCTCGTGTGTCATGTGTGCTGAAATCATAAGAGTCAACAAAGATTTTATTCTACTCAATATGCCCAAATGAGCCAAATTTAGATTGAACTGTGACCTTAACTCATGGTATTCTCAGATCCCAAGGGCAAAACTTGAGCAATATTTTTTTCAACACAAGATTTAATAGGTATTTGTAAAATACTGTAGAATGCGATGTTGACAATGTAAAGCTTGACAGCCAAAAGCCTACCTCTTACACTGTTTCCCAATTTAGAGACAGATGAGCAACACCCAAACAGGCATTCCTCTCCTTGTGCTTTTATGTATCTACATGATGCCAGCTATGCAGGTGAACACCAAAAACACCAATAAAAACGTGCAGAATTCTTCATCAGAGGAGTTTTATGAGACATGATTTGTCTTTCAAAGCAATTGCTCCAATCCCCTCATAAGGCCAATAGAGCTCAGTGAGGTTCACCATGACTGATGATAACTCTGATTGCTTCCCTTAAGAGGCTTGCTGCACTATGAACCATCAGGAAAAAAAAAACCAAAACACAACTGTGTTCATTAGGAGAACTTCTACACCATTTAATAAAAGACAAAAGACAATCCATCAGACCTATGTGTCACAAGAGCTATCCACCATGCTGAAGTGCCTTGCTGGGTCAGGGCAGGAGATGATGACACCATTCACTGAGCATTTAGGACAATGTAGGCACATTCCATCACATGATTAAGTCCTAAGAGAGGATAAATTACAGGATCTTTTTTTTTTTAACAAAGGTTCAAAACCTTGTGACAGAAGATCGACTGCGCCTGACTACTACTGAATTGAGTCTTGAACATGCTGCCAATTAATTTTATTGTCCTGTCTCCACCTTTTGCAGCGACTCATATTGTGATACATTTGTCAAGGAAATGGTCACATATACGGAAATACAGGCACATGGCAAACAGGCACAGTTTTAAAACGGGAGGTCATATTATGGTTCCATTAACCTTGACAGCATCTCTTTAAAAGGAGATGAAAACCAAAACAACAAACAATCAAACCTAACCTCCAGCTAAAAATAGGAGCTCTTCAGCTGAACTCTTTTGTACCAGAGCAAATATTTATAGATTTCTCAGAAATCCTGAATAATGGGGGGATTTAATGGAGGCTGACAAGTTCTTAACTAAAATGGTGCTAATGGGTACCATGATAAGGCTTCTCCACCATTTACCACAAGGGCCACCATGCCACTAGAGGGTTTGCATTCTCTAAAACCATGGATAATTAATGTTGCACAATGAAAAACTTCTCAGAGGAAAGGAAATGATCATTTCTGGAGCTTAATGGCAAAGTAAGTAGGTAAATAAAAAAAACCTACAGCTTTCAAATTTATGTCACATCCATCAGGAAAATTTCTGAAGAATAAAATGCAGAGAGAAAGATCTATTAAAGACAAAACATGAAAACAACAATAGTTTGTTTTTGACTACCATCTGTCTGCAACTGTAAGCGATGAAGGATTTAAGGCAGGGGGACAATGCACTCAAATTTTTAAAATTGCCTGGTTTTATTTAAGAATTTCCAGTGTTCATTTTTAGACTCTCCACCAGAAAATAAATGGCTCAATGTATTATCAAGAAACTGTCAAGAAATGAGCAAAAGAACTGCAAAGTTCTTCATCCAGTGCTAAGGAGAGCTCTCTGGTGACCGTAGACAACCTAGAGACTGTTTAAATAACTCAGATGCTAAATCCTGTGGAGAAACAGTGGGTTCTATTTGCTACTTGTAGCATTAATAAACAATCACTTTTCCATACAGCTTCATCCTGACGGTCTTTTAGGGTGCAGGATTTTACAGGAGCCAGCAGGGTCTTTCAAGTTTCAGTGTCAATTCAGGGAACTGACATATTTGGCTCCAGAGTTTGGAGAGACAGAAGAGAGCAACAAGAACCAGAGCCAAGACTAAGACGTCTCTGGACTCAGCACGCCCATGGCTCACATCTGGAGTGTCTGTTCACCTCCACAGCAGGACTGGTCCTGGAGAAGTCCTAACAGTTACAAACATGCAAGATCTGGTTCTAATCCCTATGACTTTTATCCCTCCATTACAAAACGTCTTTGTTTATGACTCAATCGCCAAGATATTTTTGGAAGTTTTTATTCTGGCAATCCCAAAGCATTCTTTTCCTCTTGTGAAAACTTTAGTATTTCTTTGGGGTGTGGTATGTAACTTGGATACGAATTTTGGCTGAGGGCTAAGGCTAACTAAGAAGAGTGGGAATGACATTTTGCAAGAGATGAACCTTCTTAGTTTTTCTTGGTTGTTACTGTGAATACTTAAGGCACTTATTTTTGAAACAACAATCTAAAATACATGCCAAAAGGCTAAAATACACATTACAAAGTGCTGATCCTTATAATACAAGATTTAGGAAAGTTCAGTGCAAGAAACTGGCTTTAAACCAGTAAATAAACAATGCCTCTTATTTTGTTTCAGATAGCTGGAGAGGGTAGCCAAGTCATAGTTCAAAGCCAGAAAAAATCAAGTCCAGATTTTATTATTTTCCTAACAAAATAAACATATATTCATCCTTTTGAGCAAACATTTGATAATGATGATTCCTTGAAGAATTTGTTACCTATAAATACAACATCTTTGTATTTTGTATATTATTACAGTTTCTCTGAGTGTGAGCCATAGTAGCACTACGTGCCAAATACTGTCCTTTCCCTCATAAATGGCAGCCTTCCAAAACCTTTGGCTATATATAACTGCTAGAGTGTTTGAGGAATTTGGGGAATGAAAAATCTCCAGCAGATTAATTTGCTCAGGTCTGTAGTAGAAGCTTGAGCTCTATCACCACACTTCCTAATTAATAGTAATTCAAGAATACCTGTTTTTGCTTGCCTCTGCACTGTACATTACATCTATAATTCACCCAGACCATGGCTTCTGCACTCCTCCTTTAGTGGCAGTGCTCATGTGAACCTCCATCAGCTCCTGCACCTTCACAGCTATTCAATTTCACTACTTCACCACTCCCTTCAGTGGTGCCAGGACACTTATTGATTAGAAACTCACGTTTGAACAAACCTCAGGGGGTATAACTTTGCTCCAGGTTTTAAATCAGGACATTTTTAACACAAGTTCTCAGATCTGATGCATCATTATAACCACTGAAGAATAAAACAAAATTGAAACTGATGGTGATGAAGGTGGCACTAGCATCAAGAGTATCCATAGATATTTTAAGCTTTCTTCCAGGCCTCCAAACTTCTAAAAAACTGCTTTAGGACAAAATTGATGTCTTTGTGCCCAAACGGATGTCTTTATCTCACCTGCTAGTGGAACATATTGACATCTGTTGAGGCCTGGAATTAAATTCAAGAGCAGCTTCCCAAGCAGGAGCCAGTAAAAGCATTCAAGGAGTTCATCCTTTGTCAGTGATAGTGGGTTCAGAAGAAAACTTGATGATCTGGAGGAGGGTTCTGCCTTCTCCTATTCTCAGCATGTGCTAGCTGGGGGCCATGCCTCTAGCCAGAGGAGGCCAAGAAGTGGGCAAACTTCTGTGTTTTCAAAAGCCATCAAACAGCAGTACGTAACAAATTGTTCTGTAGAAGAAAATCTTCAGTTAGCACTTGAAAAATCGATCTTTTTAAACTATTCTCTCATTGCAGTTTCTCATACCGTGACTGGACATTTGAAACTCTATCTGGATACCCTTGTATACAAAAGAATGATTTCTACCCTCTTTATTTTACCTCTGCATTTTGTGGTATACAGACTTCATCTCAATCCCGGTGTGAATTTTAAGTCTCACACTTCCCTGTTAAAACTGCAGACATAGTAGATGCAGAAGCAGGTGTAAAGTTTCAAACCATCTAGCAGAATGTTACAGTTCTGAAATTCTTTCTTTTCTTCACAGTCATGTTTCCCACTCAATGAGCAGAGTAAGGATACAAATTTCTCAGCTTAATTCCCTGCAATAAACTCTATTATCTTTTTCTTCAAAGATGCAGTAAGAAAATCAGCTTCTGAACAGCCAGGCAAAGCAAACAGTCTCAACAACTACCACTATGAGATGCAAAGTCAGAGGCTTTTACCTGCAGGACAGTGAGTACACCATTCCCACCAGAGCTTTATAAACCAAGCTAAAATTTTTCAATGTTGTTCTGCCTTAACACGATCAAGCATGGGCAAGCACAGTGGAGCCAACATATAATTAAGAAGTACTATGTAAAAGGTTTCCATAGACTTTGGGTTTTCTTAAATGTCTAAATGAATTTCAGAGGTCTCATGGGTTTGTGTACTTGTGCAGCAGCTCAGCTGTGAGGATTTTGCTGGCTGTTCCCCACACCCTCACAGGCATGCAGTAGCTTGGGCTGAACATAAAAAGGAATGCATAGGGAAAAGTTACAAGCTCATAAAATGTTAATGGTCATTTGCTTCTGTTTTTCAGTATATAACAACTAGATAGACTCATCTTGTTAATGCAATCCAAGGTTGTTCTGGTTTTGTGATATTGTTCTACTAAATCTCCACTGCATTATACTGGTGTGCACATGTACACACACACTCAGCTACAAAAGTTTCTGCTGTGATTCTCCCCAGCTAAAAAGCATTACAGCCACTACTGGCACCAGCAGAGAAGGGAAAAGGTACAGCATATTGTTTAACAATGATGCTAAGCAAGTTAATAATTAGAATTTGCTACGGTCAGCTTCTTTCCCAAACACTTTATTGAAGTTTGTCCTTTCTAAAAGATTTTCTCATGTAAGACTCACAGTCATGCAGAAGACAGATGCACATCTGTGGTTTGCAGCCTTTCAATAAATAAGTTGTTATTTCAAGTATAATTTAACAACCTGGAGAAAGAAATGGATGAATGCAGATTCTAAAGAAGCAAAAGAACTTTTCCTGCTATGAGTATGTCACACACAAAACTACTTGAATAGAACATCTGTTGTCTATAATCTGATAGTAGTCTAGGTTTTAAACAGCGCAGAGAGATCCTAACACAAGGGCAGATGTGTGGTTAAAGGCAGTGCACAGGACGATCCCCATCTTGTGCTTAGATGGAAGAATAAAACCTCACTCCTGCCAGCGTGCCGTTTCACTGTCAGCACACATTTGGACAGCCTAAGACCTTATGGCTTGTTTTATTGAGTACCAGCGTTGTATTGGTCAACCTGAGCCTTTGTCCTTGTGAAATCATGCCAGAAAGCTGCTCGGGCCAGGGGCAGATGTCCTTTGTCCCAGAACAGATGCGGCCTTGCTTTGTGCCTTTTCTTTCATGGCCTCCTGGCTGGGGCTGCAGTGGTACCCTGTCCCCTAAACTGCCGTGTCTGACATCTGCCGTGGCAGCACAGGGGACATCCCTCCTTGGATGCAGAGCAGCTGTGTGAGCCGAAAGGGCACTGCTGCTGTGCAAGTGCCAGGATTCACTTGCTGCTGCTGTGGCTGCCGCGGCCCTACGTTTACTCAGCACAGGGTACATGTGTGCGTATCTGTGTCTGTGTTTCTCTGTGTCTGTGTGTCTCTGTGTGTTTCTCTGTTCGTGTGTCTGTTCACCTCCCTTTCTGCCTTTCATGACTGCAGGAGGTGACATGCCTGTGATTGATAGCTGTGACACCAGCGCTGGGGATGCAAAGCAGCAGGATGTGAGGAAGCACTGGAGCTGCTACAGCTGAGTCAGCAAGCCCCAGCTGCTCTCCTGCCTATTTGTCTTATGGCAAGCTGCTGTCTGTGCTGCGAGCTCCCCAGTACGCCACATGTGCTCAGGAAGTTAGAAAAGTGAGCAGAATGGTCTCAGCTCTCTCAGAGTAGACTATTTTAGATATTGGAACTTACATCCCTAGGCTGGCTATTTCTGCTCTGAACTTTGCAAACAGAACATCGCTCACATTAAGGACAGGACAGTGGAGACAGGCTGAGAGAGTTGGGGTTTTTCAGCCTGGAGAAGAAAAGGCTCTGGGGAAACAACAGAGCAGCCTTCCAGTACCAAAAGGGGCCTGCAAGAGATCTAGAAAGGGACTTTTTGCTAGGGCATGGAGTGATAGGACATGGGATGATGGCTTTACATTGACAGAGGGTGGATTTAGACTAGATATTAGGAAAAAAAATCTTTACTTTAAGGGTGGTGAGGCGCTGGAACAGGTTGCCCAGAGAAGTTGTGGATGCCACCATCCCTGAAAGTGCTCAAAGCCAGGCTGGATGGAGCTTTGAGCAACCTGATCTAGTGGAAGATGGCCCTCCCCCACAGATTATCTTTAAGGTCTCTTTCAACCCAAACCATTCCATGATTTTATGATTCTATGCTCTCATTCTTCAGAAGACCTCCATGACATTCCTACAGCTTTCATTGATGGAGGCAAGGATACAGACATTTAATTCTGCTTCCCCACAGAATTCTGCTTCTTTACCATCATTCAGAAAGAAACTCTCTGTCCACAACTCTTGCAAAATCCCCATGCAACAGCATGGAGTCACTCTGACTGTGTCTAACTGACCTTAAGTATATTGCAGGTTGCTGAATCACCCAGATTATCTGTCTTTGTAGACTGTTTCCCCACCTTTTAATTTGTGCCAGCAATAAGTAGTATAGCAACTAAAAAATAAGCCACTTCAAGGAGATTAAAATTAATTTTTTGCTTTTTGCCAAACTCATTTTTAGCCAGATCAATTCCTTGAACCACTCCACTGCCTGACAAGAGAACCAGCTGTGATGGGAACAAGCATTGACTGACAGACAGCTGGATTTGGATTGGCTTCAGCCATGATGAAACAGCACCCTCCTTCAATAAGGGAGGCCTCATGCCTCCCTTATTGAGGCATGACTCATGCAATGACCTGTAAGCTTTAAAAAAGATGTAGTGAGTGATAACATTAAAGCCTGAGGTAGAAAAAAATGTGCATGAAGTAAGGTGGTGTACTTCCTCAGTGACTGGCATCTTGCTGGAGCATATAATGCCTCTCCTCTTCATACACATCATTTGGTTTGTGACTGAGGATTAAGCTATCTAATTTCTAATCACTGCCTGGTGTGGCAAGCACTTGCTACACACACCTTCTGGACAGTGAAGCTATGACGTTCACATTTGTGAAGCCCAAATAGAGAAATATCTTAAGACTCTCAGAGGAAGAAAAGCTCCCTGTGAAACCTAAGACAGGTAAAATGCATATGGAACTGGAGGGGAGAAGATCTGAGTCTACTTTGATAGCGTGGGGAGAAAATATCATTATTTTCATAGAGGAAGTGTCTTAATGTATTTTCAGTCGTTGCAGGAATACCTCTGCAATTGTAAACTGTGGAGTGATTTAAAACTGTTGGGAAAAAAATAATCAAAGAGATGTCCCCTGATGTCTCATGTTCTCTTCCTGAGACACATATGGTAGTCATAGTTTTTGATGTTTGCTCTCACATCTTTAATTTGTAGGAAAGTTTTCTGTAAGCTATGACATGTAAGGACAAGCAAAAACAATGTTCCCTGGCCCACGGGGCAGCTGAAATAACTTTTGTCTTGGAAAAAAAAGAATCATTAGGCTGAAGTGCACAGGCTTACTCAAAGACCTCACTTTACAGAGCAAACTCTTACCTGAAACAATGAAAGCAGCAGTTTGAAAAATAGTATCCCACCAATTTAACAATTTTTCTCACTAAATTCAGAAGTAGTTACAACCCCAGCACAGCCACTGTACAAAACTGCTTTTTTCTTCCAGCAGTTGAAGAGGAATCCATATTGCATCATCAGCCTGGAGATCAGGGCCAGCAGATGAATGTGAGGGTTAATCTCCAGTGAAACACTACACATCTCTCTCTTCCTCAGGCACTGACAGAGGCTTCATATCCCTCCCTCAAGACCAGCCATCGCTCAAAGATTATCTTTAATATACAATGTCTTTCAAGAAGACGAATCTTCCCCATTGTCTAGGCTGCACAATACAGCCTTCAAACAAGAAGTGCAAATGGGGACACATCTGTGTTCTCTCCTCATCCCTCTTATGTGAACAGCCGAGAGACCAACAGGGAACACAGTCTTAGATCTTGGATTTAGTTTGTACACTGCAATAAAATTGCAGTCCAAATTGCAATAATATGACAGGAGAAAGATTCTATGGGTATATTCATAGACACCACAGGCATTTCCTCAGAGATACTCTTTGACACTCAGGGCAAAGAGCTTCCTCCTCAGAGAGAGGCTTTTCTATCTTTTTTAGATGGCTTATTGTAGAGGCCTTTCCTTGACTTGCCACTTGGACTCCAGTTTTCAGATACAATTTCTTCCTTTGAGAAACCCTCAGAAAACATTTGGTGCTGCTGGTGTTTCCCACCGTGGGAAAACCTGTCAGTGCCAGGCAAGACGAGGCAATGTTTATAATGTGCAACAATTGGGTGGCTCTCAGCCAACATGAAGTGAGATCCAAGGGCCATGTATGCCCTGCTCTGCTGAGTATTCTGACTGAATACTAAAGATCCCCAAAAGACAGCCATGGCTACAGATTTGTGTTGCAGGTTCTTTGTTGGTGTTTCAAGGACTTTATTTCAAAAAATATTTTTCTGGCCACAGTTTCCATCTGTTTTTCCTAGAGTTGGTGGATGGTCAATTAACTAGAGTTTGGGGAAATCAGCAGTTTTTTGTTTGCAACCATTCATGCAGATCTTTCTCTGCCTTCAGTCTGAGCTGATTTGCAAAGACAAACAGCTAAAATAAACATAGCTGTAATGCTGCCTGGTTCAGAGTCAACTGAACATTCAGCTCTGGAAGTACTGCACGATTTTTAGGTAAAGCAGAAATCCATCCAAATTTATTTCATGTTTGAAAGAGATCCATCACCAGATGGGCCTGTCTTGGAGCCGGGGGCTGATGGAGTTAGACTGTTCTCACACTTCCTTCCTAGGAGTAGCAGTAGCAATTTTGGTGGAAATACTCATAGAGTAAATGCTGAACCCTGAGCCTCATAATTTAGTCTTTTGGCTTAACTCCATTTCCTCGGCTTCTGCATTGACTAGTTGGAAGAAAACACCCTGCAAATAGTTCTCCTGTGTGCCCTGCTCCTCACCCCATGCTGTTTGTCTTCAGCTCTGCCAATATCTCCCTTTGCATGGACAAATCATAAAACCAGTAAGGGGAAGAGTTCAGCTTAAAAAAAGAGCATGGATATTTGGGGAGGAGGAGGGAAATAAGGAGTTATAACCCATATTGGCTCCCCAAGCCCATTTAGGGTAAGAATCCACCAGTCACTGTATTAGTGTAACCGAGTGGGGAGCCTGGGAAAGAGAAGGGGAAAGTGGGCAGAGATGGAGCAAGTCTGGCTGCCAAGCACAACAGATCATGAAACCCTGACCTGGTCCAACAGGGACCGAGCTCCCTAAGCCAGCTCCAATGCTAGTGAAGCACCCACCTGATCCTGCCATGTCTCAGGACAGCCTGAGAAGCAGATTTAAATCCCTGTGGGCCTTGAAAGGAAGACAAAAATCTGTAGCTTTGTAGGGGTACATGCAGAGGGTATGTTTCAGTGCTCTTTGCCTTTTATGATAAGATACTGATCTGAAGTCCACCGAGTTCATTTGAAAGACTAAGAGCACTGTTCTTGATCAAGACTACAGATCAAATATTTTAAAGACTTCATCAATTCTTCCACTGGCTACAAAGCACTAAGAAAGATGACTGGGAAAATATAGAAGAAGGCGAAAGAAACAGAAACAGCTGTACACCATTGAAACCGAATGTTACTGTGAGATGTAGTTTATAATAATTAGTTGATCAACATGCTAGGCAAGGGATTTTTTTTCCATTTTGAACCAGTAGATGCACAGATGGGGTCTATAATAGAACTGGCATGTGTGTGGATTTTTTTTTTAAGGCTGCATAATTTTACAACCACTACTAACGTTCGTGTGTGTTGGTATAATGGGAAGAGTACTCAAACTTCTGAGAATTAACACTGTCAAACTGGCTTCCTGCCCACGAGGTGACATTGAAATTGCAATAGTCTTTGTCTGGAGCAGCAGGGTGGCTACAGCCAGATTGTGCAGATCCACGAGCTGCTCTAATCATAGTTATAGCAGCAGCATCAATATGATCATAAGTCATTTAAGAAATTTAATGTTCCCCATGTTTTCAGCCAGACGTACAGTGACAGTTACCTTAATTAGGATCAAGCAATAGATCTGCTTTTGAGGCAGAGTTAGAAATGAGCTTTTCCGACTTCTCTTGCCATACATGATGTGGTTACCATGTAGAAGAGAGCATCAGCACATGCTAACCAATTAGGCCTCGTTGACCAACCAGGTCCAAAAGCATTTCCACATGCTCCAACAGGTTTCTCTTCACCAGTGAACTACCTGAACATCCTCTTTGTCACAAATGTATGAATTTCAGCTGCACTCTCCCTAAGCCATCACCAGACAGGATCTTGCAATTAGAATGGTCCAATGGACCCTTCCCAAGAGGGGAACACTGTCTGCCTGTGACAAGCCTGTTTGGAGGTGAGCTGTCCTGCACAGGTGGCCACCTGCTTGGGTTGTTTGTGCCCAAAGCCATAGAGGTCACTCCACAAATGTGCCTTCTGATTGTCAGTTCATGGGTTTATTAGATGCCCAGATATTCTAAGGCATCTTTGAGGAGAGGTCATTACTCCTTTCTCATTCACCTGTATCAGGGAGAAGTGAAGAAAATGAACCAAACAACACTATCAGTAACAAAGAAAGAGGAAAAGAAAGGTACATCAAGAAAAGTGCATTCTGCTTTTCTCCAGGAATGGCACAGGGAGTACATTTTGTTCTGGGATTCTCACACGAAAGCAAATAACTCTTGGAGAAAAATAACATGAGTGAAGATTTTAAAACCTGTATGTGTTAGAAAAGGTAAGCACTAGGGGAACTCACACAAACATGCTTTCAGAATTCCTCTAATGTTGTCAGTTCAGCTGAATGTCACCAGTTCACATGAAGTGCAGGAGGTCCCCTAAGCAACTCAGCACCTTCAAAATGTTTATTTAGAAGCACAGCTAGAGCAGGAAAAGCCTAGCTTTAAGCTACTTATCTGTCAGAGACTCATACATAAACCATTACACTACAAGAAGCTATTCCAGTATTTGCTCACTCCTAAAAATGGTCCAAACTATGCTGCAAAAATATTGGGATCTCTGGATCTCTGGGATACAACCCAGCTGTTATAAATACCACTGCAGTCATACCTGTCAGTGTTTTAAAAGAAAGGCCCATATAACACTATTCTGATCAAACTGCAACCTCAGTGCTTAAGCAATAAAACTGCAGTTTTATTGGTCCATATTTCTTCTCAAGCCTTAAAATCTCTGACATGTAATATGGCATCTAAAAGACTCTTCCTATCTGCTTTTAAAAGCATTTTTATCATAGACAAGAAACTAATAGAGTAAGAACATAGTAATAATTGAAGCAACCATAATCCAGCTAACTACTAATCAAAAACCTCTCTGAAGAGCTTCCTATTTTGGATGGGTTCTGCTGATCCCTTTTATTTGTTTGATTTTATCAGCAACACCAGTGAACCAACCTAAGAGCTGAGGCCATCACAGGGAGGCACCGCACCAATGTGAACCATACTACTCCAAAATTAGTTGCAAATTCTGGCACATCAGGTGAACAAAGCCCACTGCCACCAAAAAAATAACACTACAGAATTCAGTCTCTCAAGTATCCAGCACAAAGAAAGCAATGCTGTGCTAGTAGAGACACAGATTTTTTGCAGTACGTTTGTCATTCAGATTATTGCCTCTTCAATTGCTGGTAGCTGAATTCCCATCTCATAAAAGCTTTTTGGAGGAAAATCCCTCAGAGGGAGCTGACTTTCCCATTTTTTTCTTCATTTCTTTAGTTCTGTGGAAGGCCCACCCACAGTTTTGGCTGCCTATTGCAGCTCCTATTCTGTTTAAGTTCTTTTCTTGCTCAGTTATTTGCAGCTGCTAATTAGAGCAAAATGTCTGCAGGGCTCTTATTAATTAAAAAAAAAATTTAAAAAGCCAAACAAACAGAAAAGAAAGAAAAATCTAGATTTCAGTACTAACGCCAAATATGGAAAGTTACAAGCATTTAAAAATACACTCTGTCTTTTTTGTTTGATTGTTTTTTTGTTCTCTGTCCCAGCTATCTCCCTCCAAAACAATTAGCTAGGATGGATAAACACAAGAAATACATTTTCACCTGTAGCAGCAATTGTCATTTTTAGGTTTGTGAAAAACCATACATCAGGATGCTTTTCCTCAAGAGATGCCAGAGTGGTTCTCAGAGCGAAAGGGTTGCAGACATGCTGAAGTTATTACAGCATAAACCATAAGGGCTGCAGGGCCACTTTTTTGGCATTATAAAATACTTTTTTGTAGAGTGGCAATTTTCATCTGAGTAACAAAGCCCTGTGATAACTCATGAAACCACTTCCGTATCTCCACGAAAGGTTATAACCAGAAATACCACCTGTCATCTAGGCTAGCTTCTTCAGGGTCTGCTTGAAACTTAAGACTCTGTAAGCCTTTAGCTGGCTTTTGCAAAATATGTTTTCAGCCTCCACTCTGCCCTCTGGTAGTGGCACATATATGAATTGATGTCTCATTATAATACTGTTACTTCAGATCTTCTTACAGCACGGTACCCTTTCAGCCCTGAAAAATGCTGTTTTCATTGCACTGCCATTTTATCTCACTTTATGCAATTATAAAACAGCATATACATCTGTTAAATATTATTATTAGTGAAGTAAAAAATTCCCTGTAACACAAGCAATAAAATTTTTATAGAGAACATATTTATCTTTTGACACATTATTATATTGACTCATGAAAAATAGAAGTAATGTTCTCATTATTTATCCAGTCTAACTTGAAGGACGCTCTTCTCAGTTCCTTCCAGGAAGAAGGGATGTTGAATATTTGATATATGTGATTAGTGAAGTCTGCAGTGACCTCTTCCATTATTCTGTATTGTTAACAATCATTGAACCTTACAGAGGAAGAGGAACAGGAGCTTTAAGAGTTGTCATGCATTTGATAGTTTCACAAAGCCATTAAGTTTCTTGAAAGGTAACAGGTAACTTAAAAGGAAGTTTAACCAAAACACGGCTAAAAATCACCTTCCAAAACAAAAGGTCATGAGAAACCACATGGGGGGGTTTGAGTTCTGTGCCTGAGTGGGATTCCCTGGATACTATTTAATGCTTGTTAGAAAGAGACAACAAAAACATCTCTAGATTTACCTCCCATTCTCAGCATTAAAATTTCAAATTACTACAATAATCTAGGTTCTACCTATAGCTCAGCCCCTTAGCAATTCTGCTGATGTAGACCCCAATGAGCTCTAGAGGTATCACTTCTGCAATGTCTGAGACACAGGCTCTCTCCATCCAGACCCTGCGAGACTAAGAGTTGACAGAGCTCACAAATGGGATTTTAGCTTGGGCTCTCCTCCAGCCCAAAAGGGTCAGTCAAAAAGAAATCAGTGCTCACATGAACACAAGCGAAAAAGCTGGGATCCCAGCTTAGCTGCTGCTGTAGTAGTTGAAATTCACTGCTGTAGTTGAAATTCACCCTCACAGAGCAACCTTGGGGATGGTACTGCACCCAGGACTTCCTTCTGCAGTAACTCTAGAGAGTTTTGCAGTTTGGCTGCAAGGCACAGAGAAGGAGCAAGCAATGTGCAGAAGGGAAAATTCCAGCTGTGGTTGTTTCCCCTTCCCTCCCTTCCTGTCCCACAATAGCTTCACTGTCAGAAACAACAACAAACTGCAGGACTGCATTCATGCTGACCCCCAAGTGCAATTCCTGCCAATTTCAACCCCTCAATGGAGGGATCCTTTTCTTAGGCACATTTAACTAGCTCCAAGCCCTTTTGCTTGTCTAAAAAAGCAGTATCAATTATTAATAAATGATAGTACATAATTAATAGCAGTACTTAGAAGCAGTCCTGCCTTGCAGTGCTCTGGCTACTAGCTAATCGAGCTTTACTCTGAAGCACAGTAGAAAAATGCTAACATTATCCTATCATTTAAAGGATATTTCACCATATATTTCTCAAATAACCATCCAGCTGCTCTCCCCTTCTCTTCAGAGCACTTCCCAAAGGCATGCCATGACGGCTGGCAGCACTGTCCCCCTTCTTCAGAGGAGAACAAGGCATGGACAGGTACAGCAGCTGGCCAGCAGCTCACTGGTGGAGCCAAGAACAGCAGCCAGGTGCATCAAGCTCTGCCATAAGCAAGGGAGCACCTCGCTAAAATAAGGGGAATACTACCCTGGTAGAATTTCCTGCACAAGTATGGCAGGAAGAGATTTTGAGTCCTGGTCCTGTTTGCTCATGACCTTTCTCAAGCACTGAGCTCTTTTCAGAAGAATTCACTGAAAAGATTTGTAACTAATTGTTGGCCTTCACAGCTTTCAGCATTAACTGCCACAGTTCTCAAAACCACAAAATAAATTGAATGCAGATGAGCAAGACTAGAGCCACAGAAAATGAGAGAGCTCACCAGAAGAAAAAGAGAATTAAATAGAAAAACACATTCAAAGACATTCAAATCATGTCAGTGCCCACTAAAGAATGTCAGCAGTGGCCTTTGTGTAATAGGAGCTGTGCTTGGCATGGCATTTCAAGAAAGAAAAGGTTTATTTATGAACTTGATTTTGTTTGGAGGGTTTCAGCTTGACTCTTAGGGTAGGGAAATCTGGGGCACAGGGCAGAACATCATATCATTTTCTGGAAGAAAGTCTCCCTTCAAAGGTTATAGGTCTCAAGGCAGCACATTATCACTACAATTTACTTCATACATCTATTCCACAATACCCACGAGTGAGAGTCTGTTTCTACACATGGCAGAAAAAGACAGCAAAGGCAGAGCAGAAATGCTGGTGAGAGCACTATGCTGTGTGGAGCAGCAGTACTCCAGGACTGGCTGATAGGTTGGCATGGATTTTAACTCTCTTTTGCCCTTTTGCTCCTCTCCTGGGGTGGAAGAGGGAACAATTTTGGCAGCACTGTACAGCCTGTCTGTATTGTTCCACTTTTGTTTACTACTAGATTTTTCTTGGAAAGAAAGAAATTTTTAGAGCATCTCAGCAAATTCATCCGGGACTTTTTTACAGAGCATGTTGTAGACAAATTCTGACTCCTGCATAGCAATAGATGTACAACAAGTTGTTTTGAAGTCAACTCTTGAATTTTTCAAAGCAGAAAATGCATTTCCCCTTCCTGCTGGGAGCATGGCTACGTATTGCTGATCTCACGCGACTTCTCACAGTGATCACTTCCAGAGGCAATAAAATAAGCTGCATTTTAGCATTCTTTGACTGTAAGGCTTTAACAGTCACAGCTATAAGCAAGCAACACATTTTCCCTTACAAGTGTGAGAATTTAAGTTGTAATATCTTAATAAACAATTAATCATGTACCTTTTACTATTACCTTTCTCAGAGATTTGAGCCGAAGACTTACTTCTGTCCTTCCACAGCTGATCCAACTGGCTTTAAAGCTCAAAACACACTTGTCACCTTTGAAGCCTCATAACCATCCAGGCTCTTCCTACATGTCATACAGATTTGAACCTTGAGACAGATGTTATAAATTTTTGTAGATAATTTCTGCTACAGCCAGATATGGCAAAACCCACTGTACACTAGGACTAATTTTAGGAATCTTCTTTCATATCAGCCTGAACAGCTTGCGATACGTCAGAGACATCTAAACAGTGCTGGGTTTTAAATTTCAGGCTACAGTGCAAAAGATGCTTCAGAAGTCCCAGATGCACTGTTCAATCCCTGGAGAATATCTGGGATTGGAGACTATCTGGTGTTATGGTGGGTGGAATGCCACATTTGCTCCCTTTGCCACGTTGTAGAGCCTTTGTCTACTCTGAAATGTATGGTACTTGCAAACTGCTTTTGCCAGAGGTTAAATACTTTTTATTCACAACACCACAAAGGCTTCTCTGTGCAACAGTGCCAGAAATGTCTAGGAATTCTGCTTGGCTTCATTTATATCTCTCTGAATGTTGTGTGTGTTATATTTTCATATGTTCAGGATTTCTACAGAATTTATCAATAGCCATAAGGTTTTTCAAGAGACTCCCTGGCTCGCCTTTAAGAGTGAACAGCTCCATCCTTAGCTTAGCACTTCTGTCAGGCTAGGATCAAATCTAGACACTCTTTCCATTTTTCTTTTAGTGGATCATCTACACTTAATCTTTGCCTCTGAAAAACAGGATTAAGAAAACTCTCTATTTTTGCTCAAGGTCCCAAACCCATATATAAACACTGTAATTTACTACAGAATGGCAGCTCTTTCAAGGCATAAATATAAGTAGCAATAACAATTGTGCCTTTTTTGAGAAGTTCTTCTTTCCGGAGGTAAAAAACACAGCTGAGGTGGGGCGTGTGTGACCTTCACATGCCTGAACTTCACAATGCACCAAAAATTCTGCTGCATAACAGGGGATAAACAATCCCATCTCAACTGGAAAACTGAATGAGATTAAACAAAACAGCAACAATTTCTCATCTGATCCCTTCTGCAAATAAGGTTTGCTAAATTGCCTTGGAGATTTCAGGGGGCAAATTCACCCGCTGAGCTGCAGAGTTACAGCAGGCTTCAATCTGGTTTCAGCACAGTGAATGGCTTTTGAGCACTGCTGAGGTTACTGTGTACAGAGGTAATGAGATGAAATCACAGATCAGGGAAGGCTTCATTTGCTAAGATATTTTAATAACAATAGAATATTCCTAAGAGTCTACTACATTTTATTAGTTTAGCTCTTGAAAATAAACCCAACCAAAAAAAGCCCAAATTATTTCCATGGAGACTTTAAACAAGTCAAGAATGAAGCTTCTGAAGTAAAATAGCTTGTTTTTAATTTAACAAACAAAAAGATTTTCTGTTGTAAGGACTTTTGAATAAAACACTTTCCTTTTTATTGAAAAAATTCCTTTTTGGTGAAAATCAAATAACTCCAACTGAGAAAGGGAGGAAAAGAGGTTTTGAAAAACTTCTTCAAATATTCTGGGAAAGCTTTGCCTTCTGGCACAGCCATGGCAGACTTTAAGACAGTATACATTGAATGTTTTAAAAAACATACATTTAAATTTCCCAGTTCTGACTCCCTTTACTGTTGAGCTTGCAGAAACAACAGACTAAGGGGAGGAAAACTCCTGTGAAGGATGTCTGTGCTCCTCATGGGCTGGCTTGGTCCTCATCTCAGTCCCTGACACAGATTGAGAAGCCCCAGAAAGATTCTCAGGCACAGCACTGTGGTGTTTTTTCCCCCATGCTGAAGTAATGACAACTTGAATAAATCATTTCCTCTCTATTCCCCTGCTGTTCCAGCAAAATTCTGCAAACAGAACCTATTTATCTGAGCACTGTGTTGGAAGGATGAACACGGACCTAAAGAAAAAGGGGCAGGGAGAAGGGTAATATTCTTTTGTTAGTTTGAAAGTTTGGGTGAACTCCGACATATAGAAAGTACTTGTTATAATGATTTCTTTAGCAGATGAGGTTTTAAACTAAGAAACTTTAAATAGATGAAGAGCCTTATACAGAATAAGCCGCCTCTGAATAATATTCCAGCAGGGAATACTTCAGCGAGTCTCACAGAAATGAGTATAATAAGAGTTAAATTGCTCCTGCTCCAACAGCAGATTTTTCTTAAAATAAATGCAATGAAAACACCATCCCCTGAGTATAATTTGGTATTCTGGAGCCAAAGACGTCTCTTATTTACACATAAATCTAGGGCCTTTTTCACAGAGTACCAGTTGCTTTAACTCATTTCCCAAGACACGCTCTCTCCACCACTCCAGGTACAACTCCACATCTGCAGTCAGGCTGTGGCTCTCAATGGACATATTCCAGAGATATATCAGGATAACCATATTCAGAGCTAAATTCTCATGCTTGTGGCTAATGAAAGCCTGATGTTTATGTACCAGTAGAGGCCAGAAATATGTGAAGAGGGGTAGCTTGAGTTACCAAGCTCTACAGCATTCAGACTTCTTTTACAGAAATAAGAGAGGGAAAAAGTGCCATTTGAATCTGACTCAAGAAAGGCAAGGTTATTACTCATAGTGCAAGGAGATACAGTGTGTGTGATGAACTGAAAATGTTATTAGAGAAGAACAGATTCCTGTTATGATAGGCCAAGTAAGTGCTGGTTTCACTGGTACACTGTTAATTATACATTCACTCTTTCACATAATAAAAAAAAAAAATCTCATGTAGTGTCTACAAAAGGGGCTTGCACATTTGCATATAATGAAACCTGCAACGACAAATGTCAGCAGTACCATACACTGATGCCATGAATAATGCATAACACAGAAGAGTTGAGCTAAAAGCAGAGAATTAATCAAACCCGTTGATCTCCCCCCACCTGCTCCCAGCTCTCTACAGGTAGATAAACCCTTATTTTCTGAGCACTTAAAAACCAAATGGTTTCAAGAATTCCGTTTCAGATAAAGGAAACTGCTGTATAGTCTTGACAACTTTGACTTTTAGAGCATCAGTTCTGGTCTGGTCAGTCAAGCACTATCTGTCAGCTCATTTATCTGTCCATGGCACTACCTGGGACTCTGTTTGGCAGAAACCAGGATTTACTTGGCCATTTCCCTCCAAGAGCAGTGTCTTCATAACAATGGAGCCTGTGGAAGGAAATGTGGAGTCACCACTTCCCGGTGTATTTACTTTGGGCTCTCAGATTTTTCCATGTCAGCTGAAAACATCCTGAAAGCCTGCTTTAGAAAAATAACTGAGGATGGAGAAGCAACCGCCACGTTCTGCTTGTATTTATCCATGTTATATTCTCAAACAATTCCAGCTGGGTTACTGAGCTGTACTTTTTGACAGCCTGGCAGGGCAGATGGTATCCAAAACCTGCCAGATCAGAAGTCACTGTTTCCCTACTGGCTATAGGAAGCTCTGCAATTGCCTGAGATGAGGGTTTGCTTTGATAATAATTTGATTAAATAAGCAGATGCCCACTGACTTCACAAGGTGTCAGCACATGCTCCTGCAAAGAAATCAGCATGACCAGCTTCCCCAGGGGAGAAACAGAAATACCCCACAGGGAAGCGAGATACTGAGGAAAGTTGAGGGAGAATGGCATTGCTGGTCTGCAAAGATGTCTAGAAGAGACTTCAAGTTGAACAATTCAATAAAATGCTTTTCTCTCTTGTGACAGGTATTTAAACTGGAATTCGTAAAAAAGTCTGACTTGAAGAAGGCAGTACTGATCTAATTTTCCTCTGATAACACCTCGCTCTCTCACACAAACGAGGAAGGTCACCACCATTCCACAGCTGTCTCTAGACTAGAACAGGAGGGATGTCTCAATTATCTCACAGTCAAAGCACATTCAATTCATGGAAAGTTGTACACTTTTTATTCAGCATCATCTTACTCTGCTGGTTATCTCCACCACTTATGTTCTCTACCAAACAGGTTTTTAATATATGTGCAAGTATGTATAGATTATGTAGCTTTTAATTACTGGCTCAACCTCCTAAATACCACCTGTGTCTTTTCCTACACCAAAGTCCACATTAGGAGTCCCAACAGAGTTTTAAATCATGTTTCCTCCACACTGTACACTCCAACAGACTTCCTAATGATTTGATCATACACAAGAACCTGGCCTTGTTCCCTCTACAGAAAAGATGTCTGTAAATGTAGCAATATTTCAAAATAATTTAATTTCTTCGTCTGGGTGTCACACTGATACCTATTTGCAAACACCATTTGCTCTGTGTCATTCTGTCCCACCTGAGTACTTTTTTCTATAGAATTAAAATGACGGGTCTAAGCGAAAAAGACTGAACCATAACACAAGGGTAGAAAAATAACTTATTTCTGAACAATCTTGGAAAATAATTTTTAAGATAGAAAGCCCATTATGAAAAACATGAGTTTTGGATCTGGGAAGTCAAACCCTTTTGCCAAATGCAGACAAATGGTGAGACAGGGCTGTTGGCAGCAGGAGACAGGACAAGCCAGGAAGCCTTGCTTGCTTACACAAACATCATCACAGACTACATAACAGCAGCCTTTCTATATTAAAAAGCAACATTCTTATGCATGCATGTGCAAACACAATGGAGCACTGAGAGACTGTCTGCTCCATGGGCATTGCCATACTCTTTATATACGCATGCATGGGCAAAGCTACTGAAATGCAGAGAGAGCTTGGTTATTGTATGACCAGTAACAGCATATGTAAAAGAAACAGATTTTTAAGAGACTGTTCATTCAGTCCTCTGAGAACTTGTTCCTTCCTGGCACCAAAAGACAAACCAGCTACCTAGAGGTTGTAGTAAAAAATTCAAGCTTATGCTGAATTTTGTTTATGTTAATATGCTGCCAGTACAGTTACATCCAGAAACTAAAATTCCAGATGATACTTGAAGCTTTTCTTAATAAGGATCTTTGTTTCTGTCAAATATGTTTTCACCGTCTCTTGCTGAGGTCAAATATCAGTATAAAAATGCTACAAAAGATTGTTGGGTTTTGTTGGGGTCTCTTTTTCCTAGCAAAGAAACTCAAATACTTTTATCCTTGAAAAATTGCTGAACTTCCAGACAGAAAGAGAAAAGATGTTGATGAACTAAGAACAAGTTCAAAGATTCAAAGAAGGAAATGCTGGATTAGACTATCTGAAGACCATGAAATAATGCTTAGCAACCAGCTGAGAACTTGCATCCTCCCAGATGTCAAAACAAACTGGCCCAGAACAGAAAATTCATTTCCCACATTTCAGCAAATAACTCTTTTACCATTCCTGATTTTCAAACTCTACATTCCCTTCCAGTGCAAGTTTTTGAAAAAGAAGTAACAGCAAAGAGCGAAAATATTACCAAAAATTGCTTTAAACCAAGAAAATATATAATTTAATACACACTGCATAACACTAAGGATCTTGAGTAATTTGATCCTTTAGCATAGTTCTAGCATTCTGCTCAGCAGCAATTAACATTGGCAATATGTCTGCAAAACAGATAGAGCCCTGGAGAGGACTGTTATATTTTGAGGACATCCTCACTGCTTCAGGGCTTGGAATTTAATACTGTGTGCCTCGGTTCTGACCATTGCAAGTCACAAACCAACTTTCTTTATAGAAAATGTTTTACTTGCAATGGGGCTCCCGCAATGTGTAGTACTAAAGGGAGACAGGTCCCTTCAAAGTGGCAAACAGACTGACAGTGAAGGCACCATCTGCTGCCACTGATAATGTATTTACATGTGTAGCTCACTTGAAAACTGTTCACCTTTTACTCTGGAATTGTATCTTATCCAGATGTATAAATTCAGCACAAACAAGCAAAAAGAGATTGACTGGAGGTGGAGCCTAAAACGCTCAAAACTACCAACTACCTTATGTTGCACGTCTTTGTAACTGTACTTTCAAATCAACATGAGCAGAAAACTAATTTGAGAGAGAACAGGAGTGAAGCTGCATCAGCTTCTAATCTCTTTGGGGTTTGCTGTCTGTAAAGGCAGATGTGTATCACTCCAAGAGCTTTGGATCAGAAAGCCTGAGCTTGAAACTCAATTACTTTGAATCCCGCTATTCCAGGGTGATAATTCATAACACGTTTCACGTCAGGAAGTAAACTGGTTACTGCATAGTACTTAAAAAGAAATTTTAAGATCAGAACAAGATGCAGTGAAGGGGTATTCATACAACTGTCTATTCTACGTAACCAAATGTGAAAGCTGGGAAAACCAAGGGTGGTTAAGACCAGGCTGCTGTCGCCTTATGCTGCAGAATCTTCTCCTGCCCTGTTTTGCCTTGTAGAACATTATTTGCTTACACGAGGACAGATGCAGGCCAGCAATGTCTCAAAGATGCCTCCATCCTGGCTTTTTGTCCATCCCCATACTCACCCAGTGCAGCAGCACCAAAGCAAATGCCTCACAAATATGCAGTGTGAAAATTGGTCTACTCTGACGCAGCCTATCCCACTGCCATGACCTGGTGAGGCCAAAGCTTGTCATCCCACCTCACTGACTTCGAAGGTTTGGAAGAAGGGCTGCTAGAGTGACCATGAACAATGGGATAGTTTTGTTAATGCAGACTTACAAAAGCTAACAAGAATCTCCAAAACAGGTCTTCCATTCAACCTGCACAGCCACAGTGGATGCTCTCAAACTACCGCAGCTGGTTAAGTGAGTTAGGATGCACCAGGAATAGTCCCCAAAGGAGAAACCCAGAAGAGCATTTATAACAGGGTTACTGAACATTATGAATGAACCATGGGGGCCTTTCAGAAAGGTGGATACATCATGTCTGCCTCCGGCTTGCATTATCCATTTTTCAAGCTAATGAGAACGACAGAGTTCCTCCAGGCAGAGTAATTCAGGACAACACTATACTTTTTAAGAAAACACACTTTCCCAAATGCTGCAAAAATAGCTCAGACATCTGGACAGATCTTGTACCTTCAAAGTCAGTAAACTGGAGTGGCCCCCTGAACTTTATTTAAGGGTACTTTTCACTTGCAGGTGAGCTGGTCAGGTTTTTCCATCATATTAGACCAGCACAAGCTTTGGCAGTTCTTTTTAAAAAACTTATCCTGTTACTAGTTTTAAATCCTGTATCTTCTTTTGCTTGATGCAGTAAAATGTCTCATCTTTTTATCCTCACATAAAACTCCCCTGATACAAAAAAGGTTAATTCAATTTGTACTGTAATTGTGAGCTTTTAGTAGAAAGACACTGTAAAACTGGAAACTTTTAGCAGAGAAGATACTGTGTCTGCAGACCTTTAGCAGAGAAGCAAGGCATGCAGAAATTGTTCTCCAAGTAAGGATGTTAGAAGATAAAGAGGAGATTTCCGGCTCAGGAATATAGCTACAGCCAAAACAAGGACTGAGTTTAGGAACTTGGGGAGCAAGGGGAGGATTTTTATGGTAATGAACAAATATGCATGTAGTGACTGTATATTAGCAACACGCTTGTAGAAATTTGGGGCATCTTAGGAGGAGTGATCCCCCATGCCTTCCAAGTACCTAAATAAATTATGACCTCTTTAACATAGAAAAATTGGTGTTAAGGGGTCTTATTCCTATTTTCAGAGATTTGGTAAGAGTGACAGGTTATTATGCTATGCTCTGCACTTTACACTTTCATAGTGAACCTGTTTTCAAGTCTCTCCATCAATAACAAGTGAGGGAGTAAGTTTGGTAATAAGAGGACTTTCTAGACTGACAGTAAATCAGATTTTAGAGACTTCAACAGCAAATAAAAAGAGATCTGCAACTTGTACAGTTATTTGAATTAATAAAACTCACTTGGATATGAAAACAACCCTCTCCATTGGAGGGTTAAATTCCCAAGCTCACTGCCACCAGTCATGGAATGGTTTGGGTTGGAAGGGACCTGATCTAGTTCCAACTCTCCTGTCACAGGCAGCAATGCCACCCACTAGAACAGGTTGCTCAGGATCCCTTCAACCTGGCCTGGAACATTTCCAAGGATGGGGCACCCACATCTTCTCTGGGCAACCTGTTCCAGTGCCTCACTACACTCTGAGTAAAGAACATCTTCCTAATCAGTGGTGTCTGGGAGCAAGGGGCTAGCTGGTTGGTTTGTCATGCCAGGAAAGAAGCAAATTCAACCATGTACATTTAGGCATTTTCAGTTTTTTATGAGTAAGCTCTGAATTAAAGGTACATATGTGATGCAGACAGAATCACATAATAGCTGTCAAAATGAAATTCTTTTCTGCAAGGTTTTCTTAACGTAGCACAACAACCACATTGTCCAGCTGGTAAGATTCAGGTGAAAGTCTTGAGTTTTCAAATAAAATAGCTCCTTTCTTCATAATTGTGTGGATTTGCAACATTTTCTACAGAGCCCGTTCTGACGTAATGAGAGCTTGTCTTTTTAAAGATCTGCCTTGCTCTTTGGAAGTTTGGTTATTTGCCTCCTGTGATAGGCATGCAAAACCCTTCAGCAGTGCTAATCTGATCAGAAACACAAGAGATTCCAAACCACAGTGGATGTTCCATACTAAATAATTTCAAAATCAATTTCAGTTGGCTCTCACAAGAGACACTGTAACAACAAAAACTTGAAGGCTAAAATCAGAATTCATCCCCACAAAAGGTGACTTCCTTTAGAGATGCATGGTAAAAATTCTAGAGAAGATGTTTTTAAAAATATAGCTGAGATTATAGTTTTGGATCAGTGAGAGGAGCTTATTATCTTGCTACTTCTTACCCTCTATATCATTATCTGGTGTGCTTACCCATGAAATATTTGGGCATACAGTGGATGATCTGTGGGACTCCATCCAGAAAAAGGTCGCTTTTCTTGTCTACTTTTACTGGATGATTTTGAAGAAGGCTCATCACATCGCTGGTTTGGGCCCTTGGATAAATTACTGTGTTACACTAAAAGAAACTGCTGAGCCTCATTTTCCATCATTTTGCATTCACGTAATTAAAAACGTGTTTAAGTGTTCCAGATGTGTTGCAGAGCAACAGAGCTTCAAGGTTTCTGCATCTGCCTACCAGAACCAGATGTTCCACCACAGCTCTTCCCAGCAGTGTTGATGGTAGCAGTTTTCCTGGTGGTACTTCACTAGTTCTCGGCCTCATTTCAGATCACACATACAGAAACTTCTTTCTCTTGCTCTTTGGCTGTAGAGATTATTTCCTTCTCTTCCAATATTTTTCTATGCAATATCTTAATTTGGCAACATATTAAGGGAGCTGTCTTAACAAGTCAGTGTGAAGGGGCAGAACTAATTAAACTAACTTATGCAATAAGAGGTATTAAAAATTCAAAGATTGCTTTATTACATGTTTCAGATTTCAGTAGAAACCAGTTCCAAATTCTACTAGCAAATGCCTAAAGTTATCAAATACATGCTCAGCTGAGTAGCAAGAATGATTATGACCTACCTAATAAGAATTTATGCTGCACTGACTGGAATGTAACAAATCCCAAACACATGGAGGCCATATACTTGGAGGGGAGGGATGTGAATCCTTACAGGCACATATAAGCCAGAGATGAATGCAAGTGCTGGTGTACACATATGAACAAATGTGTCCCACTTCCCCTATTCTGCCATTGCCAGCAATGCCTAGATTATCCAAAACCACAACAAATTATAAAGCAGAAGAATTATGACTCTCTAAGAATCTCTGTGCTGGAAGCATTACTGCAAATCATGTTGCTAAAATAAAGAAAATAGCTAGAAAAAGTTAGATTTTCCTTCTCTATTTTTTTTTCTAAGGGAGCTGCATGTATTTCATATTCTAGTTAGCCCTGTTTATTATTCATTTCTTAAACCCTATTTATTTTAACTACACAAAAGATCACTAGAGCAGGAGAAAGTCTCCATAAATAAGAAGAATGAAAGAGCAAAGTGCCCTTTTAGATGTGAAGCATCTGCTGTTCCCAGGGAGGTATGTGGGTCTGGGATTGGGTTCATGGATGGGCTCCAAAAGCCCTGGGAGTTAGGTTGCAGGGTAAACATATACATCCAGATCAGATGCAGTATTGCTTCTCCCTCATCACTCAAACCCAAACATTGTGTTATGATTTAGAGTCCAAGCAAAACATTTCTACTTCACTTGGTATTATAGCAAGGGAATATCATGTCTTCTGGTATCTCCTCACAACACCACAAACAAACCCCAAAAAACAACAACAACAACCAAACAAACCAAACAAAACAACAACAACAACAACAACAACTAAACCCAAAACCAAAACAACAACTCTAATGGCTTATGAGTAAACCACAAATTTTTCTTAAATGTTGTGCTTGCAAGGGGGGCTGTAATTACTGCTTCACAGGTGTCGTTACACAGGCTGGTTTTGGCAGATTTAACCTGTCTTCCACAGTTTGCCTAAAAACCTAGATCCCCAATGTGCCTAAAACCTACTAACTGCTAAAAAAGGCAGGCTTTAAAAGATGTGCATCTGATCTATACTAACAGCACCTTTTGCTGCTGTAACCATTCCAGCCAAAGCATACAGCAGAGCATCCCTTGTGTGGATGTAATTCAGGAGCAGCAGAACCACTGCATTTGGCAACCCTTCTGAAAGTCACCCTGTTAACTGTATAATAGTTACACTGAGGTAATTGCATTTGTATTAGGAGATTTTCCGAGCCTGGCTCCACTAGCTAGAGATGACACCTTTTCATATCCCTGGCTGATACTGCTGTGTCAACAGACGTCTGTAACATAGATCCCTTCCTAGAGAGGGAATTGTGATTCTGTAGGACAGGCCCAGACACTTCAGTGCACACCATTCTCTTCCCTTACACCAGTGCAGAAACAGTGCAAGCCCACTAATGTCTTTGGATATGATCCAAATTTACACCTGTGCAAAACCAGAAGACAGCTCTAAATCCAATGCTGCTGCAGTGTTTGTTACCTGTGACACAGAATTCTGAACTACTTTCCCCTAAGACTGAGTGGTTTGCAGCTGGATCTAAGTTACATCATCTGAAGATGTGGCGGGTTTTTTTGCTTAAATTATCCCAGTGTTTAGGATTTTTGCCTCATGCTAACGAAGACAAGTTGTTTCACAGTTGCCATATGATTTACAAAAAACAAATTAAAGATTATAAGGGAAATTTGCATCAACATTTGTTTTCACTGTCATGATTTATACCAGCTGCAGACCTGACCTCAAAAATTGACACTGTGCAACTCAAACTGCACAACACAATGCCATTTCTCACAGTCCCAAACCCCCTTGTAACAGCACTGGATTTCTCTTACTTACTTGGGAGACCCATCAGTGACAAAGTTTGGGGTAGATATTAGTTTGTTCTGGTTCTGTGGGCTTCCTACTACTTCTGCCTCATACACACAGTACTAGCAGGAAAACCACACCTTTATACTGGCAGCACTGACAAAACCACTAAGCCACATGCTCCTCACACTTTCCTGACTTCTCATTTTTTTCAGTTGTCACTGCATGCGGAGGTGTTTAAATTGTTCTCTCCTCTCCTGGATGCCAGCCAGCATAACACACAATGTCAGGCAGGGCCAATGCAGAAACAGTGCTCTGCTTAAGAGTGTGAAAGCATTTCATGAAAGGAAATTAAAAAACAGAAGGAAATGCCTTATTGCTAATGGCTTAATCCCCTCTGCTTTTTAGCAAATGACATCAATAGTTAAACCCAGGAGTCAGAAGACAGAAAGCAAAGCCAAAGCAAACCTGTGAGATTTGCCTTCTGACATGCACACACACTTCATTCTGTTGCCCACTATGCAGAGCACAGCACCAGAACTAATAGCACCGTGACCTGAAAAGAGCAGAGAAAGATCCAAAGGATGAAAGAGATGGTTTAAGGATAGGATGGTGAGATTGGGTGATTAAGGGTATAGAGATACACTTCCCACAGTTTGAGCAATTTGCTTTAGCATATGACTGCACTGCCATTGACTTACCTGTGCCTGAGTCACACCAGGGCTTATTTGTTTTTATCCCTGTTCTGATTTAGTTAGAGCACCACATAAAAGACAAGGGGATTTGTGAAAATCTCCTATGGATATCTACCAGTTCAGGTACGTGCAGTCACTCATTAAGGCCATGCAAATTGTAAAGCTGGGAAAAAGCCTTTAGAAGTAGATTTCCTGGAAGGCTGTGGTTTTACTTCCTCTGCCTGAGGATGACTTGGCTCACTCACCACTTGTACACTGGAAAAACCACTGTTTCTACTACGCAGCCCTAAGTCGCGAACAGCTAGGTCTTCGACCAGCAGTTTTTACTCAAAACACACTTGTCATCTCAAACTCCTCTCCCAGACACAAAATAATCGGGTATTTCTCTCAAAAATCTCAAAGGCTGTTAATGGTATCACCAAGCGAGTCTGGAATTTGTGGTGAGAATTAGAGAATTAAGGTAGGAGACAATCAGAGCTCTGCAACAATAGGGCAGAAAAACTCTCAAAACTGAATCTGATAAATTAATCAGCATTCATTTAATTATTGGGAGAAGAGGTGTAAGACAACCACCCAAGACATCCTTTGCAGTCCTGTATTTCAGAAGTGACAGTTTTGTGGTGATTTGAGGTGATTATTTCAGAACTAAGTTGCATATATAGCTGAAATATATTAATGATGTCCACTTCTTTGTAAGACGCATGTTTTCCTAGTACATCTTGCTCTAGCATGAGACAGGCAGGGACACTGGCTTCACTCCTAAAAGACTTTTAAGGGATAGAGGAACGGAACATTTCTTCTATGTAGGACTCCTGCCAGCAGTTCTGAAAGCTGGAGCTGTTGTCCTTACGCCTAGCAATGCACATATGCAATACCACTTCGTTTTATTGTATGGACCATATGGTCTGTCTGGCATGAGCTTGAACCACTGCCATTTTATTCCAGCCTGGCTGTTCTGTAACAACAGAAGAATCTAATTTTCAACCCATCCATTTTGTCAGTAGTGTTGTCTTAAACCTATACAACTCATCACCCAGCTAGAGGCACAGCTGCAGCCAGCAAAGTTTAACCTCGCTCTGCAGCAGCACAGGAAAGAAATGACCTGCCAGCACTAATCACTGAATGCTTTAGGTTAAAATGTTTCCAAAAAAAAGGATACTAGTACACCCTGTGTAATTAATATTTAGCCGTTAAGTGAAATGGTTAACTTGACTCTTCTGATCACCCTCAGAGACTGATGATTAAGTACGTTACCGTGTCTGTGTGAAAATCACTTCAGCAATCAGTGAGATGATGCTCTCAGGCGTCAGATACGGGCAAGCAAACAAAACTGGTGCAAGAATTTACCCCAGAAAATCACAAGAGGATGACCATGTTAGATAAAACTGAGACAGGCCGTAAACTTAATCACATTTGTTTATTATTGCAATTAATAAATAAATAAATTACTCCTTCAGAGGAGAGTTCTAAAAGAGCAAAATCTGGTCAAACATAGCTCTTTCTGCTTATGGTTTTAAACCTTTTGTGATGCTAGTTTGCCAGGCAAGTTAACATAACAGAACAGCCTTGATGCTATCCCTGTGCAGGGCAAGGAGTTGAATCAATCAGGATCACTAATCACATGAGAAAAAAACACAGCACAACACCATAGAAAGAAACAGCTGGCAATAATGAATTTAAATTGTTCTTCAAAGAGAGAAAAATGGAAACATGTAGTGATAGACCAACATCTTCCTGAATGCACACAGTGCTTGGCTTTGAGCAGGGCATTTGAGGATCTCAAAGGAACAGGATGGTTTGACAAATGCTTTCTAATGAATGCAAGAGTTGTAAAAGGAAAACTAAATATAAATATAAAAATGCAACTTCAAATTAGCTGGTTCTACAGCTTGTACTGAAGTAGCATCTTCCCAGTCACATTGGAAAAAAAAAAAAAGGAAAAAAAACCCCAACAAATTAGTTGATGCTGCCATCTTTAGTTTATCATGCATTTTTATCATGCAAAGTAGATAGGAAACTGGATATTGCTCTCTTTCTGCAGGATCTGTGCCAGCTAGAAAGCATACTATAGCCAGAATCTGACAATTAATTTAGAAATTGTTTTTGACCACATTGATTGCAATTACAGAGCGAGGAGCTAGAATATGATGGCTAGAGAAAATGCCCTATCATAAGGGCCTAAAGAATTCAATGTGCTTCATTTACCAAAAAATGAAATCATGAATGATCCAATTATAGTACACACACCCCTCATTGTGAAAAATAGCTAGTCTCAAAGGGTTGTCTAACTTAGCAGAGAAATGCATTGCAAGAATCAATAGCAAAAAGTTAAAGCTAAAAATAACACCAATTTAGAAATAAAATAAGTAGCATTTTAACTGTGACCCATTGCTGAGACTAATTATGAACTGAAGCAGTAAACTTTCTTTTTTTAGGTTTGAATGATACAGTATTTGCATAAAAAACAAGCTAGCTCTTGTCTAGCACAAGTTCTGTGAAATGGACTACAGAGAACAGGCAAAGTGGTAGATCGGACACAGGCACCTTTCTGTGTTTTTCAGGGTCAACCACACTATGAAATCAATACTCTTACCACATCACCACACCCCTCACTCTAAATTTATTGCCAAGTTTTCTACGAAAATAAAACTTGGCTTTGTGCTCTACAAAGACCTGGGTCTGTCCAATGCTTCTTAGTAATTCTGGAACCCAGTGGCAAAGTTTAATGAAACTCAACATAAAGGTAGGGGGTTGCTAAATATGAAATGCTTAAATAATTTGTGAAAAGAGACAAAAGAGAGAGAATCACACAGAGAATCAATTATGTTGAAAAAGGCTGCTGAGATCATTGAGTCCAACTGATGAGCAACCACCACTGTGTCAAATAGACCATGGCATGTAATCTTTCCTTAAATACCTCCAGGGATAGTGACTTCACCACCTTCCTGCGCACGGGAATGGCAGTTCATTCCAATGTCTACTCACTCTTTCAGTGAAAAAATTCTTCCTAATGTCGAACTTAAACCTCCCCTGGCATGGCTTAAGACTATGATAAGGTCACCTCTGAGTCTCATTTTCTCCAGGCTACTCCTAAATTACAACCCCAGCTCTCTCAGCCACTCCTCATCAGACTTGTGGTCCAGCCCCCTCACCAGCTTTGTTGTCCTTCTCTGAACTTGTTCCAGCACCTCAATCTCTTTCTTGCAGTGAGGAATTCTAAACTGGACAGGGTACCCAAAGCGTGGCCTCAGCAGTGTCAGATGTATCTCCACATGGAATTGTTGTGACCGAAGTGTAGGACTCGGCACCTGGCCCTGTTGAACCTTATACTGTTGGTCTCAGCCCATTGATCCCACCTGTCCAGATCCCTCTGCGGGGCCTTCCTACCCTCCAGCAGATCAACACTCCTGCCCAACTTGGTGTTGTCTGCGAATTTACTAAGGGTAGACTCAGCCCCTTATCCAGATCATCAATAAAGATATTAAACAACCCAGCCAGTCCTTAACACAGCAGATCTCTTCTTAACCCATGGATCTCTTATTTCCCACAGAAGAACAGAACATTGAATTAGACATCTGAGAATCCACATGGGAGGACATGAAACATGCATATACACACTTTGGGAACAAGGTTTCAGCAGTAGCTTTGCTGTTCATGAAATTGCTTAAGTGAGAATATTACAAAAGCAATTTTGTGCTATGGCTACAGATCACATACAGGCCATGTTTAGCTCAGAAGATAAGTCATCTGGGAGATGTTGATCTTATGATCTCTTTTGGCCTTAAAACCTAAACCACTGTGTTACTTTTTCTTCAAATCTGCCATATAGGAGGACTCATTCACTAATCTTAGTCTGAGTAGCTTTCTAAAACATAGTAGAGAAAAACATGATGGACAATACTGCTTTCACATACCCAAATCCCACATTGAGCACAAGACTGCAGGGACTGGTTGTTTTTAAATACCATTACAATTTTCAGGTTATTGTAAAAAGGAGTTTTAATAACCAATTTGACTATTGACAGCATTTAATTTTTCTGAAAATATAACTGAAAAGCATCCCATGGCAGATCCTCTTGCAAGGCTGGGTTTGCAGAGAGCAGAGATGTTGGGTGTTAGAACACTTCCTGCTGTGGCTATACCTAGGAAGCAAACACCTTGCTACCCCACCACCCCAATCAGAATGGGATTGATTACTTCCAGGAAACAAATACCATCTCCATTGCCTCTAGAAAGTATCCAAGTACCTAATTTTAGATGGAATGCATTACTTCTCAGGCTACTGAAGTTTGCAAAGCTCAATCACACCTCTGGCTTCAGGAAAGTTCGAAATTAGTACAAGACCAGGTTGGGAAGAATCAGCCGTAACCAGCGTGACCCCTTGTAGCAGGGTGTGGAGTAAAGGCATTGCTTGTAGAAATGGTACCAGTATTTAACCATATCTGTCATCTACAGGAAAGAAAGTACAATACAAGGAAGGCCATGCTAAGTCCATCCTTAGGAAGCAGGTTTTTTGCCTGAAGAGATTTCCTCAAACCTTTAACAGCACGTTTGCCTCAGTTTAATTAGAGACAGTTTCTATCAAATGATCTGTTTCTGCCTGTTCTGCCAGCAGTGACTAAGGCAGGTTTAACTGCATGCTAGGAAAGGTGTGCTGCATTGCTCACTTTCTGTTAAGGAAACAGAAATTAAAGCTGCCACATGAAAATGGAACTGCGGCACCTCCACGCAGCAGCTGGCAAGTGAAGAAAGGGCATTCCAATCACCAAGACATCATTTCCGAAATTCAGACAACAATCAAACACCTTGAGCCAGTTGCACCGACTATTCCTGAGGAAGTGAAGCTTTCTTAGTATTAGGTTATAACATTATATTAGGTTGTTGCTTCCTTGTATTTGTGTACAAAGAAAGAACAATGACAATGAAACAGTAACCAGCTATTTACCAGTGCACGGCCTTTCCTAACACTGGACACACCCACTCCCATAAAATAGGAGGCAGAGAGAGACATTGTTTCAAAGCAAGTGCGTCAGTAGCAAAAATATGGGAATAACTGCCTAAGCAATCTCATTCTGGACAAGAGCTGCCAGTACGTCTGCCCTCAGTGGCAGGGCCACTGGAGAGAGAGAGAGAGGACAAGGAGCCATGCTTTCTTGCCAACCCGTACTGGCAAGAATACTAAAATTCTGGCCAAAATATTCTTCATGACACAAAAGAGGAGTGCTACAGATCCCTTTCCTCGGGGATAAGAATTACTAATAAGCACAACAGCACACACTGTTCTTCAGCAAGGCTTGAATTGACACCTATAAAGAGAAAAGTTCCTCTGCTCTGGCTAACAGCTATTACTCAGTACAATTCAGACCAGAATAAATTAACACCAGTTAGATGCAATCACCACTTTCAGCAACAGCTCATGGGCAGGCATACCTTTGCACATGCCTGGCTGGAAGCACAGAAAGAGTTTCCTTCTCCTGGGGCTATGGTGGCTTGTCACTGCTGTATGACCATATTACTCAGAGGGTGTGGAGTTATCAGGGCAATGACCCAAAAGAATGCTGAATATCAGTTTACAGCATGGGACTTTCACCTACCCTACCTCTGTTGGTTCATCTTCACATGCCATCTCTTGGAGCATGTTTTCTGTGTCTAAGAGTGCACAGGGAGCTGCTTATTTTGAAAATACAGTGTAAATGAGGAAACATAATCCATAAATGTTTTCAAGATATTTTCGGCCAACACTGCTACTCTGTTTGTAGCCGATTTATTTCTGTTGGCCTTTTAGATTCCCCATTATATCTAGAACTACCTTGGAACAGGGATGTGAAATTAAAAACACTGATTTACGTGCAATGCAATCCAAGAGTGTACATCATGCATACCACTAAGTCCTGTATATTTATGACCCACAAAAGAATAATGTACTTATACAATGCACTGCCTTGCAGAATTTAGAGGTAACTACATATAATAGCATTAACTATTGACTCTTCTCCTTCCTACCTTTTTAGTTTTAGTAGATATTCTGAATTTGCTTTCAAGAAGAATCTTCTAGGGAAAGCAAGGAAAGAAGTTATCTTTCTTCTCTATTTCTAGTACTGTCCTAAAGAGGACAGGTATATTTGAAAAGATTCATGCGTGAGACAGAACTGTTTTTCCCTGCCTGACTTCTGCCCTGGACTTACTTTGAAGCCTCAGCGAAGAAATTAAAAAACCCTCTTCTGCACTATGTTATCTCTGCCATGCCTAAAGAAAGGGCTCTGACCATAAAGCTAGAAGAATGTTTGAAATCACTTCTAAGAGACTGATTCAGTCACTATTAACCATTAGAAAAATAAGAGAAAATCTATACAACATAACATTTAAAAGGTGTTACATGGAATGGTGTGACCTAAATCCTTTTTCATTTAATACAGAATATTTTAATAGTCTCTGAAATAGAAACTAGAAGCCTGGTCTCCTCATGCATAAGTGACACTTTCATAGGAGCACTTGATAAATCCCATCTCCAAAAAACACTTTAACCCTTCTGCACTCTCTTGGGAAACCCAGAATACAAAACACTGTCTTACTGTGCAAAGAAGTCTTCTGAACCTCTATGCAGTAGCTTCACAGAGACAAATAAATTAAGGTAGAAGCACCAGGACTTTTCCAGGTTGTGTCTTGTCAAAGCAAACTCCAGCCATCAAACACGAGGTAAGAGTTCATGAGTTAATCATGATCAGCTGGAAGTACTTCAGTCTGAAGACTGGGGGTAAAAAACCAATCCTATATTCAACCCTGCCTCTTAACTTGAAGGCTCCCTACTCAATGTCAGCATCTTCTGGATGGCACTCTGAGGCACCTGGCTCACCTGTAACTCAGTACACACCCATGCTGAAACACTGGGTTCTATAGGTACTCAGAGGTTGGAGTCTGGTGTTCCTACAGCCTGTTCCGAAATCAGCCTTCAGGCACTCTGGAAGGATTCCATATCACTTGGGACTTCTACATCTAAATCCTATTGTATTCCTAAATTCTACATCTTAGATGCATTCTAGGTATAAGTTGCTCAGGCTTGCCCACAAACAACAGGAGATCAGGGGGCCCAAAGTCGACACCAATAAAATGATATTGGCCACCCTAATCTGTTTTACTTTTTTCCTACAATTCTGCAAGCTGTGTGGCAGGGCTCATCTACTATTTTCATATCTATAAATTACTAATATAATTTGCAAAATTCATCGTGACACTGTTAAATGAGTTTAAAACAAGATTGATGAATGCATGCAAACAGAAAGGATCCAAATTAATGCAAAAATCAACCTAGCCCAAAGCAAACTACTAGCCTTCACACAGATTTGTATTCACACACTTAAGACACCATTTTGGTAACAGTCACTCTTAGTGAAGTCAGTAGGATGTTATGTTTAGAAGAGTGTGGTTTTAAAACAATTTAATTAAAATAGTCCCAAAAGTTGTGCTTTTGGGATTAGAGTTTCAGATTAATGAATTAGCCAGGTATCAGCCTAGCCACTGTAGCTGTACATGAAGGCCTAAGCCTGTGGTTAACATCAGGCACAGTGTGACTAAACCCAGGAAAATCTGGCATGAAATGAATGTTTACTATCTGCTTTTAAACTCCTTCCCTACTAATAATCAAATTTAATAGGCATGATGTGCCCTCCAATTAATACCGAGCAAGGGAAAAGGAAACTGGAATGCTTAACATCAGTGGGTACCCAGTCACGTAATGGTGTTTTACACAACTTTTACAATATACAGTGATAGAAATTCCCAGATGATTATGTAGATATGACATTTGTCTTAATTTATAGGAAGGTGTTCACTTGTGTAGGTAGTTCTGATGAAGAAAACCAGTCACAAATTTGGGGAATGTGTTGCACGTTCAGCATGTAAGCAGAATCTGCCCCTAGAGATTATACTTAAATCTATGAGCCTTTAGAGACTGATATTTCCATTAGAAGTTTCCAATTAAAACATGCATTATTTATAGCAGTAGAACCTTTGCCTGAATATAACACAAGAGTCTTTTGTCAACTCTGCTACAGTCCTCACGCTATGCTGAGCCTGCACTTTGTGGAGCTACTGCTCTATGAAAGGTCTTTCATGACAGCAAAGTAGGAAGGACAGGAAATGCAAGGATCAGTTTGTTCAAGAACAAGCCCGGTTAACACCTTAAGACCTAGCTTGGATTCCCCTCAGACTCACAGAAATTGACATTCAAAAAACCACACACATCCCTGTTTGCTGGATTACACAGAGTGAAAATAAAGCATACTAATTCAGATATTCCTGGAAAAATTGGCCTTGGAGTCAGAAGCAGACTTGTAAGATTTCTACTATACCTGGCAGTTGGACTAGAAAATAATTGCTTACTGCTCTAAGTACATTTAAAATATTTTGTATTATTCAATGATAGTTGCACATGAAAGCCACATTAGACTTCCATTACTAGCTGTTCCCAAATTACCAGTGTGTGAACTTCTGATAAAAGGCTGGTGTTCCAAGATGTCTTATAAAGCAAACTAGAAATATGTCAAGATTATTAATTTCTGCATCTACATTTTCTTCCTTTTCTAGAGAGCAAAGAAATAATTCTGGTAGAACCTGTCATATTCATATTGAAAGATCACTTACAAGGACATACTGAAATCCTTTGCTTTACTTCAGAATAACTATACTGCCTGGGGCTGGGATAAAGAACATTAGATTAGAATTTGGCTCTATAAATCATACCTTGTACATACAAAACCTGCTATCAGCAATCAGTCTTTTCAGTAAACTAATTAATGATGAATATTTCTGCCCACTTACAACAGGGTAATAAACATACAAAAAAAAAAAAAAAAAAAGAAAGAAAGAAAGCACTTACTTTGTATTCAAGGTGCCCTTTCTAATTAACTTATCAAGCTTACTATATAGCCTGCTCAAACAACAGTGGGGAAAAAAAGGGAAAAAAAACCCCCAGCACATTGGAAATTCTAGTGGGCATGCAACTGCACCATACTACACCTGCACCTCTGCTAACTCCAAGATACTCTTGCCAGTTCTCAAATGCTAAGATTGAGCTTGGTGCTTATGTAAAAGATGTAAAAACAGGGCAGAATGCTGCCAGAAGTAATCTCCAGTAATCAGTAGTAATTTAGTAAGTAGTACAGACCATCCTTCACAACATTACTGAATAAATTCCCTAGAAAAGCAGATTGCTTACAACACAATTGTCAAGGTGACACCAAAATGAAAGCGCAGTTCACTTACCAACTATTAGAAGTCTCCTCGCGCTTTTTGGAAGATTGGGACTGTTGATCTGAGTTTTGGCTGAAATCCAATTTGTTTAATTAAATTCCACATACCTACATCTCCTTCACATCCCTTTGCTCCTGCTAAATGCTATTAAACAACCAACAGTGTTACGTCAGTGTCCTCTGGGCCCAACACTAACAAGGATCAAAACATTTCCCCAGTGCAAGGTCAGTGAAAAGCTGCTGGAATCCTTCAGAATAAAGGACTGCCGTTATCACAAATGGGTACTTACCACTGAAGCAATTTCACGTTAAAGAGCCATCAGACTGTTCTGCAAACAAGTTAATACGATTCACACGGCAGCACTTTAAGGAAAGAAAACATTTCCCATTGGCAATATTGCATGTACTCAGATGAAAATGTCCAACTATTATTCTTCCAGATGAAGATGGACCAAGTGTATATGTTTGGTATGCATCTCCAATACGAAGATGGGATATGGGATGCTCATCAGTTTCTTACACTATGAGAATTTTCTTCTCTTAATTTTTTTTTCTTTAATTCTTTCCTAGAGAATCTACCTACAAATTGCCAGTAACTTCTCTCCACATAACTCTTTTTCTCTCACATAACATCTTCCTCTAAATCAAGAAATCTACAACTTACCTGAAGGGAAACTTTTATCCTGTAGCAATAGTATATTCTTCACAATTGTGTGTCAGAGAACAGTGCTTCTCTCTGGTAGAAAGTTGTGATATTAGGTTTTTTATCCCCATGGGTTTTTTAAACAATAGTCAAAACATAAATAAGGAGTCTTACAGTAAAACAATTTGAAAGAGCAATTTCTATTTGACTAAATAAGATTCAGGTATATTTAACCACCAAATTTTCAAGTCAAGTTTATTTTATATCATATTTCAATAGTTTATATTTTTATTTCAACATTGGATAAGCGTATGATAATATACTCATTTTGTTATAAAAAGTAACCATGAAGAAATTTAGTGAATTTTATTTCATTGAATGCTATAGCATCAGTAGCTTTTCTTGAATCACTTATTGTTTTATATAGTGACTATTAAAAATTAAAGATGTAAAGAAGAAACTAGTTATAGGGTTCACTGTCAGCTTTGGCACATTTCAATTGATTCTGTCTTGAAATGTCAAACTCTTCACTTTTAAATAAGCAGAATGTATCAACAAGAGGTAAACAGAACAAAAATCAACATGTTCACCCTTTGGACAGGACAAATCCCCATGACCCTCTCAGTGCATTGGAGTTACCATACCCCACACAAAGTACTTTGAAAGGACCACTCTAAGTGCTTTTAATTGCCACATAAGAACCATTTCTTGTCTTCTTACATATAATCCCTGGCTTTCAGTACCAACACCTGACAATGCCTGACTTCTTTATTTGCTGGAATGCTCAGGTGGAAGTTTTAAGAACCTACTGTTCCACAGGGAGTGGTTTGAGGGTAAAGATGGCCTGGAAACTGGTTAATGAGATTCCTGAACTTAGGTGATATTTCTTAATGTGTTTTCAGAGAAGTTGTTCATCAGGGAAAGAAGAGCAGCAAAAACTACAGCCAAACACCTCATGACCACTGTGATGTCAGCCTATGCAAAGGTCCAAGCTCTTCTGAATACTGTAACAAAACAGAAATGTATCAGTGATTACTACCATCAGAGCAGTGAGTGAGCACTGCACAAACACAGGCTGTCGGTCTCTGGCTGTAGTGAGTGCTCACAAATCCAAAACAGCCAAACATTAGGTCAGGGGATGAGTCATCCTTTGCAAAACCTCATGGCTCTGCCCAGTAGCAGAGCTAGCCCAGAACAGCTCTCCCCAGCGATTTTACTTACAGCTTAGTGGTATTTCCAAGTTAGAGATTCGAGACCTAAAGTGCCTCTTCTTTTACACAAGCAAGATGATGCCTTTCACTACCTTTTTCCCTACCACTGGAGTAAGTTAGTGGAGCTTGCACCACGTTTTCAGCAGTATTTCTAGTTCAGCTGTGGATATATCTATTCTTTTAAAATAAAACCTCCATAGAGACAAAAAAACCCTAAACTCCTACGAACAGAAGTGTCCCAATTTACTTTCTAGTCTTAATAGGACCTACGTGCATTTAGATCCTTCAAACAAAATTGTTCCAGCATGTCACCACCTACACCAGAGATGCACACATTTGAGTGTGCAGATAATTCCAGCTCAATGTAGTGAAAGCTGCAAACTGCTCTGAACTTGCATTTGTCATTTATTCTACCCATTCTGCATTATGACAGAGCATTATGACATACCTCAAAATAAAGAACTTAACCATTACACAAATACTGTCAATATTAAAATGTGAGGTTTGGCACACATTTACTATGGGTCAAAATCCTGCCTGAGACAGTGGAATTATCATCTGATACTAATAAAAACTTCTTTCAGTTTTGGGAAATACCAAATTTAGAATCTAAACCTTTGGTTTCTGGCACTTTGCTCATGCAAGACCAACCAACAATACTGCTGTACACAGACTGCAAGAGAACCCAGACTGTGACTTGTGGGTTAGTCTCAGCACTTGTGACCTAACATCAAACAATGAGACTCCAAACTTACCAATTTGTAACATAAGCTTCTCTGCATTTAAGGTTTCCATTAAACAAATACTGAGGATCCATTTATTTTGGCAGCACTCCTTGCAGACCTACAAGATAAGATATTGAAACAATCACCTACAGGAGGATTCACTCCACACAGTATTAGCCAACAGGTGTATTATCTTCTGGATTTCCCATGTAAAGTTAACTGTAGGCAGGCAGTAAGAAATGCTAACAGGTGAATTAGCCCAGACATTTAGGTGATGTCTCATACAAAATTAAGATGTCTTGTACGAATGCCCATCATTCTCCAAAGAGCATAGAAGGGGACCCACAGAGAGGCCAGATTAAACAAATAAGTTGGCTAAATCTGATTTTTTAGACTGATGTATACACCATACTAGTTTAAAAACCTCATGGGTGGTGATGCCAATATTTATGGGTTTTCTCTGTTTGGGGTAGTGATATTTGAGTGGTGGTCTTATTACATGAATACAACAAGCAAAAAACCCTGGACTTTATGACAAATATGCTTAATAGAAAAGCATACCTTAACCCTCCTTTTCCTTCACACCTAACGAAAAATTTAATTGGCTGATCTAGCAGAGAAAAAAAAAATCCATTTTCAAGCTAAGATTTATACAAGAGATGAAACATTTTCCCATACATTATTATTAAAGCAGCACAGAACACTCACCATCTCTACTATCATCAGGAACACACCATTTTTACGAAATCTTCTTGCAGTCTTTGACAGCAAAGCTACAAAAAATGTGAATCTGTCAGATTCTGTGCCATCAGAAGCAGTCATCTGCCTCTTCCAAGTCACTAAGTATGGCAAATATCTCAAGCAAATTTACGTCCCATCTTCTACACAGCTCTAAACTCTTGATAAGACAAAAGCCTTAAAGTAAAACACTGCTGTGAACAGCCCAGTAACATACTCACACACATATACACAAGTATCAATACACGTAGAAATGCACTCTTTTCTAATTGAGTATCAGTAAACAATTTGCATTTATTCATGAACTATATGAGAATACCATATAGGTTTAGAGATTACACTTTTCTGTATTTCATCACTGCAGTTACGCCATCTTTAGTCTTACACTCAGATCTGTGTGTTACTTCTACCCTTTACACCTCACTTTTGAACACAGCCCACTCAATCAGTCAATGGGTTCTGTGTAGGTGGAAAGTGTATGCCTGGGGACTGGGTTGGGTTTGTCTAGATTTTTCTTTTTTTTTTTTTTTTTTTTTTTTTTTTTTTNTTTAGATTTTTTTTTTTTTTTTTTTTTTTTAGTATTTTTAAATTTCATTGTATTTTTGATCAATTTCAGAAGTAGAGGGTGTTACATTCCATTGTGCTTAAAAATCCTAAGACCAATACAAATTCAAAATAATCTACTTAAGGGAAAAAACCCCAAACAAACAAAACCCCAGCCTTAACTGTACTTACCCAGTTCAGGCAAGTTCTTTCACAAGTGGCAATTTCAAACATCCTAACTATTTAGGTCAGGAACATTATGCAGATAGGAACTAAATATTTTTTAAGTACAGATTTCACACACAACAAAAGAGTACTTTCAGACAGTGTAATTGTTTACTCTAATGAACAGCAGTTAAATTATTCACTTCCTGGTCTCACAGACTGTCATTATAAGTTTTTGATTTACTAAAGAAAAATTCTATTAATTTCAAATGCAACCAGTTTTACAGCAAAAGTTGAGCATGCAAGTGTTTATAGTATCATGATGGCTAACATATATCTATCAGGGTAAAGCAGGCTGGTGGAGGAAGGCACATTGCTAATTGCCAAGCATTTGGCAAAATAGTTGGTCCCTGTAAGAAGGGCTGTTTTATTACAAGTAAATGAAAAAGTATATGCTTCTAAAGTAATAGTGCAGAAAGAGACAAAATATCGTGATAGATATTACAGAATGATTTATTTTTAAAAGGATTTTTAGTAGTATAGGACATAAAGATTATGGCTCCTTGTCATTAAGTTGTGTCCAATAACTAAGGAAATCATTGTAACAAGATCAGTAAGTAATCATTCCATTATATGAATTTCCTTCATTTTTTGTTACAACATTTGGATGATGTTTACAATTTTGCATACCTGCCACAAAAGTTAGGAAAAAGCCTTTTAGCCTGTTATTCCATTACCAGATACTGACAAACTTTTGGTGAAGAAGGAACTTAGTTTAAGCTCAAGGTGTATTATCACTTTTGATAAAAGCATTTCCAGATTTTAGTTCAGGCATCAAAAGACTCTCCAAACAGGGCACTAGTTTTGTAATCAGAACTAGCATTATTATGACAGCTAAAGGACCAGAATAGATGAAGCTTTTTTTTTTTTTTTTTTTTTTGGTTACCTAAGTAACACACCCAAGCTAATCAAACTGCCTCTCCACCAACCACTGCATACCTCAAGAAGTGACTCGTGGACATTAGCTTATCTTAGTTTCAAACTTTCAGCTTTAGGAAAAAAAAATAAACAAAGTAAAGAGCACATTATTTAGTGTAAAGAGTTTAAACACATGTGAGTTTAACATTTAAACATCCGCTAAGGCTGCTAAGTACATACTTCAAACATGTATTTCGGCTTTACTAAGACCAGCTAATGCTCCCACTCATCACATGACACGCCCTGCCAACACTGCAAAATGAGATGTGTTTAGCACTATCAAGAATGTGATCATTTCCTCAATCCGTGGGGGCGGGGTGTGGAGTGGAATCAAAACATTACAAGCAAAGCTGCAGACAAAATCAGTGAAAAAGCTGCATGGTGAACCTAAACCACCAAATTAAGACATACAATTAGTGAATGAACTCGTTTTTGGTTTTTTACATAAAAAAAAACATTTGTCCCAGTACCCCTTTACACACATGCACTGATACTGTCACCTACTGGATATTTTTGTATTTATCCCATTAGTGTTCCATACATCTTCCAGCAGAGTCTATGTGGGAGTTATATATAGAGAGAGCTGTAAAGAAGAGCCAGAAAGCAATTCCCTTGAGGAAAAAAGCATTCACAGAGCCAAGATTCCAACAGGAATATATGGAAATGCTTGATTTGGGTGGGAGTGCAAGTGCATATCTTAAAGTGTGGGATTTTGTTGTTTTTTAAAAGCCACTAGATTTACAGAATTTATCTGACAGAAGGATTATTTACACCTACCAACTCTATGAGCAGGGTCAACACTTGCAGGGCCTCTCACCTGCATGTGTTTGCAAGTGCCACCACAGTGGCACAAGAGCAGAGCTCACATTTGAAAAGCTTCTTGCCTATCAAGAAATAAAAAGCAAATAGGAAGGACATTGTATCTTCCAGGAAAAAAAGTGTTGGGGGAGTGTCAGTGGATCAGCATTTATAGCACATCCTCCAAGCCACAGCTCATCTTTCACATGATCCTGTTGCTAATGAAGCATGATCTTAGACACTGCTCTGGGCAGTTAAAGCCTGCAGCCTGTTTTACCAGTAGCAGACCTACTGCATCTAAATTTGGCTTCAACCATAAGTCTCACCAAGACAGACTGGCCAGAACCATTTCCAAATTTAGTTTTGATCTTTTTTTCTGAATCAAACTTCAGAGGGACAACTTCAAGTGTGTTCTCTGCCACCAATTAAAACCAAACAAATTCCAGAAAGGGAAAATGTAGCAGAACAGGAAATTTTCAAAAAGCAATAGGAAATTACATTAAGGTAAAACCATTTTAACTTAATGAGGAAAACACACAAAAAATTTTCTGTAAAGACATCAAGGACAACTTTTAGGTCACAAATGGAAAGGAAAAGAATTACTTTCAAAAATAACATTGAGAGGTACATTCTTAAAGGATAGGCCACCCCCTTCATTTATATTCCCACAAACAAAATCTAATTTACAATGTTTAATTTCATATTTGTATGAAAATTCTGAAATATTAGTCTTACAGTGGAGAACCTGAAATGAACCTAATCAGGAAGAAAGCACAGACTGAAAAAATGAAACAGAATCACAGAATGGTCAGGGTTAATAGAGGACAAGGCCTACATAGGCAAACCTATTTTCATTTTTACATCCAAAAATAAAACATAACAATGAAAACATGTGATTTAAAAAAAAAAAAAATGAAAAGTGAACATATTTTAAGAATCTAAGTCCTAACACCAACCCTGGTATAGTAACAATTCTCCTCAGAATGGCATTTAATTCCAGCATTATTACAAGTCTGTCTCCCATACCAGTTCTACTACTGTTGTCTTTCAAGAACTAATGCATTGCATGACCACTACATAGCCAGCATTCTTTAGGTTTTCCTCCTGCTGTTGATGGGGAAATGAACAGGAAGAGGCTGACATCATCTTCATGAGCAGCTGTCAAGGTAGCAAATTATATTTTCATAGGTAATAAGTAGCTTCCTAAAACTAGTTACATGTGTCTGCTGCGGGTCACATAGTAGCAGCAGCAATAGGAGACAGTTTGAGATTTGCAATCGTTCTTCTAGACAGTGACTTACTGTCTTAATTTTTTTGCAAGAGTTTAATTCATTTTGCATGGGTTTGGACACTTGTTTACTCATGCACCTAAACACCATTAACAGTGCCTGCCCACAATGCCTAGTCAGCCTGCCAGCTGAAGCCTTTTTTTGCCCATCACTCTCCTTCTCCCGTACCTTTTGAAGCCTTGTCAGTTGGCTTCTACATAAGGCAAGAATATTTAATAGAGCAAATGTCTGTCTCTGAAGACATGGCACACTTGCTACCGCAGAACTTGAGAGCCATCTGTCCCAGTAGCAAGAGCCGTCTATCGGCCCCCTTCGCACCCGGGTTTCCTGCCAGACATCTGCCGACTCTCCTGTGCCACAGCGGCTCCGACGCTGCGGGATGTGGCACCACCCACGGCACTCGAGCGTTGGAGAGCCGTGCTCCTGCCAAGTCACTGCAAGAGTATTTCGTTTCTTCAACTCAGTGGAAAGTTAATTTTGCTACTGTGGACAAAGGTGGATATTCCCTATCCACAATGCTGTCAGGTTCTGTAGGATGAGTTCTCCACTAGCTGCTTTATTTAAATATTATCGAAGCATTGAATTGGCTCCCACTGTCCTGTCCACTCACTCATTGCACAAACCAAGTAGGAGGTTGCAGGAAGGCATTAACACAACATAGCCTGTTTCCATCTTATGCATTCATTTAACCTTATTTTCTAATCCTGTAAAATGCTCAATTCAGAAGAAAGAAGGAAGGCTTCTCTTTTTAAATACCAACAAGATGGAGTGGATCCAACAGTTCCAAGCAGACAGTGTTACAGGGTACTTTCTTCCATGTAATTCAGAATTTCTAATGTAAGTGCCTTCCCCCCCCCCCCCCCCAACAAGC
>VZTJ01003755.1:60843-75569 GCA_013397795.1 Orthonyx spaldingii | reverse complement strand
CCGCCCCCCCCCCCCCCCCCCCAGAATGATGGGTTTAATATAAGCATGTTAATGAAATGTCTATTTAAACAAATCACTTGGTTGAGTCAGAAAGAATGGCAGAGCATCAGTCACAGAGACCAGGCCTTAGACAGAGGTTCAACACAGTTCAAAATAAAAAACTGAAGTAGGGAGCTTTCCAGAAAATGAAAGGGAATATAGTCAAGGTGGAAACCCAACTTTATCATATTGAAAATCTTGAAATATGCCTATATGTGCAAGTTGATTTTAAAAGTTTTGAGAAGACATTCCTATTTTTAATCTGGCCATAGAGTGCCAGAAGAGGAAAAAAAAAAGGTATGGTTAAAGTTCACATCCCTCTGAACTAATAAAGACACCCTTTTCAGTTAATAAGCCAGGAATGTATGTTGTCCTTGTCTTTGCAGTATTTATATCTTTACATAGGTATCTTCTGAACACAAATTCTAAACCAGGATCAAGTATATCCTTAAAACTCTCCTTAAACATATACATTATATATATAAATATATATAAATATAATCCCTAATTACCACAAAAAACCCATTTCAGTTAAAAATTTGCCTGTTTTGTTAAATCAGGATCACAGTGTTTGGTTTTTGCATATTCCACATAAGAGGGTAAACTACCACTGGGGAAAAACACTCCTTTTCTCTAGAAAGCCTTTTCATGTCACAAAGGAAGCACTCCTACACAGCACTCAATATTCAAGTGTACAGTACTTTTTTCCTCCCTAAGCAGTTTACATAAGTGGTAACATAAAGAGGACATCCATGCAATCCACCTGTATAGGTTTGCACCGGCTCTGTCAGGGAGACCTTGTTCCCTGCTCCCAGTGCTGGCAATGAAAGGTTTTGATGCCAGCATGCACTCCTGTGTGTTTCTACAGAACTCACTATAAGACTGCTTCCTGTCAGAAAGGAAATGAACCTTGTCACAGCTGGAAAATCATCACCTATTCTTCCTCTGTAAGTGGTCTGAAGGGATTACGTTTCTCAGTTACTGTGTTAATTTAGGCTTTTAATGCCTTTTATCACGGGTATTTAAAGCTATTAGTTCGGAAAGATTGATACCAGTATGGGAAAGATGAGAGCACAAAGATTCCTATCAGACCTGTATACAATGAAATACTTCAGTTACTAGTTTATTATCTTTCAATTATTTACTTGTATTCCCAAAATTACATTTTTTGCTGTGTTGAATTAATTTCCTAGCAGCCAATACTGCCTAATGCAACATGATCATATTGGATTGTTTTATTTTGATGTTTGAATGGTCCACCAAAGCTTTCTAGACATTTTTTGTCTCTGCTATATGACCTGTTACTCTTTCAGGCCTGCAAGTGGAATTTATTTAAAAAGGGGGGAAAAATCCATGTGAAAATTATATATGTGCTAATACACAAAGAGATGATTCCTAGGAAGGGAAATGGTAAAACATTTGAAAAGGCCGATGCAGATTACAGATCTGTTATCCCAAATTCCTTGATTTTCTAGATTATCCCCCTCACCATGCTTAGAATACCTCAGCAACAACAGAGGAAGCACTGGCTATTCACAAATTCAAACACAAGTCTTTAAAGCTGTAAAGTCATCTTTAACATACAGTAATTTCAAAGACAGAAATACAAGCATATAAGTTTTAAATCCTTGTCCTGTGAAAACCAACTATAGCAAGTTTAAAAAGTGCTTACACATCCATCCAGGTTATTGACCAGCAATCAGCAAAAGGAAACAATGTCCTTTCAAAATACACTGTAAATAATTAATAACTGAGTAAATACTACTCTCAAATATATGTAGTACATTCATATATTAGATGTAATAAACAGGATTACTCACTCTTTAAACACTCTATAAGGAAAAGAGAGCTATTTTCATATTTGTGAAGGCATTCCAAGTCCAGCTATTTTGAAAATGAAGTATTTTAGAATACTATGGAATTAGTTTATATTATACTCAAGACTTCTACTGGTAAAAGTATTCCTGCTAATTACTGCACAAAGCAAGAGTGAATCATACAGTTGTTATTTTATGCAACAGTATTCAAAACAAGAAAGGCAAAAGGGAATTTAATCCTCAGTTATTTGTGTGGATCTTTCTTGCACCAGAAAAATAAAGCTTACATTGCTCAAACAATAAAAGCCCTTAACCTGCATAAGGGAACTTAAATACTCAGGGGAGTTGTTGACGTGTTTGATGCATATAAGGTGCTAAATCAGTGACCTCAGTAGAACCATGGGGCCTATACGGAAAAATCTGTGACTTGAACAGTGGACTTCAAGATGAAAGGCAACTCTAGAAGGCAAGTTGTGCCATTCTGAATAAATCTCTGTAATTATTTCCTCCCCTTCTCTTAAACATTTGTAATTTTTAAAGAGGAAAAATCATTACAAAAGAAAAAAAAAAGTCAAGTCACTTGATAAAGTTTTAGGCTCCATAAAAGTCCCACACACACTGCAACACAATTTTAATGAAAATCATTAAGGCAAATCTGTCAGTAAATCAGTCCTGTTAGGAATCAGTTTCATTCTTCCCAGTTAACTTCTGAACACTGACTATAGGAGCTGATACTCACAGAAGCCACTATGGTTTTCCTTTCTTTATATAAACTTGTGGATAAAACTCAGCAGCTGAAGAGGCTTGACTGCCCTCTCTCTGTGGCTTTTTGTTAACTACTTGATTTATAACTTAAACAGAATTACAGCCACACACTTTCAAGAAATTCATCCTGGTTGGTAATAATCACCATTTTCCCTGCAGTCTTAAAAAAGACCCCAGTATACGCCCAATCAGTAATATGGTGCACCTCCATAAGGTTTTGGATGATAAAACTGCACTCTGTGGCTGAAATAAGGCAATAAAATTTGGTTATTATATTGTTTAGCATCACTAGCACTGCCTGTGAATTGAGGCCTTTAACTCCCATGCTCTGTCAGCAGAATGTACAAGCCATCCTTGTACATGAACACATTAATTACACACGAATGAAAAACATCACTAGATTTAGTGTGTTCTCAGTTTTATTTTCTCATTGGAAAAAAAATGGCCGTGAGAACATTATTTTGAATTGTAGTATATAACTTGAAATATACAAAATAAATATTTGAAAGATGGTAAGCAAGACTAATAATCTCATGGGGTTGGGTTGCTTTGTTATTTTATCCTTTAAAATATATACACACCTAGTGCCACAGTCATAAAAATCTTAAGTCTCAATATAGAACTGCCCTTTTTATAAACTTGAGATAGATATTACTAAATAAATTCTACCGCTTAATACTGAAAAGAATGAAGACTCCCAATTCACACTTTTCCAGCTATCCTTGTAGCAAACAGGTACGAATCATAATTTTAAACTCTGCCATCAGTATGGAGCCCCTGCTGGGGATCACAGGCAGAGAGGGACACTGGAAAAGAGTTTCGAAAGTAGAGAACAGCCCGTGTGATGTTGTTCATCTGCTGCCCCCTCCTGGTGCAAAACAAACAAAGCGCCACAGGACAGCCAGGAAAATAGCTGGATTTCCAGCCAGGAAAACAGCTGGATTTCCAGCCAGGAAAACAGCTGGATTTCCAGGTCCCGCTACCAACACTTTGCCGGTAACCTCCTGACAGCAGATCTTACTCCGTTTAAAGGAATTTCTTGAAGTTTTACAGTATCCACAGACTCTAAAATATACTTCCTATGTACGCCTGTTAATCTGGGCATAACTGGCACAATTGTGGGACAAAGGGAAAATGAGGCAGCTTGCTCTGGCACTTTGGAGCTCTGTGCAGGGCACAGCCCATGCTCTCAGAGTCACAGTCAGCACAGCAGGATTATCCTTACGCCCTTTTGCCATCAACTATTCCATCTGTGCCGTGGGACATACCACTGAGCTGGCTGTGATTCCAAACAGATCCTGTTCTGCAGCGGGGACAGGGCCTTTAGTGGAAAGAATTAAGAGACAGCTGCAGGCTGGGACCATGGCTAATGCCAGTTTTATTGGTTTTTACCTCAGCGAGGTTGTAAGAAAGGAAGAGTGTTGGCATGAAGTTTGTTTTGCTGTACAAAAGTCAAGCAAAGCTCGAGTCAGAACTAGGTACAAAAAGTTCAAGGAAGTTCTTAATCTTCGTGGTTCCAGGGAGAGCTCCAGAGATTCAGTCCATAAATGCTCCTTTTTCTTTCAAAACAGAGCTGTAGTGCATACATGAGATGACACATTTCATATGTAATCTCAGATAAAATTTGGATTGTCATACTCCACTGGTTCACAAGCAACTGTTGTAATGATATAACAATGTAAACTGCTTAATCTTATACTTCTGTCACTTGAAACAGAGACAAGCTTTGTTAACTGACTACTTCATTGAAAAAAAGCCCAAAAGATGCCTGTGTGCAAGGTACATCATCAGCACATTGGTCTGTTCCCTACTTACTCACAAAACTGCCCCAGCTCACTTCAAGCAATTAGGCCTTTGACTAACCAAACCCAAATTCCATTTTTGTTTTCTTTTTATTATACCAATTTCAGCAAGCTACTAAAACATGTATTTATTTCTTTTCACATGAGCAACGACAATTTCAAATGAAGAAAGCCAGATGCAGTATAGAAAATTATTTAAGTCCTAGAAAACAGTGGGATAAAGAAGCCACTTGGGGAAAAAAACTTCCACAATTTGAATTAATTTATGATACAAAATTGTGAAACTCAGAAAGTGATTTCTCTAGTCAAACTATTGTAAAAATGTTTTCTGACAATGTAATAGACAAATGTATGGCCATAAACAACAACAAAAAGAGAAAACACCCCAAACCAAATGCACGTACCCAGAAGACACCTAGAGGAAGAGATGTACACAAGCTTCTCTATCTAAATATTAGAAAAATGATCAGAATATTTTGTAATGTCACCTCATGGACAGGTGGCTACCAGAGATTATTATTTTCTTTATCAAAAAAAAGGAGATTTTTTTCTGAGTAACAGAAAAGTATCATATGCCTGCTCAAATTCCCTTTGGAAGGAAGGATGCACTTGGGGTCAGGCAAAGTCTTGGGGTTAACTCTTACAAGTGCAGATAAGTAGAATTTTACACTAACTGGTAAAATTGGTGCTTCAGTTAATATTCTTCTCAAAAATGCAGCCATGACTACAATGGAAGCTGGTTTTTCACATAGTTAACTTGCGGAATTCCAAGAAGTCTCACAGCACCTCTCTTGGTTCCTTAAAGAGCCTTTCAGTGGCTCTACTTTGTTATTAATTGTAACAAACTATAACAGAAAACCTTTAGCTGCACCTTTTGATCAGCACCTGCTTAATTTATTCCAAAGACTGGTACTATCACAAGCCAAGTAGAAGGCAGCTATTTGAAAAGAGAACATTATTTTTGTTCAGGCTAAGGGCAACTTTCTTACAAAAATATGTAAGTAAATCAGTAAATAAATAAATGTGCCAGGTTACCAAATATTCTGCAATGAAGAAAAAAAAGTAACAAGTTTTGCTATAATACAGGTCATACTTACTGTAGGTACTGCATTTAAATTAGCTTGAATCCTTTTTTCAAGTTGATTTTGTGTTGAAACACACAGGATTACCTTCAGGCTTCTTTCTTCTCTTCCTCTCTTTCATTTGTGGGTTTGTTGTTTCATGATGGATTTGTTTGTGATGTCCACTCAATTGATGTCTGGTTTTGAATACTTGATACCAAAATTAAAACCAAAGGGCTGTATAAGTTCTGTGATTTTCCATATGCTCCTTCAACTCTTCTCTGGATTGCCAATTAAGAAATAAGTTAAGTAAACTAACTCAAAAAGAAACCCGAAATACACTATACCAATATTTTGTAATACCATCAGTGATGGAAAGACTTAAATATCTGAGATATAAAACTTTCAGGTGATGGAGGACAAAGTTGTAGAGAAAATAAACCTTGCTCCTCATTCTGTGCTATGCTGGTGAAACACATAAAATAGAGCTTCTCAAGAAAAGTCATTTATTTGGGTTGGTTTTTGGTTTTTCATTTGTTGTGCTGTTTGGGGTTTTTTTAACCTGTAGGGCAAAATTAGATGCAAGTTAAAGATAAGTATTTCTGAGGAAAGAACTGCTCTGTTTTAATTTTGGATATATTGTAAACACAATGAATACGCAAGTAATTTACAGAAATATTTAACTGCCATTCACACACATCTTGGAAGTACAGATAATCATTATTGCACACTTGCATCACAAAATTGCTAAAGTGCTGCTCAGCACAATGAAAGGTAAAAACGAAATTAGGTAAGCATAAATTATAATCATAAAAATGACAGCATTTGAAAAGTTACTACTGTGTTTGACACACTTGCCATGACAATAAATATCCCTTTCTTTTTAGAAGTGACAATGCAGGAAGGAGAAACATGATTTTCAGGTTTCTCATTTGACCTGAATCCATTTGTTTTATCAGACTACAATGTATTTATAATATAAAAGCTTTATCTACAATACACATTTCTAACATTTCTGTCTTTTCTAAGTTTTCTCAGTTAAATTTCCAACGATTATAATACATGTAGATAAAGAACAACCAGTCTTTATACACAATACAGGTATTATGTTGCAAGGAATTGACTTACTTTCATTATGTTATGAATTTCCAAAAACTGTTAAATTAACATATAATGCTAATTATGTTGCTAAGACTAATACAAAGATCAGTCAAATGTCAAACCAAGATATAACCTTAAGAAATACAGTGCTGCATACACTTTTAAATATATATCATACTTTGCAAAATTAGGAAAAAAAAAATAAGCCCATTACATGATTGAGAAGATACCCAGTGTTTGTTTCAGAGTAAATGAAATACTTTCAACCATGCATTTGGTTTGTATCATTTGGCACAGAATAACTTAATTTTACTCAATTTTTTTGGTCCTGACATAGTTTGTATGTTACGGCTTTTGTACCAGCAACAAAGTACCAAAATACCAAAAATTTTCCTTTCACCACTCTCCCACAAGCTTACAAACAACATATAAAAGCTGATGTTAATTGTTATATAAGTAAATCAATCTCAAAACAGTTGTACCAACTCTGAAGATAATTTGTAAAAAACAGAACTTGGTAATGTGAGACATTTCAGCAGACTGCTGTTTACAGAAAGAAAAAAATTACAGACTTTTTTCCTCACCCCGTGTCACCAAGTCTTATTTATTAAATTGCCCTTTCCTTTTAATGTGATGACACAGTAAGTATCAGATTACAAATGCTGCTGGATTCTGGAGTCTCTAGTGATTAAGATAAAAGGGAGGACAAATTCCTAGTTTTGTGACCACTTACAGATTAAAAAATATTTTAAAATCCTACTGATTTTTTGAAATGATGTATTCAAGCATAAATAAACACTTACCTGACCCTCCAGTTCAGTGTACACCAGCATGGGTCAGTAGCCAGGACACCACCAACACATGTAAGGATGTCGTGATGGAGCTGAAGCTGGCAACTCTGAAGGTTCTACATGTTACAGGACCTAAGGAAGAAATATGTGAACTTTTATACAGCCATGTACTGCATGGCACATACATGGTGTGCAGCCATGTACAGCCTAGTAATTCAGAACATACAGCAGAACATACTGCTAAAGAAGACAGCATTTCTGGTGATTTATTTTAGTGTATCAAGGTAGATTCCCAGTATATTTCCCCACAACATAAAATTAAAGCTATGTTAAAAAACTCAAAAAAGCCTCAACTGATTAAGGTTGCTAAGCCAAGAAATAAAAATTAGGTAGTGCCAAAATTAAAGTTGGATTGCCAAAATCAAAGCTGCCTTGGTAACCTTAATTTCATTGGTTTTTGTGTATCTACTCTGCTCTCTAAAGTGAGGCTAATGAATCACTACCCATTCTACACACTGAATTTCAAGATGATCACTGGGAGCAGAAATTTGTATACAGGCAAATCAGGTAATTAAAGATCTTGCAAGTGTGCCCACCCACACAGATGAGTGCTTGGCTTTTTGACCCGTATTGAGAGTTCTCTTAATCTTTTCTTTCTTTTTTTTTTTTTTTTTTGTGGTTTTGTTTTCTTTTTAACTTTCAACAAGTTTTAGGTTTCATTTTGGGAATCAAAATACCCAAGAAGTTAAAACATTAATGCTAGATTTCACAATGGGTAATCATATACATATATACACCAAAAACCTCTGATGCTTGAACTACTTGCCATTTAATGGCAGAAATAGTAAATAGAAGTGATTGTGTACCCTCTCATTTTATTGCTGGTTCACATGTCTGAGGCTATATCCTTTCTGACCACTTCAGACCAAACTGTTGTCCAAGTTATTTCATTTTCTGAGACTCCCCATTATTTTACTATTTGCCCACTATGCCTTGACCCAGTATCACTTTTCCTAACATGCCAAATTCTGCTTAAGTTAATGTCCTCATCTCATCTTCATTTCTAGCAACATGTCACAGATTTTCCAGTCCCACTGGTGTTCAGTATCCAACTTATTTTATATGCTGTCTACAAAAGAATTAAAAACCTTTGCAAGCCAGGTGCTAGAGAAAACTGGCAAATTTTCTTAATTCCTGTCCCTGCCTCCCTAAAACAGTCTCTCACAATTAGCTTCCTGCAGTAAGGTATTGTCATTGTTCACTGCATTTTTTGGAGACACTGAATAGGTCAAATCTCAACAGATTTTTGCATTAGTAGTGTGGCTTTTCAGCTGTTCTAACAGAAGACACCATCTGAAAAAAGCTTACATATTTCCTTCAAGACATAGACTATTAGGGCTTTTTAAATAAAAAGTTTCCAGAGTCTTGCAAGTTTCACTTGAAAACACTGTGAACAGAAAGTTTCCCCCATATGCATTCTAGAAAATTTGCTGGATCATTTTGGTTGATTTGCACCTTTGACATCATTAAATGTCCAAAAAGGAATCAGAAAGAGATTAAACCCTTGGGTCAAAATAGACCTAAATTGAATATTGGACCTGGATGGTCATCATGAAGAGTATTACAATTCTGGTGTTCCTCTAGTCACATTGACAAAAAGCTAAAGTCAAAAAAACTTCAGACATGAAGCATCCTTCAGCTTTGACATTCTAAGCAGTACAGTAACTCCACCCCCAGTTCAGTAACACAACAAACAATAAAATGGTAAGGTAATAGAGTCTTCCTTGTATGAAGTAAGGATCTCTACCTCTTGCAGATGGAAATAAAGCTTCACTGAGATGAAGCAACACTTGACAAAGGAAGATACGCTTGCTGCTACTAACTTTAACAAGGCAGAATTTCCTTTTAAACTCACAACTAGTTATCCAACCAAGCAATTATCAATTGCCAAAACAAGCCCATAAGAAACTCAAATCAACCTAAGAATTATTCAAAACTCAAGTATCTTATCATGTCCTGCCATCCAGATTCCCCTCACTGAATGTTGCCTTCTTTTCTCCTCTACCTACCCAAGTGCTGTAAACTCAATGAAGCGGCCACATTCCAGCCCACCTGCTGCCTTGGAAAGATGGGGATCCTTGCTTAGTGCCTTCAAGCAAACTCTAACAAGTCCCTAATCCTCTCCCCCTGCCCTTCAAGCCACAGTTCTAATCTGTCTTAATGAGTTTTAAAGCCTTCTTTCACCAATTAAACACATTTATTTGGATGTACACTTGTATTAAGCAAATATGTAGCACTGGGGAAAAAAAAAAAAGAAACAACTGCAAAAACAGGTTTCACATCTTGCATTCAGTACAGTTTGAAACAGTATCTGTGGTTGCCCAGATGCTTGCTAGACTTTGATCCATTCCTTAGTTCTATTAAAAGCCACATTTTGTTACAATAGCTTAAAACCTGAGCAAATACATGAATTTAAAATAGAAGAAAGACATTTCTCTGTGTTAAAAAGTTATTAACATAAATGTTCAAACTTAACTCCTAGGTAGTTTTAAAGTATTTTGGCGCTATTTAAGCAATATGAGGGCAAATTTGGCTGAGAGGCACAGCATTCAAGAAGAAAGAGCAATTGTTGATTATGGAGACATAATTTGACCATAGGGACTCTGACTGCAAATCCAATGTTACCTCAGTTCTAAGAATGCTTAATGCAGTTCCAATATCAAAACATAACAAAAACCAAAACAAATCAGAACATGATAATAAGGAACTCTCAAAGATTCCAAACCACAATTAAAAATGAGTTAGCAAAATATGTACTTGCAGTGGAGTTATTTTGATGTGAATTATGGAGCTTATGAAAAATATTGAAGGAACAGATACATTAAAATACCCAAACTTCAAAGGATTATTTTTACTAGCAGACACAATACATTTTACATGTGCATTTTCTTCTAAGCACATCTGCTGACAGTCTAAATTTGGTCTGGAGAAAGTACTGGTAGGAGGCTGCAGGTTTTGCAAAAAGGATTTCTGTTTAAAGGGAAATGCAATTGAGACCACTAACCCTTTCCTGGAAAGGTTTTAATGTAAAATCACTCAACTTTTCAGCAACTCTCTTTTTTAAGATTCAATTTGTACATTGTTTTCCACTAGCCAGTTAGGCTTCCACATAGGTTGAAAGCTACAACAAGCATATTGTACCAAATAACACTGGCAATCACAGCAAGAACTTGACACTAAGTTAAACACAAGCTTAGTGCCAAGAAGCTGCATTTAAAACTATTTCAAAATCTATCCCCACAGTCAGCAGGAAGGCTCTCACACTCATTGTATAAGCTCCACAAGCACAATAAATCAGCAGACAACAGTTCCTTATAATGTTACAGTAAAGCTTCCTCTAATGGAATGGAACATCTGAAAAACATTAGCAAGTTGAAAATTTCTTAGTTTCTTTATGGTTTTCTTCTGCACCTCAAAAATGTATTGAAACTAGCATGGTGTTAAATAAATATTTAGAAAGTTTCATTTGCTCACATTTACCACAAAAATGTAAGCAATATTCAGAAAAAACATAAAATATTTACAATTCCATAGTACTACCAAGAGCTCCAAAAATTATTAAATATTTAACCTATTAAATTTTTCACCAGGGAACTAAAATTAAGTAAACTTTCTGCATGTTAAGATAACAATGAATGGTAAGTTATAATCCTCAAAATTCATCGCCCCCAGACATAATGGAAATTGTCAAAAGAGCATTTCAGAAAATCCAGTCCCAGGTTTTCTCACTACAGTTGTAAGGAAGATGGATTTTTGATCCCCAGGCCTCCCATCCAAAAGGAATGAAATTATTCACTCGAGAGACAATTTATAATTTGTTAATGAAAAGCAGTTCTCCTTTCACTTAAAAAAACCAATTGTTTGTATAAGCACTCATAATTTTTTCACTGTTGTAGTCATCTCTATTTTGAAATACTGTGAATTTCAAATGTCTTTCCATGTGCTTTCCTTCCTACCCCCTTAGAGAAAAAGTTATACTGGACTGCAGCCTCGTTTTTGGCTTACAGTCACACACAATTAAGGGGACACCGTAAGTCATCGTGAAGCAAATAAAAAACTTGTTTTGCTTTTAGTTCTAAAATGTACCACTTTCTCAATTACTTTTCCTCCAGAAATTCTGCTGTAACATTTTGAAAAATTCTATCTCCTGCTCTGTCAAGGTAAAAGCCTCAGAACAAACCCATGTATCCCAAAGACAACAAAGGCATCAAAACTAGACAGCATAACAATCTAATCTAAACCTTTCAATCAAAATCCTTCGTAATCTAATCTAAACCCTACACCATGACACAGATGCCTGGCTACAACCACAGGATGCCCTGTCATTCCACACTCCTTCATGTTCCTCACCTTGTCTGTTTCTTTACCTGAGCACTGCCACAAACTCCGGAGCACACTTGTGAGCCATCACCTTATTTCACAATCACCTGTTCTTTCACTTGGCCATACTGAGCAATCAGAACCAAAGCAGTAGTTCAACCTATAAAGGAAGAATTTGGTTTATATCCCAGCAGCAGCCACAGAAACTTTGTTAGAATCAATTAATCACTGTAACCACCTGCAATACTGAATGGTTAAACAGAAAAATGCCCAGACTACCTTTGTACACCATCTTTCAAGGTTTTTACCTACAGAAATGAAGGTGAGCACTAAATGCATAGCTTTATTGAGGGCAAAGCACTTGAAATTGCTAACAGAAACATTACTTAAGCAATGAGAGAAAAGTATAATTGGTACAAAAGTGACATTTGTAGTTAATGCAAAGGAGAACAGAACTAGAATACTGAAATAATGTCCTTTTGTGATTTAGGAGACAGATTATGTTAGTCAAGGTCTTCCATTTATAAATGGAGATAATATCTAGCCATCAGAAGTGTCACAAAATGTAGAGATAAAAGGCATTCACCTTCATAGAAGTACCTTCACAGTAATGTTAAGAGTCATTAAAAAGCTACTAATATTGAAATTCTTGGAATGTGATGGTCAACTACTCATAGAAATATTCAGAACCCAGAATATGACATGAAACAGGATTTTGCAGAATGAACATTACCAAAATGTGAACATTTACAACACATTTTTAGAATGTTTACAGTTCTTACATTTTCTCTGCTCAATCCAGCGCGAAGATGTTTTACAGTAGCTTCTGATGATAGCATTTGCAGTTCATACTGAATGGCTACAATGAATTTTGCATTGACCAAATAAGGTTATTTGCAGCAATAAGTTTAAGCTGAGGAGGCAACTGGTTGAAAGTGAAAAATAAAATCTGACTTACAAGTAAAACCACTGTGTGGGCATGTAACCATATCCTGATAATACCAAGCAGGCTACATGAAGATTTCCTGTCTGTTCAGTTTCAGATGATGTGCACCGAGATGAGCTTTCCTCTGATGGCTGTTTCTGTGCACTTTCCAGGCACTTTATAAAGTGATATCAAAGCACTTCCACAAACGAGGCACTGGTAGGTTTCTTTTATCTGCATGTGTGATTTTCAATGATTTTCCATTAAAATCTACTCAGTCATGTGACAATAAACACATTCAGAGCCACGATTCACATCATGACCCTTTAAATGGATTTTCTCAGCATCTTTCAACTCTAGTGCTACATTGCACACGCTGCAGAAATGCTGCCTTCTCTCAGAACCCAGCTCTAAGGCACAAGCATCTTTCACAGGGTGAGCTGAGCCTTTACACACAGCTTTCAACTGATTTTCTTGTGATGTTTACACCTTGATTGAGCCTTAGGGGTTTTTATCTCCCCAGTGAATGTCTAGGTTCCAACACTGAAAACATGACAGATACTAAGAGGCATAGACTGGGCTTATCTGTCCTTTCTCCTGGAATATGGAAGTCAGCACTATAGGGTTCCTCAAGTTCCAAATAAGCTGCTACTTCTCCAAACAAGGTGTTCATTTCACAGGAGGCATGAGGATTTCACAGGCATGAGGATTATGCTCAGGTTCACATCACAACCGCAGGGATTCTTACTTTGAGGCATCTGACACACAGGCAACAAAACAGTAATTTTTTGCAAGGTTTTCTTTGGTTTCATTATTTTAATCTCCAATGATATATAACTCATTTTTACCATGGTCCGTTTTAGGACAGCCCAAAATTCGACATGCCATATCTGTTCCACACATTTGAGCCAGGTGCATCCTGATCTTACTTTTGACCCTGCTTGTGAAATGGCAGAGCTTGCACCTATATATCTCTACCAGAAATATTTCTACCAGACCAGGCAATCTGGGTTTCAAAATCCTCAAGCAGAGCAGCATACAGCTGGGATGTTGTGATATCCTCACGGTGATGTGCAGGTTCATTGACAGAACACATCGGTATTTGCAGTTAAATTTGTTAATTTTCTGTAGTTGCAGTTGGTTAGAACATGGTGCTGGTAACACCAAGGTGGTGGGTGCAATCCCCGTATGGGCCATTTACTTAAGAGTTGGACTCGAGGATCCGTGTTGATCCCTTCCAACTCAAAATATTCTGAGAATCTGCGAAAAGACAATCAACAAAAGAGTTAAAATCCACTTCACGATTTCAAGTGTCTTATCCAAAGTCTGGGGAGCAATGACATTCAGGTTCAGATTCCAGTCCTAGGAATGTCTGCAGATTTTACAACTATCTGAAAGAAGTGAGGGTCCTGCATGAAAAAAATGATGCAATAAATGACTGCTCAAATCACCTGTTGAAATGAAAAGTGAACTACAGCTTAGCAATGTCACGGCATTTCTTGTGTTACGTTTATAACAGCTCCTGTTAGGAGACAGGCAGCAGTGATCTTAAACCTAATACTCATTTTGAAAGACGAGGACGCTGGTGAGGAACCTGCACCCTCCAACCCAGGAGCCACCACAGCGCAGTCAGACACAGCCCCCTCCCCAAACCCCACCGAGCCTTTCCCTGCAGCTCGGCACAGCCAGGCCGAGCCTGGAAAGGCAAATTAAGCGGAGCAACGCCTTACAGCAGGATTATAGAATCACAGAACGTCTTGGGTTGGAAGGGACCTTAAAGACCACCCAGTTCCAGCTCCCTGCCTTGGGCAGGGACAACTTTCCACTGGCCCAGGCTGCTCAGAGCTCCAGCCAAGCCAGACTTGAACACTTCCAAGGATGGGGAGCTTCTCCGGGTAAGCTGTTCCAGTGCCTCACGGCCCTCACGGCGAAGAGCTCCCTCCCAATACCTCATCCGAACCCGCCGGATCCATTCCCGCTGTCTCCATTCCCGCCCGTTCCGTTCCCGTCGCCGCCACCTCCCCTCGGCCGCCCCCAGGGGCGGG